>OX451740.1:1300312515-1300912515 GCA_948472305.1 Vicia faba | reverse complement strand
TTTTTATCATTTTAGGTTTATTTTACTCATTTCTTTTAATTTTAAAAATAGTTTCTGACTTTAAAAAATTACCAAAAACTTTATAAAAATATTTGAGTTTATTTCTGATTTTTCTATGGTCTTACTTAATATTTATTGATTAGTTGAACATAGTTGATATTTTTCTGTTTTATTTCTATTTTAAAACATTTTAAAATCCTTTTTAATATATATATATATATATATATATATATATATATATATATATATATATATATATATATATATATATATATATATATATATATATATATATATATATATATATATATATATATATATATATATATATATATATATATATATATATATATATATATATATATATATATATATATATATATATATATATATATATATATATATATATATATATTAAATGCAATATTATTTTGTGATTATTTTCTGCATGATCTTGAGTTGAATTTTTGATCATGAACTTTGTTAATATCATTGGATCCATGGTGTTGAGTCTAACTCCATAAAAATGGATGAATGATTTTAATAATAGTTTGATTAAAATTTAATTCAAATGTGGTTTGTATATTCTTTTCCACCCCTCTTCATCTCACCCCTTTCTTATTTCCTTAAGTGTTATTGAAGCATGATCTCTATATCATGTCTCAAAATAAATGGTGCATAGATTACTATTGACCGACCTTAAAATAGGTCCAACTTCTATATAAGTCCACTTACGATTGCTTAACATATCGCTAAATTTTGTCCCGATTCGAATAAATGATCATTCGTGGCCCAAACCTATGTTTGCAAGCCCAAGTATATTAATTTGATCTCTTTGATCCAATAATCTAGAGATTCATTGTGTGGAGGATTTAGTTCTACCAATCCTCTAATGGATCTACATCACTTTTGGTCAACTTGTTGTGTGGAGGCTTTGGTTCTACCAATCCTCTAATGAGATCCAAATGCAAGTTTAAAAATGTCATCCAACTAATCACTAATTATTAACAATTGACTTTACTTTATGCTTTTATTTTTATGCTTTATGCACCATTTACTTTAGCATTTACATTTCATGCTATTTTCATCTTTGCTCACTTGAGCATTTACTTTCATGTCATTTTTATTTTGCTCACTTGATCTTTTATGTTCTTTTTGAAGATACCTAATAATCAACATGAACCATAAAAAACTTTAATGATACTTGGACTATTTGGTTACTACCCTTGGCATTATGGAGTATTGGAATTCTTGGACTTAGGATTAGAAACCTTGCCCTATGTCGGAGACCTTGTGCCCTTAATTGATATTTTGTCTGGAGTTCTTGAGGTTTACCTCAAGACATTGGGTTATTTGTTTTTTTTTTGTGTAGGTTATTATGATTACATTCTTTGTTTGTAATCTGGAATTCACCCGTATACAACCGTTACTCTGCCCAATTTTTGTGAAGATTTAATATACTTGAAGTTTAGTTCTCTCAAGAGGTCTAGTATCTTTGCTTGCTTGGTTTCAATCCAAATAATGAGAATTCTATTTTGACTCATAATGTCAAGATTTGGCTTCTTGTTGGTTAAATGGTTCTTAAACCCTAGCTTTACCTTATGCTTTAGGATAGTCTCTTCTTCTCCTCCCATCTTCTTTAATTTCAAAAATCTTCTTCCTCCTTTTGAAAACTCTTCTTGTTTTGAAACTTGAACCATTTTCATAATAAACTTGGATCTAGGTCCATGCATTTTCGAAACCTTTTCATAAAACTTCAATCAACTTAATAATACTTTAACATTTTTTATGAGAAGACTAAAAGTCAATCAATCTCATTTCAAACCATTTTGCCACTTTGGCTTTTTATTTTAAAACTTTTCTCAAAAGATTGGACTCTTGTCAATCCTTATAGTGATGCAAACAACTATACTTCTACGATACATAGTGAAGAGAGATATTTTCCACTTGGGTGTTGAGTGAGGCATTGTTGATTTTAAAATCCAAGCCATATCCTCCACTTTGAGATGATGCAAATTCTCCTTTATCATGATTATGGGTAGTAAGTATGTTTTCCACACGGACAATGACAATGATGTCTTATCTCATAAAATTAACCAACACACTTGTGTTTTAAAAACTTTTAAAAGATGAACTACGTGTACCCTGATCCCCTATTGCATGAAAGGTTGTACGTAGGCACTAAAGGTTCGCAACCGCGGCGGGTGGAAGAATAATAAAAAATATATTTCTTTTCTCAACTCCACCATCTATTTTACATACAACATTTTATAGCCAAAATATACAGATTTTACAAAGAGGTTCCTGCAGAGTACCATAGATGTTTAGGGTGCTAATACCTTCCCTTTGCATAACCAACCCCCTTACCTTGAATCTCCCCCCTCTTTTTGGGTTACTCTCTCTTTTCCCATTCCTTTGGAAACAATAAAGCGTGGTGGCGATTTTTATTTTTGATCTGTATAATTCTAGTCAGTCCAATGGTTTAGTCTTAAACATTTCTACCGCTACATGTCTATGAACGAAATCTCGAAGTTTTCTTGGTCAGCATACCCCAACTTTGTTGTTTCCAAATTTGTTGGAGACATCTTGGTTGATACTACCCTTCCTCTAACTTTGATCGCTTGTTGCAATTTTTCTTTTGAAATTTTATACCCAAATGCGATATGTGCTAAGTCATTAGCCACTTAATTTTTTAATCTTGGTATATGTCGAATATTGATCACTTCGAATTTTTTCAACAAGCGATTTTCTATTACAAAATACATGATCAAATTTTCTCATATACATTTGTATTCTTTTGTAACCTGCCTTATGACTAACTCTGAGTCTCCCATTATTTCGACTCGAGTTGCCCCCAATTCTAACAAGATTTCAAGGCCAACAATTAAAGCTTCATACTCATCCTCATTGTTCGAACAATAACCTTTGATCTTGTACTTGAATTTTGTTGGAATTTTATTTGGAGAAATAATCAGAACTCCCACTCCAGTTCCATCTTTATGACTCGAACCGTCGAAGTATAACTTCCAGGGTTCAATCTCCAAGTAATTTAAGGATTCTTCATTTATTGAGTGGTCGACTAAAAAGTCTGCTACCACTTGTCCTTTTATAGCCTTGAGAGGCATAAAGGTTAGTGAATACTCAGTTAATGCAAGTGCCCATTTGCCAATTCGACTGTGCAAAATGGGTTTCAACAACATATATTTGAAAACATCGAAATGAGACGAAACATAAACATCAACTGGTTTAATATATTGCTTGAGTTTTGTACATGAGAATTAAAGACATAAACATAGTTTTTCAACTTCGCTATATCTAGTTTCTGGATTATTTAAGACTCTACTGAGGTAGTAGATGGGCCTTTCGACACCATCCTCATCCTCTTGAGCCAACATGCTTCCTAAAGTTCTATCAGATGCAGCTATGTACAATCTCATACTCCTATTTCTACAAGGAGGCACCATAATAGGTGGCTTGGCGAGGTATCCTTTGATTTTATCAAAGGCCTCTTGTTGTTCTTTCCCCCATTCAAATCCTCCTTTATTGAGTCGAAGTAAGGGTGAGAAGGCTTGCGTTTTTCCACTTAAGTTGGATATAAATCTCCTCAAGCAATTTATCTTGCCAAGTAGAGATTGCAATTCCTTCTTGTTTGTTGGTGCTTTCGCCTCCAAAATGGCCTTGGTCTTGTTCTGGTTTATTTTGATTCCTTTTTTGTGGACCACAAAGCCTACGAAGTCCCCTGCCTTTATGCAAAAAGCACACTTTAGAGGATTCATCTTTAAAGCAAATAGGTGTAATTCTGAAATACATGTCACTCGTATTTCTCTCTATATCTTGTTCATTTTCTATAATTTGTCCTTTTTTTCTTCATAAATATTAGAAATTTCCCTTCATCACTTGGATATATGCCATAATCATTTTTTTACATTATTTTTTGAAATATATAAAGCTATAAACATCATAGCATAAAACAAAAATAAAATCAAATAAAAATACGAAAGATGATCATGGTAACAAGTTTAAAATCATGATAAATTAATAAAATATTGTTCGAATATAATAATAATAATAATTACAAAAAGAAGGGAGTTAACTTTTATAGGTCTGGCTTAACCGATGAATTGGGATTTTAATCGATTAAGCATTTAAGGCAATCAATTTGGTTGATTGATTGATGGACGCGATAGTTATATGGAGATCTCATAAAGTAAGTCATTGGGGTTAATCGATTAGGTGGGGCGAAATTTGAATTTCAAACGCGCTTAATCAATTAGCGCGTCAGGGTTAACCGAATAGAAACAACCTTTTCAACTTCTTTATTTTGTTGGGGTCTTTTATAGCTTTAGGCTATGACTTGCTTCTTGTACCCCGTTTCTTTTTACTTTGCATCCGTTGCTTAAATTCTTATTTTCTTAAGCCAAAATATTAGTAAAAATAAAATAAATTCACTATGCACATAACCAATTGCTATAGGATGATTTGGAAGTTTTTGAAATTTATTCTCTATTAAGTGTTATACCTTAATTTTTCAAAAAAACTTTGAGAATTTTTCCAATTAAAAGAACGACATTACACCGTCGTTTTTCCATCTCTCTGAATTGCTTGACACAAAAGATGGTTCACATATCTTCAATAATATTACATTAAAACTTCCCAAAGAGTTCTTCAACCATCAAAATCATTAAAAACCATCTTTTTGTGGAACTTTCATACTCATGCATTGTATATTTTTTCTTAACTTACAATTAAGTCCTCAAAGCTGCAAAGTCTGAATGCAAAAGAAATCAAAATTTTGTTTTTCGTAGCCAATTATTTTTGGGTCCTTCGAAATTAGTATATTTAAGTTATATTAGGTTATCCCCTATAGACCATCTTAAATTTTGAATTAAAAAAAAAACAAAAAAGGATCAAAATGCCCAAACTTATTACAATACTTTGACTTTTACACAAAACAATTAGATTTCTTCTTATGTGGAAAATGAAAATGAATGATTTATTTGGTTGATAACCTTATTTAACTTTTCTATAGGAAGCCCTTTGTTTCGAAAAAATTAAATATAGATTCTATTTACCTTTAGTGAATTTATAAAGGGTTTTAATGGATGTTATCTACTTCATTTTCAATGAACATGAGTTTCAGATATAATTAATTATCTTATAATCTCAGATATTTCATACCCTAATATTAAATTACTATTTTCTATAAATTCAATATAATCTTTAAGCTCTATGACGTTTTTCTTTCATTTTTCATTCTCTTTACTAAGTTTAACACTTAGATTAAATATTTGTTTATAAGTTAGAGATATTACCTCACTATCATATTATTTATTGGTGACATTGAAGCAAACATATTCTTCTTTGCAGGATTCCTTTGTTGTTCTTCTAGAGGATATTTCATAAGAATCTTTGAACGACCTGTCAGATTTACCTTTTAATAAATTTACGCAAGAGTCTCTTAAAGTCTATCCCATTAAATCTACAAATATTCTTCTGGATGTTGATTCTTCAAAGGTTCTTCTGGATTTGTTGAGGTTTGTCATTATGTGGAAGGATAAAGATTATTTCAATAATTATTGGAGGCTGGATCTATTTCAATAGTTGGCAGAGGCTGGATATAGTTCTCTGAGCGTGAGGAAAGTGTTGTGAGTCCCTTTTCAATATTGTGGTTTCTCTTTACGGCCTTGATATAAATAAATCACGGACGTTTAGAGTTATGTGTTGTTTTACCTCGATGTTCTATTATGATGTTCAAGTACCTGGTTGAATGTTAATAATCATTCCCAAAAGACAAAGTCAATGATCCTTTAGGTAAGGAATCATTCACATGGTTATGAAGTTGGTAAAAAGAGGTAAAATCTTAGATGCGATACTTCTCATGATATATCACCTCGATATAGGTGGTGCCTTTAAAAACTATAATTCTCATGTAAATTTCTATTAGGTGTGAGAGGTATCTTGGTTAAAAATGTGTGTATATTAGTTTGACACTTTATTTCTCCTTTTATATGAGGTTTTATAAGGTTTATGAAGATTTATAATATTCTAACACAATATCAATATCTAAAACGACAGGTGTAAGAGTATATCTTGTTCTATAATTTTGCAGTCATTTTTCAATAACTTTCCCAGATCAAGTAAAATCCTAGGATAAATCCATACTTGTTTCCGAGGTCCTAGAAAATTTCTTGGATATGTAGATGAAAGGATGGTATCTTCCCCTAAGTCACTGGTCCGACGCATTGATAATATTCCAATCGAAATTCCCTATTGATTTTATTATCTTGTTATCATGCCACACATTATTAGACTTTATGTGTTATGACGCCTTGAACGATTCCTTAGTGTAAGCAAGAATAATTATTATTTTTTTAATATGCAAACGTGTAGCTAGTTTGCCCGAGAGGTTAAGGGGGAAGACTTAAGATCTTCTGCACATAAGTGCGCATGGGTTCGAACCCCATAGCCAGCATTTTTTATTAAAATTTTTTATAAGTACGGGTAGGCATGAAATTTCCTGTATTTTTTGACTACTTTTCTCTTCTAATCATTTTTTGCTTTGGGGAAAATACATATGTAATTGTGAAATACACGTCACTCGTATTTCTCTCTATTTCTTGTTCATTTTCTCTAATTTGTCCTTTTTTTCTTCATAAATCTTATAAATTTCCCTTCATCATTTGGATATATGCCATAATAATTTTTTTACATTATTTTTTGAAATATATAAAGCAATAAACATCATAGCATAAAACAAATAAAATAAAATAAAATACTAAAAATGATCATGGTAACAAGTTTAAAATCATGATAAATTAATAAAATATTATTCGAATATAATAATAATAATTAAAAAAAAGAAGGGAGTTAACTTTTATAGGTCTGGCTTAACCGATGAATTAGGATTTTAATCGATTAAGCATTTAAGGCAATCAATTTGGCTGATTGATTGATGGAGGCGATAGTTATATGGAGATCTAATAAAATAAGTCATTGGGGTTAATCGATTAGGTGGGGCGAAATTTGAATTTCAAACGCGCTTAATCAATTAGCGCGTCAGGGTTAACCGAATAGAAACAACCTTTTCAACTTATTTATTTTGTTGGGGTCTTTGATAGCTTTAAGCTATGACTTGCTTCTTGTACCCCGTTTCTTTTTACTTTGCATCCGTTGCTTAAATTCTTATTTTCTTAAGCCAAAATATTAGTAAAAATAAAATAAATTCACTATGTACATAACCAATTGCTAGAGGATGATTTGGAATTTTTTGAAATTTATTCTCTATTAAGTGTTATACCTTAATTTTTCAAAAAAACTTTGAGAATTTTTCCATTTAAAAGAACGACATTACACTGTCGTTTTTCCATCTCTCTGAATTGCTTGACACAAAAGATGGTTCACATATCTTCAATAATATTACATAAAAACTTCCCAAAGAGTTCTTCAACCATCAAAATCATTAAAAACCATCTTTTTGTGGAACTTTCATACTCATGCATTGTATATTTTTTCTTAACTTACAATTAAGTCCTCAAAGCTGCAAAGTCTGAATGCAAAAGAAATCAAAATTTTGTTTTTCGTAGCCAATTATTTTTGGGTCCTTCGAAATTAGTATATTTAAGTTGTATTAGGTTATCCCCTATAGACCATCTTAAATTTTGAATTAAAAAAAAACAAAAAAGGATCAAAATGCCCAAACTTATTACAATACTTTGACTTTTACACAAAACAATTAGATTTCTTCTTATGTGGAAAATGAAAATGAATGATTTATTTGGTTGATAACCTTATTTAACTTTTCTAAAGGAAGCCCTTTGTTTCGAAAAAATTAAATATAGATTCTATTTACCTTTAGTGAATTTATAAAGGGTTTTTAATGGATGTTATCTACTTCATTTTCAATGAACATGAGTTTCAGATATAATTAATTATCTTATAATCTCAGATATTTCATACCCTAATATTAAATTACTATTTTCTATAAATTCAATATAATATTTAAGCTCTATGACTTTTTTCTTTCATTTTTCATTCTCTTTACTAAGTTTAACACTTAGATTAAATATTTGTTTATAAGTTAGAGATATTACCTCACTATCATATTATATATTGGTGACATTGAAGCAAACATATTCTTCTTTGCAGGATTCCTTTGTTGTTCTTCTAGAGGATATTTCATAAGAATCTTTGAACGACCTGTCAGATTTACCTTTTAATAAATTTACGCAAGAGTCTCTTAAAGTCTATCCCATTAAATCTACAAATATTCTTCTGGATGTTGATTCTTCAAAGGTTCTTCTGGATTTGTTGAGGTTTGTCATTATGTGGAAGGATAAAGATTATTTCAATAATTATTGGAGGCTGGATCTATTTCAATAGTTGGCAGAGGCTGGATATAGTTCTCTGAGCGTGAGGAAAGTGTTGTGAGTCCCTTTTCAATATTGTGGTTTCTCTTTACGGCCTTGATATAAATAAATCACGGACGGTTAGAGTTATGTGTTGTTTTACCTCGATGTTCTATTATGATGTTCAAGTACCTGGTTGAATGTTAATAATCATTCCCAAAAGACAAAGTCAATGATCCTTTAGGTAAGGAATCATTCACATGGTTATGAAGTTGGTAAAAAGAGGGAAAATCATAGATGCGATACTTCTCATGATATATCACCTCGATATAGGTGGTGCCTTTAAAAACTATAATTCTCATGTAAATTTCTATTAGGTGTGAGAGGTATCTTGGTTAAAAATGTGTGTATATTAGTTTGACACTTTATTTCTCCTTTTATATGAGGTTTTATAAGGTTTATGAAGATTTAGAATATTCTAACACAATATCAATATCTAAAACGACAGGTGTAAGAGTATATCTTGTTCTATAATTTTGCAGTCATTTTTCAATAACTTTCCCAGATCAAGTAAAATCCTAGGATAAATCCATACTTGTTTCCGAGGTCCTAGAACATTTCTTGGATATGTAGATGAAAGGATGGTATCTTCCCCTAAGTCACTGGTCCGACGCATTGATAATATTCCAATCGAAATGCCCTATTGATTTTATCATCTTGTTATCAGGCCACACATTATTAGACTTTATGTGTTATGACGCCTTGAACGATTCCATAGTCCAAGCAAGAACAATTATTATTTTTTTAATATGCAAATGTGTAGCTGGTTTGCCCGAGAGGTTAAGGGGGAAGACTTAAGATCTTTTGCACATAAGTGCGCATGGGTTCGAACCCCATAGCCAACATTTTTTATAAGTACGGGTAGGCATAAAATTTCCTGTATTTTTTGACTACTTTTCTCTTCTAATCATTTTTTGCTTTGGGGAAAATACATATGTAATTGTGAAATACACGTATTTCTCTCTATTTCTTGTTCATTTTCTCTAATTTGTCCTTTTTTTCTTCATAAATCTTCAAAATTTCCTTTCAGCACTTGGATATATGCCATAATAATTTTTTTACATTATTTTTTGAAATATATAAAGCAATAAACATCATAGCATAAAACAAATAAAATAAAATAAAATACTAAAAATGATCATGGTAACAAGTTTAAAATCATGATAAATTAATAAAATATTATTCAAATATAATAATAATAATTAAAAAAAGAAGGGAGTTAACTTTTATAGGTCTGGCTTAACCGATGAATTAGGATTTTAATCAATTAAGCATTTAAGGCAATCAATTTGGCTGATTGATTGATGGAGGCGATAGTTATATGGAGATCTAATAAAATAAGTCATTGGGGTTAATCGATTAGGTGGGGCGAAATTTGAATTTCAAACGCGCTTAATCAATTAGCGCGTCAGGGTTAACCGAATAGAAACAACCTTTTTAACTTACTTATTTTGTTGGGGTCTTTGATAGCTTTAGGCTATGACTTGCTTCTTGTACCCCGTTTCTTTTTACTTTGCATCCGTTGCTTAAATTCTTATTTTCTTAAGCCAAAATATTAGTAAAAATAAAATAAATTCACTATGTACATAACCAATTGCTAGAGGATGATTAAGAATTTTATGAAATTTATTCTCTATTAAGTGTTATACCTTAATTTTTCAAAAAAAATTTGAGAATTTTTCCATTTAAAAGAACGACATTACACCGTCGTTTTTCCATCTCTCTGAATTGCTTGACACAAAAGATGGTTCACATATCTTCAATAATATTACATTAAAACTTCCTAAAGAGTTCTTCAACCATCAAAATCATTAAAAACCATCTTTTTGTGGAACTTTCATACTCATGCATTGTATATTTTTTCTTAACTTACAATTTAGTCCTCAAAGCTGCAAAGTCTGAATGCAAAAGAAATCAATTTTTTGTTTTTCGTAGCCAATTATTTTTGGGTCCTTCGAAATTAGTATATTTAAGTTGTATTAGGTTATCCCCAATAGACCATCTTAAATTTTGAATTAAAAAAAAAACAAAAAAGGATCAAAATGCCCAAACTTATTACAATACTTTGACTTTTACACAAAACAATTAGATTTCTTCTTATGTGGAAAATGAAAATGAATGATTTATTTGGTAGATAACCTTATCTAACTTTTCTATAGGAAGCCCTTTGTTTCGAAAAAATTAAATACAGATTCTATTTACCTTTAGTGAATTTATAAAGGGTTTTTAATGGATGTTATCTACTTCATTTTCAATGAACATGAGTTTCAGATATAATTAATTATCTTATAATCTCAGATATTTCATACCCTAATATTAAATTACTATTTTCTATAAATTCAATATAATCTTTAAGTTCTATGATTTTTTTTCTTTCATTTTTCATTCTCTTTACTAAGTTTAACACTTAGATTAAATATTTGTTTATAAGTTAGAGATATTACCTCACTATCATATTATTTATTGGTGACATTGAAGCAAACATATTCTTCTTTGCATGATTCCTTTGTTGTTCTTCTAGAGGATATTTCATAAGAATCTTTGAACGACCTGTCAGATTTACCTTTTAATAAATTTACGCAAGAGTCTCTTAAAGTCTATCCCATTAAATCTACAAATATTCTTCTGGATGTTGATTCTTCAAAGGTTCTTCTGGATTTGTTGAGGTTTGTCATTATGTGGAAGGATGAAGATTATTTCAATAATTATTGGAGGCTGGATCTATTTCAATAGTTGGACGAGGCTGGATATAGTTCTCTGAGCGTGAGGAAAATGTTGTGAGTCCCTTTTAAATATTGTGGTTTCTCTTTACGGCCTTGATAAAAATAAATCACGGACGGTTAGAGTTATGTGTTGTTTTACCTCGATGTTCTATTATGATGTTCAAGTACCTGGTTGAATGTTAATAATCATTCCCAAAAGACAAAGTCAATGATCCTTTAGGTAAGGAATCATTCACATGGTTATGAAGTTGGTAAAAAGAGGGAAAATCTTAGATGCGATACTTCTCATGATATATCACCTCGATATAGGTGGTGCCTTTAAAAACTATAATTCTCTTGTAAATTTATATTAGGTGTGAGAGGTATCTTGGTTAAAAATGTGTGTATATTAGTTTGACACTTTATTTCTCCTTTTATATGAGGTTTTATAAGGTTTATGAAGATTTAGAATATTCTAACACAATATCAATATCTAAAACGACACGTGTAAGAGTATATCTTGTTCTATAATTTTGCAGTCATTTTTCAATAACTTTCCCAGATCAAGTAAAATCCTAGGATAAATCCATACTTGTTTCCGAGGTCCTAGAAAATTTCTTGGATATGTAGATGAAAGGATGTTATCTTCCCCTAAGTCACTGGTCCGACGCATTGATAATATTCCAATCGAAATGCCCTATTGATTTTATTATCTTATTATCAGGCCACACATTATTAGACTTTATGTGTTATGATGCCTTGAACGATTCCTTAGTGTAAGCAAGAACAATTATTATTTTTTTAATATGCAAACGTGTAGCTGGTTTGCCCGAGAGGTTAAGGGGGAAGACTTAAGATCTTCTGCACATAAGTGCGCATGGGTTCGAACCCCATAGCCAGCATTTTTTATTAAAAAATTTTATAAGTACGGGTAGGCATAAAATTTCCTGTATTTTTTGACTAATTTTCTCTTCTAATCATTTTTTGCTTAGGGGAAAATACATATGTAATTGTGAAATACACGTCACTCGTATTTCTCTCTATTTCTTGTTCATTTTCTCTAATTTGTCCTTTTTTTCTTCATAAATCTTATAAATTTCCCTTCATCACTTGGATATATGCCATAATTTTTTTTTTACATTATTTTTTGAAATATATAAAGCAATAAACATCATAGCATAAAACAAATAAAATAAAATAAAATACTAAAAATGATCATGGTAACAAGTTTAAAATCATGATAAATTAATAAAATATTATTCGAATATAATAATAATAATTAAAAAAAGAAGGGAGTTAACTTTTATAGGTCTGGCTTAACCGATGAATTAGGATTTTAATCGATTAAGCATTTAAGGCAATCAATTTGGCTGATTGATTGATGGAGGCGATAGTTATATGGAGATCTAATAAAATAAGTCATTGGGGTTAATCGATTAGGTGGGGCGAAATTTGAATTTCAAACGCGCTTAATCAATTAGCGCGTCAGGGTTAACCGAATAGAAACAACCTTTTCAACTTATTTATTTTGTTGGGGTCTTTGATAGCTTTAGGCTATGACTTGCTTCTTGTACCCCGTTTCTTTTTACTTTGCATCCGTTGCTTAAATTCTTATTTTCTTAAGCCAAAATATTAGTAAAAATAAAATAAATTCACTATGTACATAACCAATTGCTAGAGGATGATTTGGAATTTTTTGAAATTTATTCTCTATTAAGTGTTATACCTTAATTTTTCAAAAAAACTTTGAGAATTTTTCCATTTAAAAGAACGACATTACACCGTCATTTTTCCATATCTCTGAATTGCTTGACACAAAAGATGGTTCACATATCTTCAATAATATTACATAAAAACTTCCCAAAGAGTTCTTCAACCATTAAAATCATTAAAAACCATCTTTTTGTGGAACTTTCATACTCATGCATTGTATATTTTTTCTTAACTTACAATTAAGTCCTCAAAGCTGCAAAGTCTGAATGCAAAAGAAATCAAATTTTTCTTTTTCGTAGCCAATTATTTTTGGGTCCTTCGAAATTAGTATATTTAAGTTGTATTAGGTTATCCCCTATAGACCATCTTAAATTTTGAATTAAAAAAAAAAACAAAAAAGGATCAAAATGCCCAAACTTATTACAATACTTTGACTTTTACACAAAACAATTAGATTTCTTCTTATGTGGAAAATGAAAATGAATGATTTATTTGGTTGATAACCTTATCTAACTTTTCTATAGGAAGCCCTTTGTTTCGAAAAAATTAAATATAGATTCTATTTACCTTTAGTGAATTTATTAAGGGTTTTTAATGGATGTTATCTACTTCATTTTCAATGAACATGAGTTTCAGATATAATTAATTATCTTATAATCTCAGATATTTCATACCCTAATATTAAATTACTATTTTCTATAAATTCAATATAATCTTTAAGCTCTATGACTTTTTTCTTTCATTTTTCATTCTCTTTACTAAGTTTAACACTTAGATTAAATATTTGTTTATAAGTTAGAGATATTACCTAACTATCATATTATTTATTGGTGACATTGAAGCAAACATATTCTTCTTTGCAGGATTCCTTTGTTGTTCTTCTAGAGGATATTTCATAAGAATCTTTGAACGACCTGTCAGATTTACCTTTTAATAAATTTACGCAAGAGTCTCTTAAAGTCTATCCCATTAAATCTACAAATATTCTTCTGGATGTTGATTCTTCAAAGGTTCTTCTGGATTTGTTGAGGTTTGTCATTATGTGGAAGGATAAAGATTATTTCAATAATTATTGGAGGCTGGATCTATTTCAATAGTTGGCAGAGGCTGGATATAGTTCTCTGAGCGTGAGGAAAGTGTTGTGAGTCCCTTTTCAATATTGTGGTTTCTATTTACGGCCTTGATATAAATAAATCACGGACGGTTAGAGTTATGTGTTGTTTTACCTCGATGTTCTATTATGATGTTCAAGTACCTGGTTGAATGTTAATAATCATTCCCAAAAGACAAAGTCAATGATCCTTTAGGTAAGGAATCATTCACATGGTTATGAAGTTGGTAAAAAGAGGGAAAATCATAGATGCGATACTTCTCATGATATATCACCTCGATATAGGTGGTGCCTTTAAAAACTATAATTCTCATGTAAGTTTCTATTAGGTGTGAGAGGTATCTTGGTTAAAAATGTGTGTATATTAGTTTGACACTTTATTTCTCCTTTTATATGAGGTTTTATAAGGTTTATGAAGACTTAGAATATTCTAACACAATATCAATATCTAAAACGACAGGTGTAAGAGTATATCTTGTTCTATAATTTTGCAGTCATTTTTCAATAACTTTCCCAGATCAAGTAAAATCCTAGGATAAATCCATACTTGTTTCCGAGGTCCTAGAACATTTCTTGGATATGTAGATGAAAGGATGGTATCTTCCCCTAAGTCACTGGTCCGACGCATTGATAATATTCTAATCGAAATGCCCTATTGATTTTATCATCTTGTTATCAGGCCACACATTATTAGACTTTATGTGTTATGACGCCTTGAACGATTCCATAGTCCAAGCAAGAACAATTATTATTTTTTTAATATGCAAATGTGTAGCTGGTTTGCCCGAGAGGTTAAGGGGGAAGACTTAAGATCTTCTGCACATAAGTGCGCATGGGTTCGAACCCCATAGCCAGCATTTTTTATAAGTACGGGTAGGCATAAAATTTCCTGTATTTTTTGAGTACTTTTCTCTTCTAATCATTTTTTGCTTTGGGGAAAATACATATGTAATTGTGAAATACACGTATTTCTCTCTATTTCTTGTTCATTTTCTCTAATTTGTCCTTTTTTTCTTCATAAATCTTCAAAATTTCCTTTCAGCACTTGGATATATGCCATAATAATTTTTTTACATTATTTTTTGAAACATATAAAGCAATAAACATCATAGCATAAAACAAATAAAATAAAATAAAATACTAAAAATGATCATGGTAACAAGTTTAAAATCATGATAAATTAATAAAATATTATTCAAATATAATAATAATAATTAAAAAAAGAAGGGAGTTAACTTTTATAGGTCTGGCTTAACCGATGAATTAGGATTTTAATCGATTAAGCATTTAAGGCAATCAATTTGGTTGATTGATTGATGGAGGCGATAGTTATATGGAGATCTAATAAAATAAGTCATTGGGGTTAATCGATTAGGTGGGGCGAAATTTGAATTTCAAACACGCTTAATCAATTAGCGCGTCAGGGTTAACCGAATAGAAACAACCTTTTCAACTTATTTATTTTGTTGGGGTCTTTGATAGCTTTAGGCTATGACTTGCTTCTTGTACCCCGTTTCTTTTTACTTTGCATCCGTTGCTTAAATTCTTATTTTCTTAAGCCAAAATATTAGTAAAAATAAAATAAATTCACTATGTACATAACCAATTGCTAGAGGATGATTAAGAATTTTATGAAATTTATTCTCTATTAAGTGTTATACCTTAATTTTTCAAAAAAACTTTGAGAATTTTTCCATTTAAAAGAACGACATTACACCGTCGTTTTTCCATCTCTCTGAATTGCTTGACACAAAAGATGGTTCACATATCTTCAATAATATTACATTAAAACTTCCTAAAGAGTTCTTCAACCATTAAAATCATTAAAAACCATCTTTTTGTGGAACTTTCATACTCATGCATTGTATATTTTTTCTTAACTTACAATTAAGTCCTCAAAGCTGCAAAGTCTGAATGCAAAAGAAATCAAATTTTTGTTTTTCGTAGCCAATTATTTTTGGGTCCTTCGAAATTAGTATATTTAAGTTGTATTAGGTTATCCCCTATAGACCATCTTAAATTTTGAATTAAAAAAAACAAAAAAGGATCAAAATGCCCAAACTTATTACAATACTTTGACTTTTACACAAAACAATTAGATTTCTTCTTATGTGGAAAATGAAAATGAATGATTTATTTGGTTGATAACCTTATCTAACTTTTCTATAGGAAGCCCTTTGTTTCGAAAAATTAAATATAGATTCTATTTACCTTTAGTGAATTTATAAAGGGTTTTTAATGGATGTTATCTACTTCATTTTCAATGAACATGAGTTTCAGATATAATTAATTATCTTATAATCTCACATATTTCATACCCTAATATTAAATTACTATTTTCTATAAATTCAATATAATCTTTAAGTTCTATGATTTTTTTCTTTCATTTTTCATTCTCTTTACTAAGTTTAACACTTAGATTAAATATTTGTTTATAAGTTAGAGATATTACCTCACTATCATATTATTTATTGGTGACATTGAAGCAAACATATTCTTCTTTGCATGATTCCTTTGTTGTTCTTCTAGAGGATATTTCATAAGAATCTTTGAACGACCTGTCAGATTTACCTTTTAATAAATTTACGCAAGAGTCTCTTAAAGTCTATCCCATTAAATCTACAAATATTCTTCTGGATGTTGATTCTTCAAAGGTTCTTCTGGATTTGTTGAGGTTTGTCATTATGTGGAAGGATGAAGATTATTTCAATAATTATTGGAGGCTGGATCTATTTCAATAGTTGGCCGAGGCTGGATATAGTTCTCTGAGCGTGAGGAAAATGTTGTGAGTCCCTTTTAAATATTGTGGTTTCTCTTTACGGCCTTGATAAAAATAAATCACGGACGGTTAGAGTTATGTGTTGTTTTACCTCGATGTTCTATTATGATGTTCAAGTACCTGGTTGAATGTTAATAATCATTCCCAAAAGACAAAGTCAATGATCCTTTAGGTAAGGAATCATTCACATGGTTATGAAGTTTGTAAAAAGAGGGAAAATCTTAGATGCGATACTTCTCATGATATATCACCTCGATATAGGTGGTGCCTTTAAAAACTATAATTCTCATGTAAATTTATATTAGGTGTGAGAGGTATCTTGGTTAAAAATGTGTGTATATTAGTTTGACACTTTATTTCTCCTTTTATATGAGGTTTTATAAGGTTTATGAAGATTTAGAATATTCTAACACAATATCAATATCTAAAACGACAGGTGTAAGAGTATATCTTGTTCTATAATTTTGCAGTCATTTTTCAATAACTTTCCCAGATCAAGTAAAATCCTAGGATAAATCCATACTTGTTTCCGAGGTCCTAGAAAATTTCTTGGATATGTAGATGAAAGGATGTTATCTTCCCCTAAGTCACTGGTCCGACGCATTGATAATATTCCAATCGAAATGCCCTATTGATTTTATTATCTTGTTATCAGGCCACACATTATTAGACTTTATGTGTTATGATGCCTTGAACGATTCCTTAGTGTAAGCAAGGACAATTATTATTTTTTTAATATGCAAACGTGTAGCTGGTTTGCCCGCGAGGTTAAGGGGGAAGACTTAAGATCTTCTGCACATAAGTGCGCATGGGTTCGAACCCCATAGCCAGCATTTTTTATTAAAATTTTTTATAAGTACGGGTAGGCATAAAATTTCCTGTATTTTTTGACTAATTTTCTCTTCTAATCATTTTTTGCTTAGGGGAAAATACATATGTAATTGTGAAATACACGTCACTCGTATTTCTCTCTATTTCTTGTTCATTTTCTCTAATTTGTCCTTTTTTTCTTCATAAATCTTATAAATTTCCCTTCATCACTTGGATATATGCCATAATTTTTTTTTTACATTATTTTTTGAAATATATAAAGCAATAAACATCATAGCATAAAACAAATAAAATAAAATAAAATACTAAAAATGATCATGGTAACAAGTTTAAAATCATGATAAATTAATAAAATATTATTCGAATATAATAATAATAATAATTAAAAAAAGAAGGGAGTTAACTTTTATAGGTCTGGCTTAACCGATGAATTAGGATTTTAATCGATTAAGCATTTAAGGCAATCAATTTGGCTGATTGATTGATGGAGGCGATAGTTATATGGAGATCTAATAAAATAAGTCATTGGGGTTAATCGATTAGGTGGGGCGAAATTTGAATTTCAAACGCGCTTAATCAATTAGCGCGTCAGGGTTAACCGAATAGAAACAACCTTTTCAACTTATTTATTTTGTTGGGGTCTTTGATAGCTTTAGGCTATGACTTGCTTCTTGTACCCCGTTTCTTTTTACTTTGCATCCGTTGCTTAAATTCTTATTTTCTTAAGCCAAAATATTAGTAAAAATAAAATAAATTCACTATGTACATAACCAATTGCTAGAGGATGATTTGGAATTTTTTGAAATTTATTCTCTATTAAGTGTTATACCTTAATTTTTCAAAAAAACTTTGAGAATTTTTCCATTTAAAAGAACGACATTACACCGTCATTTTTCCATATCTCTGAATTGCTTGACACAAAAGATGGTTCACATATCTTCAATAATATTACATAAAAACTTCCCAAAGAGTTCTTCAACCATTAAAATCATTAAAAACCATCTTTTTGTGGAACTTTCATACTCATGCATTGTATATTTTTTCTTAACTTACAATTAAGTCCTCAAAGCTGCAAAGTCTGAATGCAAAAGAAATCAAATTTTTCTTTTTCGTAGCCAATTATTTTTGGGTCCTTCGAAATTAGTATATTTAAGTTGTATTAGGTTATCCCCTATAGACCATCTTAAATTTTGAATTAAAAAAAAAAAACAAAAAAGGATCAAAATGCCCAAACTTATTACAATACTTTGACTTTTACACAAAACAATTAGATTTCTTCTTATGTGGAAAATGAAAATGAATGATTTATTTGGTTGATAACCTTATCTAACTTTTCTATAGGAAGCCCTTTGTTTCGAAAAAATTAAATATAGATTCTATTTACCTTTAGTGAATTTATTAAGGGTTTTTAATGGATGTTATCTACTTCATTTTCAATGAACATGAGTTTCAGATATAATTAATTATCTTATAATCTCAGATATTTCATACCCTAATATTAAATTACTATTTTCTATAAATTCAATATAATCTTTAAGCTCTATGACTTTTTTCTTTCATTTTTCATTCTCTTTACTAAGTTTAACACTTAGATTAAATATTTGTTTATAAGTTAGAGATATTACCTAACTATCATATTATTTATTGGTGACATTGAAGCAAACATATTCTTCTTTGCAGGATTCCTTTGTTGTTCTTCTAGAGGATATTTCATAAGAATCTTTGAACGACCTGTCAGATTTACCTTTTAATAAATTTACGCAAGAGTCTCTTAAAGTCTATCCCATTAAATCTACAAATATTCTTCTGGATGTTGATTCTTCAAAGGTTCTTCTGGATTTGTTGAGGTTTGTCATTATGTGGAAGGATAAAGATTATTTCAATAATTATTGGAGGCTGGATCTATTTCAATAGTTGGCAGAGGCTGGATATAGTTCTCTGAGCGTGAGGAAAGTGTTGTGAGTCCCTTTTCAATATTGTGGTTTCTATTTACGGCCTTGATATAAATAAATCACGGACGGTTAGAGTTATGTGTTGTTTTACCTCGATGTTCTATTATGATGTTCAAGTACCTGGTTGAATGTTAATAATCATTCCCAAAAGACAAAGTCAATGATCCTTTAGGTAAGGAATCATTCACATGGTTATGAAGTTGGTAAAAAGAGGGAAAATCATAGATGCGATACTTCTCATGATATATCACCTCGATATAGGTGGTGCCTTTAAAAACTATAATTCTCATGTAAGTTTCTATTAGGTGTGAGAGGTATCTTGGTTAAAAATGTGTGTATATTAGTTTGACACTTTATTTCTCCTTTTATATGAGGTTTTATAAGGTTTATGAAGACTTAGAATATTCTAACACAATATCAATATCTAAAACGACAGGTGTAAGAGTATATCTTGTTCTATAATTTTGCAGTCATTTTTCAATAACTTTCCCAGATCAAGTAAAATCCTAGGATAAATCCATACTTGTTTCCGAGGTCCTAGAACATTTCTTGGATATGTAGATGAAAGGATGGTATCTTCCCCTAAGTCACTGGTCCGACGCATTGATAATATTCTAATCGAAATGCCCTATTGATTTTATCATCTTGTTATCAGGCCACACATTATTAGACTTTATGTGTTATGACGCCTTGAACGATTCCATAGTCCAAGCAAGAACAATTATTATTTTTTTAATATGCAAATGTGTAGCTGGTTTGCCCGAGAGGTTAAGGGGGAAGACTTAAGATCTTCTGCACATAAGTGCGCATGGGTTCGAACCCCATAGCCAGCATTTTTTATAAGTACGGGTAGGCATAAAATTTCCTGTATTTTTTGAGTACTTTTCTCTTCTAATCATTTTTTGCTTTGGGGAAAATACATATGTAATTGTGAAATACACGTATTTCTCTCTATTTCTTGTTCATTTTCTCTAATTTGTCCTTTTTTTCTTCATAAATCTTCAAAATTTCCTTTCAGCACTTGGATATATGCCATAATAATTTTTTTACATTATTTTTTGAAACATATAAAGCAATAAACATCATAGCATAAAACAAATAAAATAAAATAAAATACTAAAAATGATCATGGTAACAAGTTTAAAATCATGATAAATTAATAAAATATTATTCAAATATAATAATAATAATTAAAAAAAGAAGGGAGTTAACTTTTATAGGTCTGGCTTAACCGATGAATTAGGATTTTAATCGATTAAGCATTTAAGGCAATCAATTTGGTTGATTGATTGATGGAGGCGATAGTTATATGGAGATCTAATAAAATAAGTCATTGGGGTTAATCGATTAGGTGGGGCGAAATTTGAATTTCAAACGCGCTTAATCAATTAGCGCGTCAGGGTTAACCGAATAGAAACAACCTTTTCAACTTATTTATTTTGTTGGGGTCTTTGATAGCTTTAGGCTATGACTTGCTTCTTGTACCCCGTTTCTTTTTACTTTGCATCCGTTGCTTAAATTCTTATTTTCTTAAGCCAAAATATTAGTAAAAATAAAATAAATTCACTATGTACATAACCAATTGCTAGAGGATGATTAAGAATTTTATGAAATTTATTCTCTATTAAGTGTTATACCTTAATTTTTCAAAAAAACTTTGAGAATTTTTCCATTTAAAAGAACGACATTACACGTCGTTTTTCCATCTCTCTGAATTGCTTGACACAAAAGATGGTTCACATATCTTCAATAATATTACATTAAAACTTCCTAAAGAGTTCTTCAACCATCAAAATCATTAAAAACCATCTTTTTGTGGAACTTTCATACTCATGCATTGTATATTTTTTCTTAACTTACAATTAAGTCCTCAAAGCTGCAAAGTCTGAATGCAAAAGAAATCAAATTTTTGTTTTTCGTAGCCAATTATTTTTGGGTCCTTCGAAATTAGTATATTTAAGTTGTATTAGGTTATCCCCTATAGACCATCTTAAATTTTGAATTAAAAAAAACAAAAAAGGATCAAAATGCCCAAACTTATTACAATACTTTGACTTTTACACAAAACAATTAGATTTCTTCTTATGTGGAAAATGAAAATGAATGATTTATTTGGTTGATAACCTTATCTAACTTTTCTATAGGAAGCCCTTTGTTTCGAAAAATTAAATATAGATTCTATTTACCTTTAGTGAATTTATAAAGGGTTTTTAATGGATGTTATCTACTTCATTTTCAATGAACATGAGTTTCAGATATAATTAATTATCTTATAATCTCACATATTTCATACCCTAATATTAAATTACTATTTTCTATAAATTCAATATAATCTTTAAGTTCTATGATTTTTTTCTTTCATTTTTCATTCTCTTTACTAAGTTTAACACTTAGATTAAATATTTGTTTATAAGTTAGAGATATTACCTCACTATCATATTATTTATTGGTGACATTGAAGCAAACATATTCTTCTTTGCATGATTCCTTTGTTGTTCTTCTAGAGGATATTTCATAAGAATCTTTGAACGACCTGTCAGATTTACCTTTTAATAAATTTACGCAAGAGTCTCTTAAAGTCTATCCCATTAAATCTACAAATATTCTTCTGGATGTTGATTCTTCAAAGGTTCTTCTGGATTTGTTGAGGTTTGTCATTATGTGGAAGGATGAAGATTATTTCAATAATTATTGGAGGCTGGATCTATTTCAATAGTTGGCCGAGGCTGGATATAGTTCTCTGAGCGTGAGGAAAATGTTGTGAGTCCCTTTTAAATATTGTGGTTTCTCTTTACGGCCTTGATAAAAATAAATCACGGACGGTTAGAGTTATGTGTTGTTTTACCTCGATGTTCTATTATGATGTTCAAGTACCTGGTTGAATGTTAATAATCATTCCCAAAAGACAAAGTCAATGATCCTTTAGGTAAGGAATCATTCACATGGTTATGAAGTTTGTAAAAAGAGGGAAAATCTTAGATGCGATACTTCTCATGATATATCACCTCGATATAGGTGGTGCCTTTAAAAACTATAATTCTCATGTAAATTTATATTAGGTATGAGAGGTATCTTGGTTAAAAATGTGTGTATATTAGTTTGACACTTTATTTCTCCTTTTATATGAGGTTTTATAAGGTTTATGAATATTTAGAATATTCTAACACAATATCAATATCTAAAATGACAGGTGTAAGAGTATATCTTGTTCTATAATTTTGCAGTCATTTTTCAATAACTTTCCCAGATCAAGTAAAATCCTAGGATAAATCCATACTTGTTTCCGATGTCCTAGAAAATTTCTTGGATATGTAGATGAAAGGATGGTATCTTCCCCTAAGTCACTGGTCCGACGCATTGATAATATTCCAATCGAAATGCCCTATTGATTTTATTATCTTGTTATCAGGCCACACATTATTAGACTTTATGTGTTATGATGCCTTGAACGATTCCTTAGTGTAAGCAAGAACAATTATTATTTTTTTAATATGCAAACGTGTAGCTGGTTTGCCCGAGAGGTTAAGGTGGAAGACTTAAGATCTTCTGCACATAAGTGCGCATGGGTTCGAACCCCATAGCCAGCATTTTTTATTAAAATTTTTTATAAGTACGGGTAGGCATAAAATTTCCTGTATTTTTTGACTAATTTTCTCTTCTAATCATTTTTTGCTTAGGGGAAAATACATATGTAATTGTGAAATACACGTCACTCGTATTTCTCTCTATTTCTTGTTCATTTTCTCTAATTTGTCCTTTTTTTCTTCATAAATCTTATAAATTTCCCTTCATCACTTGGATATATGCCATAATAGTTTTTTACATTATTTTTTGAAATATATAAAGCAATAAACATCATAGCATAAAACAAATAAAATAAAATAAAATACTAAAAATGATCATGGTAACAAGTTTAAAATCATGATAAATTAATAAAATATTATTCGAATATAATAATAATAATTAAAAAAAGAAGGGAGTTAACTTTTATAGGTCTGGCTTAACCGATGAATTAGGATTTTAATCGATTAAGCATTTAAGGCAATCAATTTGGCTGATTGATTGATGGAGGCGATAGTTATATGGAGATCTAATAAAATAAGTCATTGGGGTTAATCGATTAGGTGGGGCGAAATTTGAATTTCAAACGCGCTTAATCAATTAGCGCGTCAGGGTTAACCGAATAGAAACAACCTTTTCAACTTATTTATTTTGTTGGGGTCTTTGATAGCTTTAGGCTATGACTTGCTTCTTGTACCCCGTTTCTTTTTACTTTGCATCCGTTGCTTAAATTCTTATTTTCTTAAGCCAAAATATTAGTAAAAATAAAATAAATTCACTATGTACATAACCAATTGCTAGAGGATGATTTGGAATTTTTTGAAATTTATTCTCTATTAAGTGTTATACCTTAATTTTTCAAAAAAACTTTGAGAATTTTTCCATTTAAAAGAACGACATTACACCGTCGTTTTTCCATCTCTCTGAATTGCTTGACACAAAAGATGGTTCACATATCTTCAATAATATTACATTAAAACTTCCCAAAGAGTTCTTCAACCATCAAAATCATTAAAAACCATCTTTTTGTGGAACTTTCATACTCATGCATTGTATATTTTTTCTTAACTTACAATTAAGTCCTCAAAGCTGCAAAGTCTGAATGCAAAAGAAATCAAATTTTTCTTTTTTGTAGCCAATTATTTTTGGGTCCTTCGAAATTAGTATATTTAAGTTGTATTAGGTTATCCCCTATAGACCATCTTAAATTTTGAATTAAAAAAAAAACAAAAAAGGATCAAAATGCCCAAACTTATTACAATACTTTGACTTTTACACAAAACAATTAGATTTCTTCTTATGTGGAAAATGAAAATGAATGATTTATTTGGTTGATAACCTTATCTAACTTTTCTATAGGAAGCCCTTTGTTTCGTAAAAATTAAATATAGATTCTATTTACCTTTAGTGAATTTATTAAGGGTTTTTAATGGATGTTATCTACTTCATTTTCAATGAACATGAGTTTCAGATATAATTAATTATCTTATAATCTCAGATATTTCATACCCTAATATTAAATTACTATTTTCTATAAATTCAATATAATCTTTAAGCTCTATGACTTTTTTCTTTCATTTTTCATTCTCTTTACTAAGTTTAACACTTAGATTAAATATTTGTTTATAAGTTAGAGATATTACCTTACTATCATATTATTTATTGGTGACATTGAAGCAAACATATTCTTCTTTGCAGGATTCCTTTGTTGTTCTTCTAGAGGATATTTCATAAGAATCTTTGAACGACCTGTCAGATTTACCTTTTAATAAATTTACGCAAGAGTCTCTTAAAGTCTATCCCATTAAATCTACAAATATTCTTCTGGATGTTGATTCTTCAAAGGTTCTTCTGGATTTGTTGAGGTTTGTCATTATGTGGAAGGATAAAGATTATTTCAATAATTATTGGAGGCTGGATCTATTTCAATAGTTGGCAGAGGCTGGATATAGTTCTCTGAGCGTGAGGAAAGTGTTGTGAGTCCCTTTTCAATATTGTGGTTTCTCTTTACGGCCTTGATATAAATAAATCACGGACGGTTAGAGTTATGTGTTGTTTTACCTCGATGTTCTATTATGATGTTCAAGTACCTGGTTGAATGTTAATAATCATTCCCTAAAGACAAAGTCAATGATCCTTTAGGTAAGGAATCATTCACATGGTTATGAAGTTGGTAAAAAGAGGGAAAATCATAGATGCGATACTTCTCATGATATATCACCTCGATATAGGTGGTGCCTTTAAAAACTATAATTCTCATGTAAATTTCTAATAGGTTTGAGAGGTATCTTGGTTAAAAATGTGTGTATATTAGTTTGACACTGTGGGATATTGGATCGAACTCTAGTATGATCGAAGTACATGCTGTAGTCGAAGCATGTATTTGTTGAAGAATGCTTGTTAAATTAGGTTTTAGTGTTTAAACCCTAATTTGTTAAGTTAGCTTGATTATTAAGTTAGCTTGTATAATGGGCCTTGTGGAAAAAGGCCATTAGTTAGTATGTTAGGTTTTATTATAAATAGCATACTAGTCTCTCATCATTGCAACACAGCAAATCCTAATTTAGGGTGAGAGGGTTATTTGTTATTCTTGTAAACTTGTAATCTTGTTTTCTAAGAGAAAGTAAAGAATAGCAGTTATAACCAATTCTTGTGTTCTTCTTCTTCCTTGTTCTTTATTCTTCCCTTATTCTATACTTTGTTATTGGCATTGAATTCACAACAAATTGGTGCGGTGAGCGTGGAGAAGATGCCTTCAATAAAATATGAGATTGAAAATTTCACCGGAGTGAATGATTTCGGTCTATGGCGCTTGAAGATGAAATCCCTACTGGTTCAGCAGGGTTGTTTGGAAGCGTTGAAGGGAGCGACGGCGATGGACGCTGCGTTAACAGAAAGAGAGAAGACGGCCATGATCGAGAAAGCACACAGCGCAATTTTGTTGAGCCTTGGTGATAAGGTTCTTCGACAGGTATCAAAGGAGACGACGACATCAGGGTTATGGGTGAAACTTGAAAGTTTGTATATGACCAAATCTCTGGTAAATCGACTCTACCTGAAGCAAGCTTTGTATTCATTCAAGATGATTGAAGACAAAGTGTTGGCTGAGCAGTTGGATATGTTCAACAAGCTGATTCTTGATCTTGAAAATATTGATGTAAAGATTGATGATGAAGATCAAGCGCTGTTATTATTGTGCGCTTTGCCCAGATCACATGCTCACTTCAAAGAAACCCTCTTGTATGGAAGAGAGTCTCTGACCTTTGAAGAAGTTCAATCAACTTTGTACTCTAAGGACTTGAACGAACGTAAGGAGCATAAACCTTCGACGGTTGGTGAAGGTTTGGCTGTTAAAGGAAAATTCGACAAGAGGAAAGGTAAAAATCAGTCGAAGTCTTATAGTGGTGATGCATCTGGTATTAGATGCTATCACTGTAAGAAAGTAGGTCACACAAGAAAGGTGTGCCCTGAACGCCTGAAAGATCATGGAGGTAAGGATAATGGCAATGCAGCTATTGTCCAAGATGATTTCGAATCATCTGATGTTCTTGTGGTTTCAAGCAACAACTCGTCGAAGGAGTGGATTATGGATTCTGGATGCACTTGGCACATGACTCCAAACAAAGACTTGTTCGAGGACTTATGTGATCAAGATGGTGGATCTGTATTGCTGGGAAACAACAAAGCTTGCAAGATTGCAGGCGTTGGATCTGTGAGATTCAAGCTCCATGATGAGTCAATAAGATTGTTGACTGAAGTCAGGTATGTACCTGATTTGAAGAGAAATTTGATTTCTCTTGGTGAATTCGACAAGAAAGGATATGTGTTTCAAGGAGAGAAAAGTATCCTGAGAGTCATGAAAGGGTCGAAGGAAGTCTTGAGAGGCGTGAAGAAACAAGGCTTGTATACCCTTGAGGCTGAAGTTGTAAGTGGTTCGACAAATGTTGCATCCACGAAACCTTTGTCGAAGAAAGAAATTTGGCACATGAGATTGGGCCATGTCAGTGAAAGGGGTCTGGTCGAACTAGGGAAACAAAATCTGCTTGGTGGAGATAAAGTCGAAAAGCTGAAGTTTTGTGAACCCTGTGTACTTGGAAAGTCCTGTAGAATGAAGTTCAACAAAGGCAAACAAAGAACACATGGATCCCTTGATTACATCCATGCTGATCTTTGGGGGCCTGCAAGGTGTCCATCACATTCAGGAGCAAAGTATTTTCTATCCATAGTAGATGACTATTCCAGAAAGTTATGGGTATTCATCCAGAAGACTAAGGATGAAACTTTTGAGAATTTCAAAAGTTGGAAGACTCTTGTCGAAAATCAAACTGGCAGAAAGGTAAAGAGGTTGAGAACCGACAATGGCCTTGAGTTTTGCAATGAGGCGTTCGACAGTTTTTGTGTTGCCTCTGGTATTGCAAGGCACAGAACTACCGCAGGTACTCCACAACAAAATGGTTTGGCTGAAAGGTTTAATCGAACTATTTTGGAGAGAGTTAGATGCATGTTGACTAGTGCGGGATTAAAGAAGGTGTTTTGGGCTGAGGCTGTTTCGACAGCAGCATATCTGATAAACAGATGTCCTTCGACAGCGTTAGATATGAAGACACCTGAAGAAGTTTGGTCGGGACATCCACCAGATCTCGACAAACTAAGAGTATTTGGCTGTGTAGCCTATGCTCACATTAGGCAAGACAAGGTCGAACCTAGAGCTCTGAAATGCATGTTTATGGGATACCCTGAAGGAGTGAAAGCTTATAGGCTATGGTGCCTAGAGCCAGGTCACAGGAGGTGTATCACCAGTCGAGATGTAGTTTTTAATGAAACTGAAATGGCTTTCAAGAAAACTGATGATGTTGACGAAGAGCTGGAACAGGTAGAGATTCCTGTTGAGGTGGAGCATGTTAATGCTGAAATGCGTATCCCAGATGAAGTCGAAGAAGAAACAGAAGATTCTGATGATATTGAGGAAACTGTTGATGACTACCTATTGTCGAGAGATAGGCAAAGAAGAGTCATAAAACCACCTCAGAGACTTGGATATGCAGATCTTGTAGCTTATGCCTTAATCTCTGCAAGTGAAGTTCTAGACGAAGAACCTAGAGATTATAAGGAAGTTATAAGGAGTCGAATGAAGACTGAATGGCTAAAGGCCATGCATGATGAGATGAAATCTCTTCATGATAATCACACTTGGGAACTAATCAAGAAACCTGTTGGGGCAAGGTTAGTCAGCTGTAAGTGGATTTTCAAAGTTAAGGAAGGAATTGAAGGAGTAATGTCGAAGAGGTACAAGGCAAGATTAGTCGCAAGGGGTTTCACTCAGAAAGAAGGTGTCGACTTCAATGATGTATTTTCCCCTGTTGTGAAGCACAGATCCATTCGAATGTTGCTTGCCATGGTGGCTCAGTTCGACCTTGAACTGGAACAAATGGATGTGAAGACTGCGTTCTTGTATGGTGACTTAGATGAAACGATCCTGATGAGGCAACCTGAAGGGTATGTCGAAAAGGGGAAAGAAGATTATGTGTGCAAACTGAAGAAATCTTTATATGGACTTAAACAATCTCCTCGACAGTGGAATAAGAGATTCGACAAGTTCATGGAACACATAGGTTTCATTAGAAGTCAGTTCGACCACTGTGTTTACTCCAGATTTCGACCTGAAAATTCATTTGTTATTTTGTTGCTTTATGTTGATGATATTCTGATAGCAAGCAACAATGTCGAAGATGTAATGAGGGTGAAGGCTGAACTCAATAAGGAGTTCGACATGAAGGATCTGGGAGCTGCATCTAGGATTCTTGGAATTGACATTCGAAGAGATAGAAAGCAGTCGAAATTATGCTTATCTCAAGAGGCATACCTACGAAAGATTCTTGACAAGTTTGGTATGTCGAATTCAAAGCCTGTTGTGACTCCAACAAACCCTCAATTCAAGCTGAGCATTGATCAATGTCCCAGTACTGATGTCGAAAGAACCTATATGAACAGCATCCCATATGCTAATATAGTTGGTTCTTTGATGTATGATATGGTCTGTACTAGACCCGACATAGCATATGCAGTAAGTCTTGTAAGCAGGTACATGGCGAATCCTGGAAAGGCTCACTGGCAAGCGTTAAAGTGGATTCTAAGGTACATAAATGGGTCTCTGAACAGAGTCTTAATTTATGGTGGAGCCTTGGGTGAAGATAGTAAAGCAGCTGTCGAAGGCTATGTTGACTCTGATTATGCCGGCTGTATGGATTCCAGAAAATCTATTTCTGGATATGTTTTCACTATGTTTGGTACAACAATTAGTTGGAAAGCAACTCTTCAGAAGGTTGTTGCCTTATCAACTACTGAAGCAGAATATATTGCCCTAACTGAAGCTGTGAAAGAAGCATTGTGGCTTGAAGGTTTTGCAAAGGAACTGAAACTTCAAGGTCAAGGTATCACTGTTAAATGTGATAGTCAAAGTGCAATACACCTGTCGAAGAACTCATCCTATCATGAGCGAACCAAGCACATAGATGTGAGGCTGCATTTCGTCAGAGGGGTAATCGAGCGTGGAGAAGTCCAAGTGCTGAAGGTCTCGACAGAACACAATGCCGCTGATATGATCACCAAAACATTGCCAAGTTTCAAGTTTTTCCACTGTATGCAGTTGATAAAGCTGCATGAAGAAAGCTAGTTAGTGTCTCTTGATGCTGTAGAGTTAGGTCCAAGGTGGAGATTTGTGGGATATTGGATCGAACTCTAGTATGATCGAAGTACATGCTGTAGTCGAAGCATGTATTTGTCGAAGAATGCTTGTTAAATTAGGTTTTAGTGTTTAAACCCTAATTTGTTAAGTTAGCTTGATTATTAAGTTAGCTTGTATAATGGGCCTTGTGGAAAAAGCCCATTAGTTAGTATGTTAGGTTTTATTATAAATAGCATACTAGTCTCTCATCATTGCAACACAGCAAATCCTAATTTAGGGTGAGAGGGTTATTTGTTATTCTTGTAAACTTGTAATCTTGTTTTCTAAGAGAAAGTAAAGAATAGCAGTTATAACCAATTCTTGTGTTCTTCTTCTTCCTTGTTCTTTATTCTTCCCTTATTCTATACTTTGTTATTGGCATTGAATTCACAACAGACACTTTATTTCTCCTTTTATATGAGGTTTTACAAGGTTTATGAAGATTTAGAATATTCTAACACAATATCAATATCTAAAACGACAGGTGTAAGTGTATATCTTGTTCTATAATTTTGCAGTCATTTTTCAATAACTTTTCCAGATCAAGTAAAATCCTAGGATAAATCCATACTTGTTTCCGAGGTCCTAGAAAATTTCTTGGATATGTAGATGAAAGGATGGTATCTTCCCCTAAGTCACTGGTCCGACGCATTGATAATATTCCAATCGAAATGCCCTATTGATTTTATTATCTTGTTATCAGGCCACACATTATTAGACTTTATGTGTTATGACGCCTTGAACGATTCCATAGTCCAAGCAAGAACAATTATTATTTTTTTAATATGCAAATGTGTAGCTGGTTTTCCCGAGAGGTTAAGGGGGAAGACTTAAGATCTTCTGCACATAAGTGCGCATGGGTTTGAACCCCATAGCCAGCATTTTTTATTAAAAATTTTTATAAGTACGGGTAGGCATAAAATTTCCTGTATTTTTTGACTACTTTTCTCTTCTAATCATTTTTTGCTTTGGGGAAAATACATATGTAATTGTGAAATACACGTATTTCTCTCTATTTCTTGTTCATTTTCTCTAATTTGTCCTTTTTTTCTTCATAAATCTTCAAAATTTCCCTTCAGCACTTGGATATATGCCATAATAATTTTTTTACATTATTTTTTGAAATATATAAAGCAATAAACATCATAGCATAAAACAAATAAAATAAAATAAAATACTAAAAATGATCATGGTAACAAGTTTAAAATCATGATAAATTAATAAAATATTATTCAAATATAATAATAATAATTAAAAAAAGAAGGGAGTTAACTTTTATAGGTCTGGCTTAACCGATGAATTAGGATTTTAATCGATGAAGCATTTAAGGCAATCAATTTGGCTGATTGATTGATGGAGGCGATAGTTATATGGAGATAGGGATGTCAGTTTGGACCTGTTAATGGGGATCCCCGCGGGGAACGCCCCGTTCGGGGCCCCAAAGATGGGGAATTTTCCCCCGTGGGGCCGGGGATGGGGAGAAAAATTCCCCCGAGAGCATTTCGGGGACGGGGACGGGGAATACACCCCCCGCCCCGCGGGGACCCCGCCCCGCCTATTATTTTAATATAGTTTTGATAAAGTATAGTTTTTTAAGCATAATTATGTTGTTGGATTTTTTTAGTTGTTTAGGCATATTGTTACTTTAAAAAGTATTATAGTTCATTTTGTTGAATTTTGTAGCATTTTATAGAAATTTATAAAAAAATATTATTATTTTGTGTTCCATTAGTATTTTTAATAAAAAATAATAAATGTCAAATACTAGTATTTTTTAATAACATAATAAATATGTGAATTCTTTGTGCTTTTTATTTTTATAGAAAATATAAACATTTAAAAAAAATAAAATATTAATGAATAAATGTAGGATCTATGGGGATCCCCGCGGGGAACGGGGATCCGCGGGGAACGGGGATGGGGATAGAAATTCCCCCGTGACGGAGATCGGGGACGGGGAATGAATTTGATGGCGGGGAAAAAGATGGGGAAGTGTCCCCCCGGCCCCGCCCCGCCCCATTGACATCCCTAATTGCCAAAAGACAAAGTCAATGAGCCTTTAGGTAAGGAATCATTCACATGGTTATAAAGTTGGTAAAAAGAGGTAAAATCTTAGATGCGATACTTCTCATGATATATCACCTCGATTTAGGTGGTGCCTTTAAAAACTATAATTCTCATGTAAATTTCTATTAGGTGTGAGAGGTATCTTGGTTAAAAATGTGTGTATATTAGTTTGACAATTTATTTCTCCTTTTATATGAGGTTTTATAAGGTTTATGAAGATTTAGAATATTCTAACACAATATCAATATCTAAAACGACAGGTGTAAGATTATATCTTGTTCTATAATTTTGCAGTCATTCTTCAATAACTTTCCCAGATCAAGTAAAATCCTAGGATAAATCCATACTTGTTTCTGAGGTCCTAGAAAATTTCTTGGATATGTAGATGAAAGGATGGTATCTTCCCCTAAGTCACTGGCACGACACATTGATAATATTCCAATCGAAATGTCCTCTTGATTTTATTATCTTGTTATCAGGCCACACATTATTAGACTTTATGTGTTATGAAGCCTTGAACAATTTCATAGTCCAAGCAAGAACAATTATTATTTTTTTAAAATGCAAACATGTAGTTGGTTTGCCCGAGAGGTTAAGGGGGAAGACTTAAGATCTTCTACACATAAGTGCGCATGGGTTCGAACCCCATAGCCAACATTTTTTACTAAAAATAATTTAATAGAGAAAAGTAAATAAAGAAATGAAAATGTATCTACTTTTTGGTCTACTTTTTGGCCTTTTGGTACATTTTTATGCCATTATTGTAGAAATAGTAGTCACCAGTAAAAGCCAAATATGTCTGTAAAACATAAGTACGGGTAGGCATAAAATTTCCTGTATTTTTTGACTACTTTTCTCTTCTAATCATTTTTTGCTTTGGGGAAAATACATATGTAATTGTGAAATAGACGTCACTCGTATTTCTCTCTATTTCTTGTTCATTTTCTCTAATTTGTCCTTTTTTTCTTAATAAATCTTCAAAATTTCCCTTCATCACTTGGATATATGCCATAATCATATTTTTTTACATTATTTTAAGAAATATATAAAGCAATAAACATCATAGCATAAAACATAAATAAAATAAAATAAAATACTAAAAATGATCATGGTAACAAGTTTAAAATCATGATAAATTAATAAAATATTATTCAAATATAATAATAATTATTAAAAAAAGAAGGGAGTTAACTTTTATAGGTCTGGCTTAACCGATGAATTAGGATTTTAATCGATTAAGAATTTAAGGCAATCAATTTGGTTGATTGATTGATGTGGGCGATAGTTATATGGAGATCTAATGCAGTAAGTCATTGGGGTTAATCGATTAGGTGGGGCGAAATTTGAATTTCAAATGCGCTTAATCAATTAGTGCATCAGGGTTAACCGAATAGAAACAACCTTTTCAACTTCTTTATTTTTTTCGGGTCTTTAATAGCTTTAGGCTATGACTTGCTTCTTGTACCCCTTTTCTTTTTACTTTGCATCCGTTGCTCAAATTCTTATTTTCTTAAGCCAAAATATTAGTAAAAATAAAATAAATTCACTATGCACATAACCAATTGCTAGAGGATGATTTGGAATTTTCTGAAATTTATTCTCTATTAAGTGTTATACCTTAATTTTTCAAAAAAACTTTGAGATTTTTTCCATTTAAAAGAACGACATTACACCGTCTTTTTTCCATCTCTCTGAATTGCTTGACACAAAAGATGGTTCACATATCTTTAATAATATTACATTAAAACTTCCCAAAGAGTTATTAAACCATCAAAATCATTAAAAACCATCTTTTTGTGGAACTTTCATACTCATGCGTTATATATTTTTTCTTAACTTACAATTAAGTCCTCAAAGCTGCAAAATCTGCATGCAAAAGAAATCAAAATTTTGTTTTTCGTAGCCAATTATTTTTGGGTCCTTTGAAATTAGTATATTTAAGATGTATTAGGTTATCCCCTATAGACCATCTTAAATTTTGAATTTATAAAAAACAAAAAAAGGATCAAAACGCCCAAGCTTATTACAATACTTTGACTTTTACACAAAACAATTAGATTTCTTCTTATGTGGAAAATGAAAATGAATGATTTATTTGGTTGATAACCTGATCTAACTTTTCTATAGGAAGCCCTTTGTTTCAAAAAAATTAAATATAGATTCTATTTACCTTTAGTGAATTTACCAAGGGTTTTTAATGCATGTTATCTACTTCATTTTCAATGAACAAGAGTTTCAGATATAATTAATTGTCTTATAATCTCAAATATTTCATTCCCTAATATTAAATTACTATTTTCTATAAATTCAATATAATCTTTAAGCTCTATGATTTTTTTCTTTCATTTTTCATTCTCTTTACTAAGTTTAACATTTAGATTAAATATTTGCTTATAAGTTAGAGATATTACCTCACTATCATATTATTTATTGGTGACATTGAAACAAACATATTCTTCTTTGCAGGATTCCTTTGTTGTTCTTCTAGAGGATATTTCATAAGAATCTTTAAACGACCTGTCAGATTTACCTTTTAATAAATTTACGCACGAGTCTCTTAAAGTCTATCCCATTAAATCTACAAATATTCTTCTGGATGTTAATTCTTCAAAGGTTCTTCTGGATTTGTTGAGGTATGTCATTCTGTGGAAGGATAAAGATTATTTTAATAATTATTGGAGGATGGATCTATTTCAATAGTTGGCAGAGGCTGGATATAGTTCTCTGAGCGTGAGGAAAATGTTGTGAGTCCCTTTTCAATATTGTGGTTTCTCTTTACGACCTTGCTATCAATAAATCACGGACGGTTAGAGTTATGTGTCATTTTACCTCGGTGTTCTATTATGATGTTCAAGTACCTGGTTGAATGTTAATAATAATTCCCAAAAGACAAAGTCAACGATCCTTTAGGTAAGGAATCATTCACATGGTTATGAAGTTGGTAAAAAGAGGGAAAATCTTAGAGGCGATACTTTTCATGATATATCACCTCGATATAGGTGGTGCCTTTAAAAACTATAATTCTCATGTAAGTTTCTATTAGGTGTGAGAGGTATCTTGGTTAAAAATGTGTGTATATTGGGTTGACACTTTATTTCTCCTTTTATATGAGGTTTTATAAGGTTTATGAGGATTTAGAATATTCTAACACAATATCAATATCTGAAATGACAGGTGTAAGAGTATATCTTGTTCTATAATTTTGCTGTCATTCTTCAATAACTTTCCCAGATCAAGTAAAATCCTAGGATAAATCCATACTTGTTTCCGAGGTCCTAGAAAATTTCTTGGATATGTAGATGAAAGGATGGTATCTTCCCATAACTCACTGGTCCGACGCATTGATAATATTCCAATCGAAATGTCCTCTTGATTTTATTATCTTGTTATCAGGCCGCACATTATTAGACTTTATGTGTTATGACGCCTTGAACAATTCCATAGTCCAAGCAAGAACAATTATTATTATTTTTTTAAAATGCAAACATGTAGCTGGTTTTCCCGAGAGGTTAAGGGGGAAGACTTAAGATCTTCTGCACATAAGTGCGCATGGGTTTGAACCCCATAGCCAGCATTTTTTATTAAAAATTATTTTATAGAGAAAAGTAAATAATGAAAATGTATCTATGTTTTGGCCTTTTGGTACTTTTAGGCCATTATTGCAGAAATACTAGTCACCAGTAAAAGCCAAATATGTCTGTAAAACATAAGTACGGGTAGGCATAAAATTTCCTGTATTTTTTGACTACTTTTCTCTTCTAATCATTTTTTGCTTTGGGGAAAATACATATGTAATTGTGAAATACACGTCACTCGTATTTCTCTCTATTTCTTGTTCATTTTCTCTAATTTGTCCTTTTTTTTCTTCATAAATCTTCAAAATTTCCCTTCATCACTTGGATACACGCCATAATCATTTTTTTACATTATTTTTTGAAATATATAAAGCAATAAACATCATAGCATAAAACAGAAATAAAATAAAATAAAATACTAAAAATAATCATGGTAACAAGTTTAAAATCATGATAAATTAATAAAATATTATTCGAATATAATAATAATAATTACAAAAAGAAGGGAGTTAACTTTTATAGGTCTGGCTTAACCGATGAATTGGGATTTTAATCGATTAAGCATTTAAGGAAATCAATTTGGTTGATTAATTGATGGAGGCGATAGTTATATGGAGATCTTATAAAGTAAGTCATTGGGGTTAATCGATTAGGTGGGGCGAAATTTGAATTTCAAACGCGCTTAATCAATTAGCGGGTCAGGGTTAACCGAATAGAAACAACCTTTTCAACTTCTCTATTTTGTTGGGGTCTTTAATAGCTTTAGGCTATGACTTGCTTCTTGTACCCCATTTCTTTTTACTTTGCATCCGTTGCTCAAATTCTTATTTTCTTAAGCCAAAATATTAGTAAAAATAAAATAAATTCACTATGCACATAACCAATTGCTAGAGGATGATTTGGAATTTTCTGAAATTTATTCTCTATTAAGTGTTATACCTTAATTTTTCAAAAAAAACTTTGAGAATTTTTCCATTTAAAAGAACGACATTACACCGTCTTTTTTCCATCTCTCTAAATTGCTTGACACAAAAGTTGGTTCACATATCTTTAATAATATTACATTAAAACTTCCCAAAGAGTTATTAAACCATCAAAATCATTAAAAATCATCTTTTTGTGGAACTTTCATACTCATGCGTTGTATATTTTTTCTTAACTTACAATTAAGTCCTCAAAGCTGCAAAGTCTGTTGCAAAAGAAATCAAATTTTTATTTTTCGTAGCCAATTATTTTTGGGTCCTTTGAAATTAGTATATTTAAGATGTATTAGGTTATCCCCTATAGAACATCTTAAATTTTGAATTTATAAAAAACAAAATAAGGATCAAAACGCCCAAGCTTATTACAATACTTTGACTTTTACACAAAACAATTAGATTTCTTCTTCTGTGGAAAATGAAAATGAATGATTTATTTGGTTGATAACCTTATCTAACTTTTCTATAGGAAGCCCTTTGTTTCAAAAAAATTAAATATAGATTCTATTTACCTTTAGTGAATTTACCAAGGGTTTTTAATGCATGTTATCTACTTCATTTTCTATGAACATGAGTTTCTGATATAATTAATTGTCTTATAATCTCAAATATTTCATTCCCTAATATTAAATTACTATTTTCTATAAATTCAATATAATCTTTAAGCTCTATGATTTTTTTCTTTCATTTTTCATTCTCTTTACTAAGTTTAACATTTAGATTAAATATTTGCTTATAAGTTAGAGATATTACCTCACTATCATATTATTTATTGGTGACATTGAAGCAAACATATTCTTCTTTGCAGGATTCCTTTGTTGTTCTTCTAGAGGATATTTCATAAGAATCTTTAAATGACCTGTCAGATTTACCTTTTAATAAATTTAAGCACGAGTCTCTTAAAGTCTATCCCATTAAATCTACAAATATTCTTCTGGATGTTGATTCTTCAAAGGTTCTTCTGGATTTGTTGAGGTTTGTCATTATGTGGAAGGATAAAGATTATTTTAATAATTATTGGAGGCTGGATCTATTTCAATAATTGGCAGAGGCTGGATATAGTTCTCTGAGCGTGAGGAAAATGTTGTGAGTCCCTTTTCAATATTGTGGTTTCTCTTTACGACCTTGCTATCAATAAATCACGGACGGTTAGAGTTATGTGTTATTTTACCTCGGTGTTCTATTATGATGTTCAAGTACCTGGTTGAATGTTAATAATCATTCCCAAAAGACAAAGTCAACGATCCTTTAGGTAAGGAATCATTCACATGGTTATGAAGTTGGTAAAAAGAGGGAAAATCTTAGAGGTGATACTTCTCATGATATATCACCTCGATATAGGTGGTGCCTTTAAAAACTATAATTTTCATGTAAGTTTCTATTAGGTGTGAGAGGTATCTTGGTTAAAAATGTATGTATATTGGGTTGACACTTTATTTCTCCTTTTATATGAAGTTTTATAAGGTTTATGAAGATTTAGAATATTATAACACAATATCAATATCTAAAACGACAGGTGTAAGAGTATATCTTGTTCTATAATTTTGCTGTCATTCTTCAATAACTTTCCCAGATCAAGTAAAATCCTAGGATAAATCCATACTTGTTTCCGAGGTCCTAGAAAATTTCTTGGATATGTAGATGAAAGGATGGTATCTTCCCCTAAGTCACTGGTCCGACGCTTTGATAATATTCCAATCGAAATGTCCTCTTGATTTTATTATCTTATTATCAGGCCACACATTATTAGACTTTATGTGTTATGACGCCTTGAACAATTCCATAGTCCAAGCAAGAATAATTATTATTTTTTTAAAATGCAAACATGTAGCTGGTTTTCCCGAGAGGTTAAGGGAGAAGACTTAAGATCTTCTGCACATAAGTGCGCATGGGTTTGAACCCCATAGCCAGCATTTTTTATTAAAAATTATTTTATAGAGAAAAGTAAATAATGAAAATGTATCTACGTTTTGGCCTTTTGGTACTTTTATGCCATTATTGCAGAAATACTAGTCCCTAGTAAAAGCCAAATATGTCTGCAAAACATAAGTACGGGTAGGCATAAAATTTCCTGTATTTTTTGACTACTTTTCTCTTCTAATCATTTTTTGCTTTGGGGAAAATACATATGTAATTGTGAAATACACGTCACTCGTATTTCTCTCTATTTCTTGTTCATTTTCTCTAATTTGTCCTTTTTTTTCTTCATAAATCTTCAAAATTTCCCTTCATCACTTGGATACACGCCATAATCATTTTTTTACATTATTTTTTGAAATATATAAAGCAATAAACATCATAGCATAAAACAGAAATAAAATAAAATAAAATACTAAAAATAATCATGGTAACAAGTTTAAAATCATGATAAATTAATAAAATATTATTCGAATATAATAATAATAATTACAAAAAGAAGGGAGTTAACTTTTATAGGTCTGGCTTAACCGATGAATTGGGATTTTAATCGATTAAGCATTTAAGGAAATCAATTTGGTTGATTAATTGATGGAGGCGATAGTTATATGGAGATCTTATAAAGTAAGTCATTGGGGTTAATCGATTAGGTGGGGCGAAATTTGAATTTCAAACGCGCTTAATCAATTAGCGGGTCAGGGTTAACCGAATAGAAACAACCTTTTCAACTTCTCTATTTTGTTGGGGTCTTTAATAGCTTTAGGTTATGACTTGCTTCTTGTACCCCATTTCTTTTTACTTTGCATCCGTTGCTCAAATTCTTATTTTCTTAAGCCAAAATATTAGTAAAAATAAAATAAATTCACTATGCACATAACCAATTGCTAGAGGATGATTTGGAATTTTCTGAAATTTATTCTCTATTAAGTGTTATACCTTAATTTTTCAAAAAAAACTTTGAGAATTTTTCCATTTAAAAGAACGACATTACACCGTCTTTTTTCCATCTCTCTAAATTGCTTGACACAAAAGTTGGTTCACATATCTTTAATAATATTACATTAAAACTTCCCAAAGAGTTATTAAACCATCAAAATCATTAAAAACCATCTTTTTGTGGAACTTTCATACTCATGCGTTGTATATTTTTTCTTAACTTACAATTAAGTCCTCAAAGCTGCAAAGTCTGTTGCAAAAGAAATCAAATTTTTATTTTTCGTACCCAATTATTTTTGGGTCCTTTGAAATTAGTATATTTAAGATGTATTAGGTTATCCCCTATAGAACATCTTAAATTTTGAATTTATAAAAAACAAAATAAGGATCAAAACGCCCAAGCTTATTACAATACTTTGACTTTTACACAAAACAATTAGATTTCTTCTTATGTGGAAAATGAAAATGAATGATTTATTTGGTTGATAACCTTATCTAACTTTTCTATAGGAAGCCCTTTGTTTCAAAAAAATTAAATATAGATTCTATTTACCTTTAGTGAATTTACCAAGGGTTTTTAATGCATGTTATCTACTTCATTTTCTATGAACATGAGTTTCTGATATAATTAATTGTCTTATAATCTCAAATATTTCATTCCCTAATATTAAATTACTATTTTCTATAAATTCAATATAATCTTTAAGCTCTATGATTTTTTTCTTTCATTTTTCATTCTCTTTACTAAGTTTAACATTTAGATTAAATATTTGCTTATAAGTTAGAGATATTACCTCACTATCATATTATTTATTGGTGACATTGAAGCAAACATATTCTTCTTTGCAGGATTCCTTTGTTGTTCTTCTAGAGGATATTTCATAAGAATCTTTAAATGACCTGTCAGATTTACCTTTTAATAAATTTAAGCACGAGTCTCTTAAAGTCTATCCCATTAAATCTACAAATATTCTTCTGGATGTTGATTCTTCAAAGGTTCTTCTGGATTTGTTGAGGTTTGTCATTATGTGGAAGGATAAAGATTATTTTAATAATTATTGGAGGCTGGATCTATTTCAATAATTGGCAGAGGCTGGATATAGTTCTCTGAGCGTGAGGAAAATGTTGTGAGTCCCTTTTCAATATTGTGGTTTCTCTTTACGACCTTGCTATCAATAAATCACGGACGGTTAGAGTTATGTGTTATTTTACCTCGGTGTTCTATTATGATGTTCAAGTACCTGGTTGAATGTTAATAATCATTCCCAAAAGACAAAGTCAACGATCCTTTAGGTAAGGAATCATTCACATGGTTATGAAGTTGGTAAAAAGAGGGAAAATCTTAGAGGTGATACTTCTCATGATATATCACCTCGATATAGGTGGTGCCTTTAAAAACTATAATTTTCATGTAAGTTTCTATTAGGTGTGAGAGGTATCTTGGTTAAAAATGTATGTATATTGGGTTGACACTTTATTTCTCCTTTTATATGAAGTTTTATAAGGTTTATGAAGATTTAGAATATTATAACACAATATCAATATCTAAAACGACAGGTGTAAGAGTATATCTTGTTCTATAATTTTGCTGTCATTCTTCAATAACTTTCCCAGATCAAGTAAAATCCTAGGATAAATCCATACTTGTTTCCGAGGTCCTAGAAAATTTCTTGGATATGTAGATGAAAGGATGGTATCTTCCCCTAAGTCACTGGTCCGACGCTTTGATAATATTCCAATCGAAATGTCCTCTTGATTTTATTATCTTATTATCAGGCCACACATTATTAGACTTTATGTGTTATGACGCCTTGAACAATTCCATAGTCCAAGCAAGAATAATTATTATTTTTTTAAAATGCAAACATGTAGCTGGTTTTCCCGAGAGGTTAAGGGAGAAGACTTAAGATCTTCTGCACATAAGTGCGCATGGGTTTGAACCCCATAGCCAGCATTTTTTATTAAAAATTATTTTATAGAGAAAAGTAAATAATGAAAATGTATCTACGTTTTGGCCTTTTGGTACTTTTATGCCATTATTGCAGAAATACTAGTCCCTAGTAAAAGCCAAATATGTCTGCAAAACATAAGTACGGGTAGGCATAAAATTTCCTGTATTTTTTGACTACTTTTCTCTTCTAATCATTTTTTGCTTTGGGGAAAATACATATGTAATTGTGAAATACACGTCACTCGTATTTCTCTCTATTTCTTGTTCATTTTCTCTAATTTGTCCTTTTTTTTCTTCATAAATCTTCAAAATTTCCCTTCATCACTTGGATATATGCCATAATCATTTTTTTACATTATTTTTTGAAATATATAAAGCAATAAACATCATAGCATAAAATAGAAATAAAATAAAATAAAATACTAAAAATAATTATGGTAACAAGTTTAAAATCATGATAAATTAATAAAATATTATTCGAATATAATAATAATAATTATAAAAAGAAGGGAGTTAACTTTTATAGGTCTGGCTTAACCGATGAATTGGGATTTTAATCGATTAAGCATTTAAGGAAATCAATTTGGTTGATTAATTGATGGAGGCGATTGTTATATGGAGATCTAATAAAGTAAGTCATTGGGGTTAATCGATTAGGTGGCGCAAAATTTGAATTTCAAACGCGCTTAATCAATTAGCGCGTCAGGGTTAACCGAATAGAAACAACCTTTTCAACTTATTTATTTTGTTGGGGTCTTTAATAGCTTTAGGCTATGACTTGCTTCTTGTACCCCGTTTCTTTTTACTTTGCATCCGTTGCTCAAATTCTTATTTTCTTAAGCCAAAATATTAGTAAAAATAAAATAAATTCACTATTCACATAACCAATTGCTAGAGGATGATTTGGAATTTTCTGAAATTTATTCTCTATTAAGTGTTATACCTTAATTTTTCAAAAAAACTATGAGAATTTTTCCATTTAAAACAACGACATTACACCGTCGTTTTTCCATCTCTCTGAATTGCTTGACACAAAAGATGGTTCACATATCTTTAATAATATTACATTAAAACTTCCCAAAGAGTTCTTAAACCATCAAAATAATTAAAAACCATCTTTTTGTGGAACTTTCATACTCATGCGTTGTATATTTTTTCTTAACTTAAAATTAAGTCCTCAAAGCTGCAAAGTCTGCATGCAAAAGAAATCAAATTTTTATTTTTCGTAGCCAATTATTTTTGGGTCCTTTGAAATTATTATATTTAAGATGTATTAGGTTATCCCCTATAGACCATCTTAAATTTTGAATTAAAAAAAACAAAAAAGGATCAAAATGCCCAAGCTTATTACAATACTTTGACTTTTACACAAAACAATTAGATTTCTTCTTATGTGGAAATTGAAAATGAATGATTTATTTGGTTGATAACCTTATCTAACTTTTCTTTAGGAAGCCCTTTGTTTCGTAAAAATTAAATATAGATTCTATTTACCTTTAATGAATTTACCAAGGGTTTTTAATGCATGTTATCTACTTCATTTTCAATGAACATGAGTTTCATATATAATTAATTGTCTTATAATCTCAAATACTTCATTCCCTAATATTAAATTACTATTTTCTATAAATTCAATATAATCTTTAAGCTCTATGATTTTTTTGTTTCATTTTTCATTCTCTTTACTAAGTTTAACACTTAGATTAAACATTTGCTTATAAGTTAGAGATATTACCTCACTATCATATTATTTATTGGTGACATTGAAGCAAACATATTCTTCTTTGCAGGATTCCTTTGTTGTTCTTCTAGAGGATATTTCATAAGAATCTTTGAACGACCTATTAGATTTATCTTTTAATAAATTTACGCACGAGTCTCTTAAAGTCTATCCCATTAAATCTACAAATATTCTTCTGGATGTTGATTCTTTAAAGGTTCTTCTGGATTTGTTGAGGTTTGTCATTATGTGGAAGGGTAAAGATTATTTCAATAATTATTGGAGGCTGGATCTATTTCAATAGTTGGCAGAGGCTGGATATAGTTCTCTGAGCGTGAGGAAAATGTTGTGAGTCCCTTTTCAATATTGTGGTTTCTCTTTACGACCTTGCTATCAATAAATCACGGACGATTCGAGTTATGTGTTCTTTTACCTCGGTGTTCTATTATGATGTTCAAGTACCTGGTTGAATGTTAATAAGCATTCCCAAAAGACAAAGTCAACGATCCTATAGGTAAGGAATCATTCACATGGTTATGAAGTTGGTAAAAAGAGGGAAAATCTTAGAGGCGATACTTCTCATGGTATATCACCTCGATATAGGTGGTGCCTTTAAAAACTATAATTCTCATGTAAGTTTCTATTAGGTGTGAGAGGTATCTTGGTTAAAAATGTGTTGATATTAGTTTAACACTTTATTTCTCCTTTTATATGAGGTTTTGTAAGGTTTATGAAGATTTAGAATATTCTAACACAATATCAATATCTAAAGCAACAGGTGTAAGAGTATATCTTGTTCTATAATTTTGCAATCATTCTTCAATAACTTTCCCAGATCAAGTAAAATCCTAGGACAAATCCATACTTGTTTCCGAGGTCCTAGAAAATTTCTTGGATATGTAGATGAAAGGATGGTATCTTCCCCTAAGTCACTGGTCCGACGCATTGATAATATTCCAATCGAAATGTCCTCTTGATTTTATTATCTTGTTATCAGGCCACACATTATTAGACTTTATGTGTTATGACGCCTTGAACAATTCCATAGTAAAAGCGAGAACAATTATTATTATTTTAAAATGCTAACATGTAGCTGGTTTTCCGAGAGGTTAAGGGGGAAGACTTAAGATCTTCTGCACATAAGTGCGCATGGGTTCGAACTCCATAGCCACCATTTTTTATTAAAAATTATTTTATATTGAAAAATCATAATCTTATTCATAATAAACTTAAAGGAATAAGCCAAATACATCGAGAAAAGTAAATAAAGAAAATGAACAATGCATATGTATTGAAAATGTATCTACGTTTTTGCCTTTTTGGACTTTTATGCCATTATTGCAGAAATACTAGTCACCAGTAAAAGCCAAATATGTCTGGAAAACATAAGTACGGGTAGGCGTAAAATTTGCTGTATTTTTTGACTAGTTTTCTCTTCTAATCATTTTTTGCTTTGGGGAAAATACATGTGTAATTCTGAAATACATGTCACTCGTATTTCTCTCTATTTCTTGTTCATTTTCTCTAATTTGTCCTTTTTTTCTTCACAAATCTTCGATATTTTCCTTCATCACTTGGATATATGCCCTAATCATTTTTTTACATTATTTTTTTAAAATATATAAAGCAATAAACATCATAGCATAAAACAGAAATAAAATCAAATAAAAATACTAAAAATAATCATGGTAACAAGTTTAAAATCATGATAAATTAATAAAATATTATTCGAATATAATAATAATAATTACAAAAAGAAGGGAGTTAACTTTTATAGGTCTGGCTTAATCGATGAATTGGGATTTTAATCGATTAAGCATTTAAGGCAATCAATTTGGTTGATTAATTGATGGAGGTGATAGTTATACGGAGATCTAATAAAGTAAGTCATTCGGGTTAATCGATTAGGTGGGGCGAAATTTGAATTTCAAACGCGCTTAATCAATTAGCTTGTCAGGGTTAACCGAATAGAAACAAACTTTTCAACTTCTTTATTTTGTTGGGGTCTTTGATAGCTTTATGCTATGACTTGCTTCTTGTACCCCGTTTCTTTTTACTTTGCATCCGTTGCTCAAATTCTTATTTTCTTAAGCCAAAATATTAGTAAAAATAAAATAAATTCACTATGCTAGAGGATGAGTTGGAATTTTCTGAAATTTATTCTCTATTAAGTGTTATACCTTAATTTTTCAAAAAGAAACTTTGAGAATTTATCCATTTAAAAGAACGACATTACACCGTCAATTATCCATCTCTCTGAACTGCTTGACACAAAAGTTGGTTCACAGATCTTTAATAATAATACATTAAAACTTCCATGAGAGTTCTTCAACCACCAAAATCATTAAAAACCATCTTTTTGTGGAACTTTCATACACATGCGTTGTATATTTTTTCTTAATTTACAATTAAGTCCTGAAAGCTGCAAAGTCTGTATGCAAAAGAAATCAAATTTTTGTTTTTCGTACCCAAATATTTTTGGGTCCTTTGAAATTAGTATATTTAAGATGTCTTAGGTTATCCCCTATAGACCATCTTAAATTTTGAATTAAAAAAAAACAAAAAAGGTTCAAAATGCCCAAGCTTATTATAATACTTTGACTTTTACACAAAACAATTAGATTTCTTCTTATGTGGAAAATGAAAATGAATGATTTATTTGGTTGATAACCTTATCTAACTTTTCTATAGGAAGCCCTTTGTTTCGACAAAATTAAATATAGATTCTATTTACCTTTAGTGAATTTACCAAGGGTTTAATGCATGTTATCTACTTCATTTTAAATGAACATGAGTTTCAGATATAATTAATTATCTTATAATCTCAGATATTTCATTCCCTAATATTAAATTACTATTTTCTATAAATTCAATATAATATTTAAGCTCTATGATGTTTTTTCTTTCATTTTTCATTCTCTTTACTAAGTTTAACACTTAGATTAAATATTTGCTTATAAGTTAGAGATATTACCTCACTATCATATTATTTATTGGTGGCATTGAAGCAAACATATTCTTTTTTGCAGGATTCCTTTGTTGTTCTTTTAGAGGATATTTCATAAGAATCTTTGAACGACCTGTCAGATTTACCTTTTAATAAATTTACGCACGAGTCTCTTATAGTCTATCCCATTAAACCTAGAAAGATTCTTCTGGATGTTGATTCTTCAAAGGTTCTTTTGGATGTTGAGGTTTGTCATTATGTGGAAGGATAAAGATTATTTCAATAATTATTGGAGGCTAGATCTATTTCAATAGTTGGTAGAGGTTGGATATAGTTCTCTGAGTGTGAGGAAAATGTTGTGTGTCCCTTTTCAAGATTGTGGTTTCTCTTTATGGCCTTGCAATCAATAAATCATGGACGGTTAGAGTTATTGAAGAAGTGAAAAACACAAGAAGGGGGGGTTGGATTGAAAACTTGAAATCAAATGCGCAATGACACAGTATTTTTATCCTAATTCGTTTGATCTCAAACTACTCCAGTCCACCCGTCAAGGTGATTTCTCCTCTCTCTCTAACGAGGTCTTAATCCCTTAATCTCAAAAGGATTACAATCACTACTTTAACAACTGTTAATGTCTTCTTGAGTACAACCGCAATCCGGTTAATCTCAAGGAACACTGTTTTGATCAAATAAACAAGAGTACGGTGTGTTGTTTTTTTTCTTTACAAAAACTGTTATCACAACTGTGATAATTTACACAAAATTAGAGCTTGGAAAGATGATGAATAATGCTTGCAGCTTTTTTGAATTCTCGTGAATAGTCTAGGCAAATCATTAACGATTTGAACATTGAGCTTGTTTATATAGGCAATGGATTTACGTTGATCATCAAGCGTGTTAAATGACATTAACTTAGTTTTCATTTGGAGAAGATCCTGTCTGAAAGAAGCCGTTGTAATTAATGCAGTCTTGAATGAATAATAACGCTTCAGAATATTTCATCCTTGCCTGCTGCTGATGCTTCAGCATATTGATGACTTGGATTATTATGCTCTTGTTCAGAATCAGAGTTTACTTCACTTAAGCACAGGTTCTAGTCATCAATCTTCAGCGCAAATTCTGATTGCTTCAGCATATAGCCTTCAGCGCAAATTCTGATTGCTTCAATGTGTAGCTTCTATGGCTTATCTTTTGATGCTGCTTTGGTCAGAACTTCTTTATACAAAATAACATAATTTTTAGGTGCATATTTGTTCTTTGTATTCGTTATCATCAAAACTCTAACTAAGGGTTGTAGAATCAAACTATGTTCTAACAATCTCCCCCTTTTTGATGATGACAAAAAACTAGAATTTTCAATTAAAAATATAGAAAAAAAGGTTTAAGAGAAACTCCCCCTAAGTTGATTACTTCCCTTAAGTTCCTTCTCATCAGAGTTTAGCTGCATCTCTTATCAGAATTTGTACCTGTTCAAACTTTCTAGAAAGTAGATGTTAAGTAATTCAGAATGTTTGAGACTTCTGTCTCGATAAACCATTATTGAAAATATCTTACTTTCTCCCCCTTTTTGTCATGTATCAAAAAGGCAATATAATCAGATCCAAAATAGATGTATTATATTTAAAACATGATGCAATGACGAGTTCCAGAAACACAGAGGTAAAATTAAAAGTTATAGATAAACAATATTTGAAAGAAAATCTAAGAAGGGGGGGGGGGGGGAGACGTGTGAACAACGCTTCCAGCAAGCTCTTGATATGAGAATTTGACTCTTCTTGCTTGCCCAAAATGCCTCTAATTTCCTTTGTGGCGTCTTCTTGTTTACCCAGAATACTTTTAATCTCCTTGTTCGTATCCTCCTGCTTATCCAACCTTGCATGGATTAAAGCATTTTCTTTCTTCAACTCTTCTAGAGTTTGCATGACTAAGGAGGAAGATGCTGTATCTTCAGGAGTTGGATGTTGCTCAGAGCATTCTGCAGCTTCTTCTGAGTGAACCATTTCATCTGTTGTAATCATATTCTCTGGAGCAGTAGTCAGAGAGAGACTTTCTGATTCTAGTTCAGCTATATCTGAAGGATGATGCTCTTTCTAGGGAGCATTATCCAGCGAGAGGATATCTTTCTTGAACAATTGGCTTAGAACTTGGTCTTGGAAAGCCTTCAGCTTATCACTAAAGTTCTACTGAGCCTTTTCATAACACAATTTCTTCAGCTTCAGCGTTTCAGAGCTAAGCCAATTTCTGAAACTTTCCCATATATAATCAGAAGCATCAGGATTAGACATCTCCTGACTTGCATGCTTCAAAGAATTTATCCAGTCCTACATTCCTGTTTCAAAAATTAACAAACTTGTGCCAACATCTTAGGTGGTTGCAGTTGGTTTAGGTTTGGGAATGGTAGTTTTGTGAGAGATGGAAGCTAGTCTTTCCAGCATAATTGGATCAATGACAAGTCTTACGTTGTCAGCTGGACTGTTAGTGGGTGAAGGAGTGGGAGAGTCAGGAATAATAATTGGTCTGGTAGGGGTGTTTGGAGGTGTGGATTCAAGGGATGAAGGAATTTCTGGAATGTCGTGAATGGTGAGAGGCATGCGAACCGCAAGAGGTTATGTAATTCCAGGTATTGGGATTGTGGTATCAGAGTCTGAATGAGAATCTTCAGATTGGTTTGTGAAGGTGTGTTGGGTTTTTGATTCAAGAACATCAGAAGATGGAATTTCAGATGGTTGAGTTTCTGGTTGTGGTATTTCTGGTTGTGGAGAGTGTGGTTGTGAAATTTTTTGTTGAGGTGATTGTGGGATTTCTAGTTGAGGAGATTGTGGTGGTTGTTGAGTGTTTAGATTTTCTGGTATGGGAGAGGAATAATCTTGGTCAAATAATTCAATATCAGACAGAACTTTGGCAAGTTCTGGTTGGTCATGTTCAAGATTTGGATTTTGAGAGGTGGAGTGAGGTTCATTCAGAAAATGACCTAGAGTTTCAGATGGATCAAACCCTATGTCAAAGTCTTTAAAGGTTTGGGGTGATGAATTTTCTGGTTGTGAAGGCATGGCTTCAGATGTTGATACATTTATTGACTCTATAACAGAAACAAAGGAGGGATTACCTTTCTTTTTGGAAGCTTTTGGTGTCCTCTGAGAGGGTCCTTCTCCTGCTTCTTTCCTCTTCTTTGATTTCTTCATAACAACCTCCGGAGCATCCTTGTGCAAACCCTGAATGTTGATTTCTGGGGCAGTTCCATCAGCCTTGCACACTTCAAGGTATCTTAATATTATTTCTGGTTTGGAGTCTATCTCAGAAAATAAAGGAAAATCCTCCAGAGGTATCCTTCTTGAAGTAATGGTCTCATGAGGGGTAACAGTTGGTTCCTTCTTGATATTCTCAATGATCTTCATTTTCTTCAGATTTTTTGCGTTCAAAGGCTTCCCAACTGTTGCTTCCAATGTGCTGATTTCCCGAGCCTCCGTCAGATGTTCTATCAGCCTATTCTCTGTTAGAAAATCTGATATCAGCCTTCCTAAGGGAATCCAATCCCTCTTGGTCCTTTCGTCTTCTCTTGTTTCCTTCACACTTGTTCTGAGATGGTTAAACAGCAAGTGATGAAGATTTTCCTTTGTCCTATTAGTAATGAAATAGATCAGAAATTGCTGATCAATGTTGATGTATTTAGGAGAGCTTGTGGGCTTCCTGTGGTTGATACACCCTAGAATGATTCTGGCCCAAATTCTGTGGTGATCCTCCAAATCTCTGATTTTACTAGAGGGTAGTCCATGAGTAAAAATTTTCTTTGCAATTGATCTTAGGTCAGAGCATCTCTCATCCATGTCAATGCATCTGACACCACCACCGTTGTATCCAAGAAGCTTCGCAATAAGGTCTTCTGTAATTATAATTTTCTTCCCCATGACATAAGAAGTAACCTAATGATTTGAAGAAGAAGCATGTATCCAGAATTATTTGACAAGAATGGGGAATCTTGACCCCAATAGACGGTCAAAGTACTTGTTCCATCCTTGTGCTATAACGTCTTCATACAGGTTGAAGCCATTGTCTTGCAAGCTCTCAAAATCAATAATCAGTTCAGAGAGAACTTCCAGATTATCAATAGATGTGAGGAGCATTCTATGGGGTTCTTCGTACTGTTCCATTGAAGCAGATTCATGAGCACTGACATTTTTGAGACTTGAAGAAGCCATTGTTCAAACTGGATTTTTGAGGAAGATGAAAGGGTTTTTGAAAGCAAGAACTTGAAATGAGAGAAAATATTGAGAGAATAAAAGTGAATGAATGTAAAAAGTAATTTTGAGTTTAAATAGGTTTCTTGAAAATGTAAGCAGTAAGAAAGAGAAAAAAAATTAGTCATGATTATATACATTAATGACACCTGAAATTAGGGGATTTAGAAAGATACTGAACGGTTACCGCTTACAAGTGTCTCAATGCATGCAATCAGCGCCTTGAGCCTTTCAGAAATTGAACGCGTGTTCAGCTTCAGAAAGTGGCCGATGAGAGGATGACAACTGTTTGATAATGTGAACTGCACACTTCTATCCTTGAAATGAAACGTTCAAATCTTCATGGATAGATTCTGATGCAATCTGTACTTCTAAACTCTGAAGACAGGTTGATCAGTTGTTCACAGAAAATAATAAAGTTTTGAAGGTTAAGATATAAATAAAACATTTTATTTTGGGCATAAATTCATGCTGAGATGTTTCAGAATGAATTTGAACCTATCTTCAGAAAGAGGTTTTGTCAAAACATCATCCCATTGATGGTCTGTGTCAATAAACTTTAAGGTTAAAATTCCTTTTTGAATATAGTCCCTAATAAAATGATGTTTTATTTCTATATGCTTAGCCCTAGAATGTAAAATAGGATTCTTACTGAGACATATAACAAAAGTGTTGTCACAGAGGATAGGAATGTTGCTCTCAAATATGTTGAAGTCTTCAAGTTGACTTTTCATCCAAAGCTATTGCGTGCTACATCCAGCAGCTGCTATGTATTCAACTTCTACTGTTGATAGTGCTATTGTGGACTGTCTCTTGCTGGTCCATGAGATCAGATTTTCTCCCAGAAACTGGCAGCTTCCAGAAGTGCTTTTACGTTCTACTCTATCTCCAGCGAAGTCAGCATCACAATATCCTACTAAGCTGTAATCATCTAATTTTCTATAAAACAAACCCAGATTAGTAGTACCTTTCAGATACTTGAAAATTCGCTTAACTGCTGTTAAGTGAGATTCTCTAGGATCTGATTGGAATCTAGCACATAAGCAAACACTAAATAAAATGTCAGGCCTTGAAGCCGTCAGATAGAGGAGAGAACCAATCATACCTCTGTAGACCTTCTGTTCTACCTTTTTACTTACCTCTTCCTTTTCCAGAATGCACGTGGGGTGCATTAGAATCTTTGAGGGCTTACATTCTGAGAGATCAAATTTCTTCAGAATTTCTCTGACATATTTTCTCTGATGAATGTAAGTTCCTTCTGGAGTTTGGTTTATCTGAATTCCCAGAAAGAATTTGAGTTCCCCCATCAAGCTCATCTCAAACTCTGCATGCATACATTTAGAAAACTCTCTTCCCAGAGAGGGTTTAGTAGACCCAAAGATGATGTCATCAACATAAATCTGACATACTAAAATATCATTCTTAACTGTCTTACAGAATAATGTTGTGTCCACTTTCCCTCTGGTGAATTCCTTTTCTAACAGGAAGTTACTTAGTCTTTCATACCAAGCTCTGGGAGCTTGTTTCAGACCATAGAGTGACTTCTTCAGTTTGAAAACATATTCTGGGTGTTTGGAATTCTCAAACCCAGGGGGTTGGTGCACATATACCTCTTCATCTATATAGCTATTTAAGCATGCACTTTTGACATCCATATGATACAGAGTGATGCCATTGTTTAAAGCAAATGATATTAAAAGTCTGATAGATTCTAACCTGGAGACTAGAGCAAAGGTTTCTGTATAGTATATCCCCTCTTGATGACTATAACCTTGTGCTACCAGTCGTGCTTTGTTTCTGATGACTTCACCTTGCTCGTTCAGTTTGTTTCTGAACACCCACTTTGTTCCAATGACATTGAATCTTTTTGGTTTGAGAACCAGATACCATACACCATTTTTGGTGAATTGATTCAATTCCTCCCGCATTGGCAGAATCCAGTCATTGTCCAAAAGCGCTTCATCAATTGTTGTTGGTTCAATCAGAGAGACTAGTCCCATGAGGGATTCTTCAGAGTTTCTGAATGTTGATCTTGTTTTGATTGGATCATCCTTCTTTCCCTGTATTTTATCTTCTGGGTGAGCTATGTTGCTTATGGATAGTCTTTTCTAAAGTTGATCAACTGAAGGTGTTGGATTGCTTGCAGTAGCTCTTTCGGATGTTGTGGGAGCGTCTCTGTTGAGAACTTCTGACGAGTTGTCTTCAGAACCTATGAGTTCAACTTTCATACCTGCAAGGAATTCATTATGCTTTGACTCTTGAGAGTCAAGCTTATCATCAAACCTAACACTGATTGACTCTTCAACAATCTGTGTTTCTGTATTGTATACTCTGTACCCTCTTGAGCGTTCAGAGTATCCTAACATGATACACTTTTGTGCTTTAGAGTCAAACTTGTTCAGATAATTTTTTGTATTTAAAATAAAGCTAGTGCATCCAAATGGATGAAAATAAGAAATGTTGGGCTTTCTGTTCTTCCACAATTCATATGGAGTCTTTTCCAGAATAGGTCTTATGCAGATTCTATTCTGAATGTAACACGCTGTGTTGATTGCCTCTTCCCAGAAGATCTTAGCAATGTTAGTCTCATTGATCATGGTTCTGGCCATTTCTTGCAATGTTCTGTTCTTTCGTTCTACAACTCCATTTTGTTTGAGAGTTCTAGGACAAGAGAAGTCATGCAAGATGCCTTTTTCATTAAAAAATAATTCAAAATTTTTATTTTCAAATTCCCCACCACGATCACTTCTGACTTTGACAATTCTAAGATCCTTTTCATTCTGAACTTGGTTGCAGAAGGTAACAAACACAAAGTGTGATTCGTCCTTGTGTCTTAAGAACTTTACCCATGTCCATCTGCTATAGTCATCTACGATTATTAACCCATACTTCTTGGCACTGACAGACGCAGTTTTTACTGGTCCAAATAAGTCAATGTGCAGAAGTTCTAATGGCTTAGAGGTGGAAACAACATTTTTGGATTTGAAAGCAGGTTTTGCAAATTTGCCTTTCTGACATGCTTCACACAGAGCATCTGAGCTGAACTTCAAGTTTGGAAGTCCTCTGACCAGATTGAGTTTGTTAATCTGAGATATTCTTCTCATACTAACATGCCCCAATCTTCTGTGCCAGACCCATTGCTCGTTGTTAACAGAAAGTAGGCATTTTACATTCTGACTCTTTAGTTCAGAAAGTTTTATTTTATAATTTTTTTTTCCTATTTCCATTAAATAGGATAGTCCCATCTTTCTGACTAACAACTTTGCATGAATTTTGATTAAAGATTATATCATAACCGTTATCACTTGATTGACTTATGGATAACAGGTTATGCATTAATGCATCCACTAATAGTACATTATTAATAGAGGGAAGATTTCCATTACCTACTGTTCCAGAGCCAATGATATTTCATCTTTGGTTTCCTCTAAATCCCACGTAGCCTCCAGGCTTAAGTTCAAGGCTTTGGACCATATGCCTTCTTCCCGTCATGTGTCGAGAGCAGCCAGAGTCTAGGTACCATGACTGGTGTTTTAGCCTTGCTGCTAAAGATATCTGCTACATATATAATTTTATCCTTAGGTACCCATATCTTCTTGGGTCCTGGTTTGTTAGTTTTACCAAAATTCTGATTGAATTTTGGTTTGACAGAATAATCACTACTTGTGTATTTTATGTCATGTGTGTGCCCATATATAAAATGTGATTTGAGTGGTGTGCATTTTATGACTAAGTCCATGGCCTGTTTAGGTGTGGATACATTACCTTGATATCCTATGTTTGAGTAAAGGCCTCTTGCATGTTTGCTTGGAGTCACAAAGAAATGGCCTCCTGCAGCTCTCCTTCGACTCAGAAGCCAATGGTTTTGCATTTTTAGCCAAATTCACATAGCAATGTCCCCTTACAATGTTTGTTTCGATCCAGGAAGCAGAGGCTTCTTTCCTGTTTGTTTCAAATCACAAGGCAGGAACTTCCCTCATGCATTGGCTATTTTCATACTAGTTTCGAATGGACAATATCTCCCTTTGAAATAGCTTGCTTCGATTCCACCCTTGAAAATCTTCAACATACAATGACACACAATTGTTGGTCCATTCGAAGGACCTGCAAGACATACCTGGATGTCCCATTCGAAGGGCATATTTTGGTGACCCATTCAAGGGGCACACATTTGGATCCTTCGAAGGATGCACAAAAAGGGCCTATTCGAAAGGAACATATTGTTGTCTAAAGAGAGGATCTGGTTGAAGGCTGGACTTATGAAGTCAAAACGAAAAGATGAAATATCCAAAGATGCTTGCTACAAGTCCAAGCCTAATGCACTGGCCATAACGCTCCAAAATTGCTGCACAAAAGTCCTGCTACACGGCCCCTGTATTTGCACCAATATGGAATACAAATACTTCCCCTCGAAAGCTACAAAGACAGTATACCCAATTTGTTTAAATTCTTTTGTTTTCCCTCCTAAACCTCAGCCAACTTCATCTATAAATAAGAGGTTCGATAACACATCTAAGGGGCTGGACAACACATCTAGAGGCTTTTGGTACCTGGGAAAAACTTTTATTGTGTGAAAATCATGAAACACTTAACACATTATCAAACCCAGATTCAAAAGACCATACCTTTGTTTCTGTCCCTTTGGAATCCAACACTAGAAACACAACACCTGTTTCTTTTCCCTTTCGAATCCAAGAACAACCCCACACTTTGTTTTTCTTTCGAATCCAACAGAAGGAACACTACACCTGTTCTTCTCCTTCGAATCTAGAAATAAATAAAAAAACCCCATTCTTCTTAACCTTCGAATCCAGTCAAAGAAACACCACACTTGTTTCTTTCCTTCGAATCCAGGAGCATCTTGTCCAATCACTCAAGGTCCAGAAGCACCAATTTCAGAAGCAAGGCCTCAAACGAAAGAAGAAGTTTTTTATGAAACGAAGCCTCAGGCTTCGCCCCTTACCGCTTCACAGTCCAAACGAAAGAGAAAGAAGGGAGAAACGAAGGGTGTTCACACTGACTTCCAGGCCCAATACAAAGAAGCAGCCAGAAGGTTGAATCGAAAGCTGCCTCTCACACTGACTTCCAGGCCCAATCGAAAGAAGCAGCCAGAAGGATGAATCCAAAACTTCCTGCACATGTTGACTTCCAGGACAAATCGAAAGAAGCTAGGAAGAGCAGAATCGAAGGGTGTTGCTGCCTAAATCGAAAAGCTTATCTTCTCTCCTTTTATTTTATTTTGTCTTTACATTTTCTTGCTATTCAATATGGTTGTAATAGTGTAGGATATTTATTTTCTGCATTTTTATTGCTTTATATAAATGTTAGTAATTAGGATGTATGGCAAGATAAAACCAACAAGCAGACCACCCTAATAAAATACACCTTTAGAGTAATCCCACTTGTTTCCTTGTAAAATAGTCATGTCCCTCGAATATGGGTGTTTTAGCAAAGACCTTTGATAAAAGATCGTAGTCCCTCGATGACCCTCGATGCTGCCTTCGATAAACGATCTAGTGCCTATCAAAATTGCTAAAACGCCTCATATGTTTCCTTCTATGACTATATAAACAACCTACGCCCGTCCCTTCACATCCAACGATGGGGCTTCTTACCAAATCAATGGTAAGATAGCAACATCTAAAGGAGGAGGAAAAGAACAAAGACCTTTTGAGTAGGTAGGATGCTTATAGTTGCTCGCTTGCTCACAACAAAAACACTTTTCCACACCAAAACTTTCAATTGAAACATTTTCAAAAGACAAAGCTCTTTGTACGCGTTCTTATAGAGACGAGAATCATTACAAAGGCACTTTTAAAAATCACTTTCAAAAACATCTTCCACAAACAAACACCTCTTTGAACTATTTTCAAAAACCAACACTTTGTACGCGTTCTTATAGAGACGAGAACCATTACAAAGACGTTTTTTTCTAAATATTTTCAAACCCACACCACAAAGCACATTTTCAAACAAAGCAAGTGATCTAGCGAGAAACTAAGAGCCCATAGATAACTATGGATGAAAAGGGTGATAACACCTTCCCTTTTCATAATCTACCCCCTAAACTCAAGAAATAATCTCAAAGGTCTTTCATGTTCTTTTCACCCTTTCCTTATTGGATAAAAGAAAAGTCGGTGGCGACTCTTACTATCTGCAACAATTGCAATCAAACGCAAAATAACCAAGTTAGTTCTCCCACCGTATTACAGAACTGGCGACTCTGTTGGGGAATCTAACTTAAAAGTAGGGTTACCTTAGGGCTAGATCACCTTTATTTGCTTTCTTTGTTTGACTTGCATGTTTTACATTATGGTTCCTTGTTTGGGCTTTGTTTTTTATCCTCCACCTGGATTTGGGGCACCTTTTAGGTAAATAGCAATAGATTGTGGAAACTATACCGCATATACCGATATGGTTGAAGTAATGGCTATGTTAGTGTGACGCATTTGTTGGTACCAGTATCCCTTGTGTTAAATCGAGGAGAATATGGGGCCTCTGAGCGGTGTCATGAAGCACTAACTGACCTTATAACCTTAATTTAACAACTTGGCCATTAGGAAGTTGTGAGATAGCCAGTTTCGATGGAAAGCTGAAAATTGGTTGATACTCAATACTACACTCATTGAGATCGGACTTTTGGGATGTCTCGGCCGCAAGAAAAGATTGATTATGCTGAGACAATGCCTAAAAGAAAGGTCAGTGATATTAAGATCCCCTAGAACCCGATTACTTTCTAGGACAAGTTGAGCCAACTAAACTTCAAGAGGGTACTTACCTATAAACTCCATGCAAGCCTAAACCTAAGGACTTGTCATCTTTGTGTCTACATAAAAACTTGATTGATTTGCATACATGTACATAGCATTATAAACATCATGACATCATAAGCATTCTAACTAACAATTTCAAGTATTTAGGAATTCATATTTGTTTTGTTTTGTAGGCCATGAATCCCATTCAAAGGAATACAATCCGAGTTAGCTTCGTAAAAGCACATCCTTAACTCCAAGAGTTAGCATCAAGGGTGCCCGCAGACTCTCCCTTCACCAATAAATATGGTCAACTTGTCAACTTGGCTACCTCAAACTTCCAAGAAGAAATGATGTGTGTACTCTTCCAATTCTTTGATCTCATGCATCATTGCTTCACCTTTACTAACTCTCAGTTGGTGCCTACATTAGAAGAGTTGTCTCAACTGTTAGGAGTGCCCATGCTTGATCAAATACCGTTAATCGGTTTAGAGGAGACTCGAAATTCTGAAGTTATCGCCAAAGCTTTACATTTGAAGAGAGCCGACATTATAACAAATTATGAAACAAGAAGCAGAGTTAAGGGTTTCCTAGCCAAGTTTCTATTGGAGAAGGCTCGTTCTTTCTAGGAGGATATGGATTTTGAAGATTTTGAAGATATCTTGGCCCTCCTAATCTATGGTTTGGTTCGATTTCCAAATCCGGACCAATTCATAGATGTGAATGCCATCAAGGTCTTCCTCTCTCGTAATCCTACACCTACTTTGCTTGGAGACATTTTACATTGTTTCCACACTCGCGCCATGAAGAAAAAAGTTACTCTTTTGTGTTGCATTCCCTTACTCTCTAGGTGGTTCACTTCGCACCTACCTCGATCAACATTGAAGAACGAGCAAGGTTTGACATGCTCTCAAAGGATGATTTCCCTCACACACCCTGACATTTATTGGTGTTCTCAATCCTTGGAGGACACTACTATCATTGACTGTTGTGGGGAATTCCCTAATGTCCCACTTTTAGGCATTTGGGGAGGTACCACCTATAACCCTTCTCTTGCATTACGACAATTTGGGTATGCACGAAGAGATGGTCCTCACGATGCACTCACCCAAGGTTTGGTATTCGATTATGAGGGCGACAACCAAGGCTACCGTCAAAGGTCCATACGAGCTTAGAGAATGGTAAACAAGGTGGATAACAAGACATTGAGGCGTAAGAATTCCATTCCTTTGGATCCTTATCTTAAGTGGGTACGAACTCATGCTCAAAGTCTTGGTATGCCATACCCTACCATTTTACCTATCATCATGGAGCCAGTTGTTGAAGGAAATGTTCCATATACTATCCTTCATCCTACCATGCCTACTTCTCTTGAAGATTTGCAAAGATATTGGATCCAGCTGAAGAAAGAGCGAGACACCTTCAAAGCCCATTTCTACGCGAGTGAAAAGAAGGTTTTGGAGCTTATGAGACAGCTTCATGAAGAGAGAAATCTAAACGCCTACATAGCGCCAAAGAGGATACGTTCAACCTTTTTGTCTTAGGAGTTTATTTTTCTTTATTTTCTCCATTGTAAGCCCAAGAGGCATGTTTGTAACCAATTTGAACTCATTAATGAAATTGATGTTTGTTCCTTTTGTCTAAACAAATTTAAATCTTCTAAGTCCTTGAAAACATTGCATCCATATACCACGCATCATATAATTACAGGTTTTCCTCACACGGGTTTCTCATCTTCTTACTGTTTATTTCAGTAGAGATGGCTCTAGAACAAACTATCAAGGACATTCAGACCCAAAATGCTCAACTTCAAGAAATGTTCTTCAGTCTATCCAAGGGGAAAAAAGAAGTGAAAACACTCCTCAGTAGGGGCATGACCATGGAGAATCCTGAGGACAACAAGGTTGACCAGTTGGAACGGCTACAAACTGAGATAGCCACAATGAAGATCCATATGATGGGCCAGATGGTGGGTCAGATGGCTCTTATCCAAAACATGGCTCAGTGACAAGAAGAGCTGAGAGTCCTCCTCAACAAACTTCATCAAGACAGATGCAACCATATGAAACAAATAGTTGAGACTAGAGATCAAGTCTTTAATCAGCCTCCCATGAGACAAGAAGCCGGTTTGGTGGAGAGCAGACCTTTCCAAATTGCTACCACGTCATGATCCCAACAAGAACCTTGCCAACAACGACAGAGGAATCAGCACAAGGAGATCGCACCTAAGAGACAATTCACCAGGATCGGCATGTCGCTGGTTAAGGCGCTACAACACATGTTGAAGGCAGAGCTAATTACATTAAAGGCTCCTCCCCAGAATCCTAACATTGTTGCTCCTAGTAACCATCCCAATGAGAGGTGTGCATACCATTATGATAGTCCTAGGCATGATACAAATGGTTGTTGGGCTCTGAAGAAAAAAATTCAAGACCTAATCGACGATGGAGTGTTGGAATTTACACAAGATGATCAATTGGAGCTCTTCTATCACCCCTTAAAGGCATCCATTTGAAGTGATGGTCTAGGCGAAGGAGTTTTTCTGTTTATTCGAATTTTCAGTTGTAATTTCTTTGTTTGCTTAAACACTTATCTATTAATGTCAAACTTTGTTTCATTTATGCATTGCATATGTTTGTCTTGAATTATTACCTTCATTTTTAAACTATTCTTTTTACTCCCTTTATTATATTCAACTATTTTTTTCAAAAGTTGCAAGCCTTTAGAGGGAGGATGACGAAAATGATGCCATAATCTCATACAATATGCTTTTGGGCAGACCTTGCTGACAATGTACATGCATTTCTTTCAAACCCTAAACACTGGAGTTATAAGGAAGATAATCCCTAGTCAACCCCTTCGAGCCAAAGAAGTAGGAGTTTCCTTTTTTACACAAATTGAAACCTTTAACCAAATCCTGGGGCAGGGTATTCTCTCAGTTAATTCAAATGCGTGTTCAGTTGCAAGCTTTAAATTTGTACATAAAAATGACATCAAAAACATCCTTTTGAATCAAAAGACAGTGATGGCTCCCCTATAAAATAGGCAGTCATTATATCTCACAAGAAAAGCCCACTAACTCAAAACCTACGAAGGAGACTTAAGAAAAACTGGGGAATCCCGTTGACTGTAATCTTAAAACAGTCAGAAAAAATCAGGAATAATAAATAAAAAAAGAGAGGTCACTACAAATCCTCGACAAACATGTTGCAAAAATAATTGCCTTCACAAATAACTTCCAAGTTTCTAAGCCATCACAAAAACGTCATTACAGACTCAATTGGAATTCAAACGCACAATTAACTGAGTTTAGGACTGGAGAACACCATGGAGAACGGGCGGGTACAAATACATTTTGAGCCTTATCCTTTTTTTCTTAAACCGTGAACAAAGCCATGCTACAACCCTTAAAATTCCTAATTGAAGCATGGGTTAGTTCAAAAGCATACTGTTACAAAAAGGTATCCTGACTCCTGTAGGGCTTTACTCTATAACCCAAATTTGAATTCACATTCTTAAAAAATTCTTTTATCTACTAAAACACATTTTCAAAACTTCAAGACAAACATAAACTTTGCATTGCTTGAATATCATTGTTTGCATATAGCTACTTGTTTAACAACAGAGAAATCCACACGACGATTATCCAACTCTCGAGAAACAGAATCACTTAAAATGGGAAGACACTTCCAATGATAAATCTCCTACAAGCAAGGGGGAATGACATGTCACTGTCCAACACATCTGGGTCAGTCAAGGCAAGATTCCAAGAAATCTCTCGAGAGGTGCTGAATAACTAGGGGCAAGTTTGCATATCAATCACTTGGGGCATTGAGCTTGAATTCCAGCAAAGGGTCAAGCAAATATTTTTCTGGAAGTGCTACAACACTTTCTACTATGGGTAGTGACAAATATCCACGAAATCCCCTTCATAAGGTAATCCTCAATCAAGTCTCCACAGAGTCATCTATATAAGCTTATCCCCACAGAATAATCTTCACAAATGAGGGTCCAAAACCCACAAAGACCAAATTCATGGATATCCCCATAGAATTATCCCTACAAAATTGGATTCATGCAATCCTCAACCAAAGCTTCAATCTACAAAAAACTTATCCCCAACTGAGTTAATCTCAAGAATCCTCGAGGAGTTTCTGCTTAAGGAAAATGCCCCTCCAGCAGATTGGCAATAGGGTTTATTTCCCCAAAAAACTACAAATTCCCAGTTTTAATTTTCCTCTTAGACTATCACAAGTCAAGGGACCACAACCCCCTCTTCCCCAGTAGACTTTCCTACAATCCCCAATGAGTTGCAGCAAAGCCTGGAAGATTACCAGATGACAATTAACTTCTTTATCCCCAACAAGTTGTTAACTTCCTTTCTCTTACATCAAAAGATAACTCCCTAGTTAGAGCAATGGACAACTAAGAGTCCTGAACTCTTTTCTCCAAGCAGAAATCAACACCCTCCACAAAGTTTTCTCCTCAAAACAGGAATCCCCAGTGGAAACATTCTAAACAAGGTATGAAGATGTGCATACTTTTCATCCCCAACAGCAGTCCGGGATTTAACTTCCAGAAGCTCCCCATCATTTATCAAGGATTTATTTTCCAAGACAGAGATACACTTCAACAACATGCATAGCATATGCATACAAGATACATATAGCGCAAATCTCATTTATTTCAAGAACATCATTACGCAATGCATAAATCATGACATTGCATACAACTAACTCTTTACCTTTTCAGGAAAAGATCAATCAACAGATAAGTGTCGTTAACTATCTATAATCTTCTCCAAGACAAAATTAAGCTTGGATTTCTTCATTACCTTTTGGAGTCGTAAACTTCCATGATTCCTTCATTTTCTGTTGAGGTAGTAATCGTCCAAGATTCCTTCATTATCTATTGAGGTAGTAATCATCCAAGATTCCTTCATTATCTATTTAGGTAGTAATCATCCAAGATTCCTTCATTATCTGTTGTAGTAGCAGTCGTCAAAGATTCCTTCATTATTTGTTGAGGTAGTAATCATCCAAGATTACTTCATTATCTGTTGAGGTAGTTATCGTCCCAGATTCCTTCATTATCAGTTGAGGTAGTAATCGTACCAGATTCCTTCATTATCTGTTGAGGTAGTAATCGTCCCAGATTCCTTCATTATCAGTTTAAGTAGTAATCATCCAAGATTCCTTCATTATCTGTTGAAGTAGTAATCATCCAAGATTCCTTCATTATCTATTGAGGTAGTAATCGTCCAAGATTCCTTCATCATATATTGAGGAAGTAGTCGTTAAAGATTCCTTCATTTTCAGTTGAGGTAGTAATCGTCCAAGATTCCTTCATTATCTGTTGAGGTAGTAATCGTCCCAGATTCTTGCATTATCTGTTGAGGTAGCAATCATACAAGATTCCTTCATTATCTATTGAGGTAGTAATCGTCCAAGATTCCTTCATTATCTGTTGAGGTAGTAATCGTCCAAGATTCCTTCATTATCTGTTGAGGTAGTAATCGTCCAAGATTCCTTCATTATCTATTGAGGTAGTAATTATCCCAGATTCCTTCATTTTCAGTTGAGGTAGTAATCGTCCAAGATTGCTTCATTATTTGTTGAGGTAGTAACTATCTAATATTCCTTCATTATCTATTGAGGTAGTAATAATCTAATATTCTTTCATCATCTGTTGAGGTAGTAATCATCCCAGATTCCTTTATTTTCAGTTGAGGTAGTAATCGTCCAAGATTCCTTCATTATCTGTTGAGGTAGTAATCGTCCAAGATTCCTTTATTATCTGTTGAGGTAGTAATCGTCCAAGATTCCTTCATTATATGTTGAGGTAGTAATCATCCAAGATTCCTTCATTTTCTGTTGAGGTAGTAATCGTCCAAGATTCCTTCATTATCTGTTGAGGTAGTAATCATCCAAGATTCCTTCATTATCTATTGAGGTAGTAATCATCCAAGATTCCTTCATTATCTGTTGAGGTAGTAATCGTCCAAGATTCCTTCATTATATCTTGAGGTAGTAATCGTCCAAGATTCCTTCATTATCTGTTGAGGTAGTAATTGTCCAAGATCCCTTCACTATCTGCCACAGTCAAGCTTCATACTTACCAACAAAAAACAAGTTCCAAATTAATACTTGAAACAAGACAGGAAAACTATCTGTGGACGACTGATTGTAGATTAATAACCGTAATAAGCCAGGAAAACTATCTACATAACGAATACTTCTTTCAGACCTCTGCTGGTTCAGTTTACATCGATCAATGCTTTATCCTGATGTCGTTCCGGTAGACACTTTCCCTGGTTCAGATAAATCGCTCCAAAGATTTATTCTAATTCTTTTCTAGTTAAAGAATATTCAAGACCTCTGCTGGTTCAGTTTAAATCGATCAATGGTTTATCCTGATTCCGTTCTGGTAGAAACTTTCTCTGGTTCAGATAAATCACTCCAAAGATTTATTCTGATTCCTTATCTAGTTGAAGTCAAGCTTAGACTTAGTCTAATTTTTGTCAACAATCACTTTGGATGGCATATGTAAGCCCATATCCGACAGATCTCTAAATGGAATCTTTAAGACCATTCCCTACACAATCAACCACCATATCATCGAGTGCAAATTTTTTGGCACTCTAGTGTTCAATCATCTTCCACCTTCAAATCACGAATGGCAGACTCGCCAATCTAACTCTTCAGGTTTAAGAAGATTGAACAAGGTCAGTTGTTGTACCCTAGAATTTTCCCTCTCTTTTCTCAAGGGATTTATCACAAGGATTATCAAAAATTTAAGCTTGCACAAGTACAATTGGATTTTCCAATATCAAGTTAAAGAGGAAACTGCTAAAAAAGGGAAAAGCAGGTAAAATTATTTTTTGAAGAAAAACAAGTTTACTTCGATTCACAAGGCTTCGATCGGACTTTGGTCTTCTTCAAGCCTTTTTTCGATTTCCCTTGTTTAGTTTGTACTTTAGTCTCTTTCAAGACTATTTTGATTAGACAATAGCATGCTTTGTGTCTCCTTTGATCCATAAGGAAACCCCTTCCTTCTGCATGCCTCAATCAACAAGGAAAAAGGTTTCCTTCGAAGCAACTAGCTTCGATCCACAGGGCAGGCAACGCCTATCTTTATACAAGCTTCGACTGGGAATTTGTTTCCCCTTTAAACAACCTCCTTTGATTCAAAAAGGAAGGACCTTATATTGGTGTCCTTCGATTCAGAAGCAGGGACCTCTTGCATGCATCTTTTGTTTGGATTTGTGGCCTCCTTCGAATGCAAGTTTGGGTTACATCCTTCGTTTGGCCATATGACCCCTTGCAGGTAAGTTTTGATTGGACAGTGGCTCTTCATGCAAGCTTTCATTTGAGAAAAGGCCTCTTGCATGTTTGCTTGGAGTCACAAAGCAATGGACTCCTGCAGCTCTCCTCCAACTCAGAAGGCAATGGTTTTGCATTGTTGGCCAAATTCACAAAGCCATGGCCCCTTACAATATTTGTTTCAATCCAGGAAGCAAAGGCTTCTTTCCTATTTGTTTCAAATCACAAGGCAGGAACTTCCCTCATGCATTGGCTATTTTCATACCAGTTTCTAATGGACAATATCGCCCTTTGAAATAGCTTGCTTCGATTCCACCCTTGAAAATCTTCAACATACAATGACGTACAATTGTTGTTCCAATATAAGGACCTGCAGGACATACCTGGATGTCCCATTCGAAGGGCATATTTTGGTGACCCATTCAAGGGGCACACATTTGGCTCCTTCGAAGGATGCACAAAAAGGGCCCATTCGAAAGGCACATATTGTTGTCTAAAGAGAGGATCTGTTTGAAGGTTGGACTTATGAAGTCAAAAAGAAAAGATGAAATATCCAAAGATGCTTGCTACAAGTCCAAGTCTGATGCACTGGCCATAACGCTCCAAAACTGCTGCACAACAGTCCTGCTACACTGCCCCTGTATTCGCACCAATATGGCATACAAATACTGCCCCTCGAAAGCTACAAAGGTAGTATATCCAATTTGTTCAAATTCTTTTGTTTTCCCTCCTAAACCTCAGCCAACTTAATCTATAAATAAGAGGCTCCATAACACATCTAAGGGGCTGGATAACACATCCAGAGGCTTTTGGTACCTGGTAAAAACTTTGATTGTGTGAAAATCATGAAACACTTAACATATTATCAAACCCAGATTCAAAAGACCATACCTTTGTTTTTGTCCCTTTCGAATCCAACACTAGAAACACAACACCTCTTTCTTTTCCCTTTCGAATCCAGGGACAACCCCACGCTTTGTTTTTCTTTTGAATCCAACTGAAGGAACACTACACATGTTCTTCTCTTTCGAATCCAGAAATAACAAACATAACCCTAATCTTCTTGACCTTTGAATCCAGTCAAAGAAACACCACACTTGTTTCTTTCCTTCGAATCCATGAGCATCTAGTCCAATCACTTAAGGTCCAAAAGCACCAACTTCAGAAGCAAGGCCCTAAACGAAAGAAGAAGTTTTGCGTGAAATGAAGCCTCAGGCTTCGCCCCCTTATTGCTTCACAGTCCAAACGAAAGAAAAAGAAGGGAGAAACGAAGGGTGTTCACACTGACTGCTAGGCCCAATCGAAAGAAACAGCCAGAAGGTTGAATCGAAAGTTGCCTCTGTTGCACCCCAAAATTTACCCTCTTGATTTAGGCTTATGTTTCATCATGAATATCATATTGCATTGCATTCATACATTATGATGGGATCAAAGTACTCTGGTTATCAAGTCTTCCTCAAGCTTTGAAGGTTGATTGCATTGACAAGTTGCTCAAGTAGAATCTTGTCATCTAAACCTCTGGACCTTTCAAGCTCAAAAGTTATTGCATATTTCAAGATACTATATCCATCTCTTTGGATCATCAGAGGATTGAAGTTTGGGTTTGATTTTAAGAGGAATCACTCTTTTGATTCACCAGTTAAAATTAGGGTTTTGTTTGATCAAGGCTTTTGATGCATGTACAAGTCTTGATTTGGAAGCTACAACATGTCTTTGGTATTTGAAAAATCTTTATACAAGAAATTGGTCAAGATGCCCAGAGGATTTAAAATTTTGGAGATGATTCATCAGTCTCCTAAGGAGTTAACCAAAACTAGGGTTTGGGATTTCATCAAGATTTCTTGAGAATTTTGAAGTGAAACATTGCACATGGCCTCTATATATTTGGAAGATCATATGTTTGAAGTTTTTATCATCAATTTTGAAGGGAAGTGGATCAATTGATTCAGAGGGGCAAAGTGGTCATTTTGGTCAAAATCAGTCAAAGTCAAGGTTGGCCAAGTGAATTTTTGGTCAACCATCAATTCAAGGATGTACTTTTCATATTTCAAGTCCATTTTGATCATTGGATCAAAGAGATTGAGGTTTGGGTTGAAACTTGTCCATGAAGAAACCCTAAAAGTTTCTAATTTTGGATAATAAGGACTTAATTTCTAAAATTCATATTTTATTCACCTTTGATCCAAAAAATGCAAATGAAATATGCTTGGAAATATAAGAGGATGATCTTTCATCTCCTTTTGGTTTCATGTCCAAATTAGCAAAGATTCAAGAGTTATAAAGCTTGGAAGTCACAAAATTATAGGTCATTTTCCAAATTTAGTGAATTTCATGTAAACTTTCGAGGACCTTAATGGATTCAATTGCAAAAACTCAAAACTAAGGGATTGTATATCTTTTCAATACCTTTCCAAATTGTACTCATTTGTGTCCAAATTCAAAAATATGAGCAAGTTATGGACTTTGGAATTTTGAGGCATTTTATTGAAATTTGACAAATATGCAAAATGGCCATTTCTTGCAAACTCAAGTTTTAACCATTCCTTTTGCTTCTAATCAAGCCCATGAGCAATTTGTGACATGCTAAGGCCCATCACACTCACCATTTCGTGCCCCATATGGTATTGCACATGTTGGATTGAAAAAATGACAAACTTGCTCAATTTTGCAAATTCACCAACACTTCTTCATTTCAAACAATCATGAGCTGGCACTTTGGGCATGTAATTCTGACTTCATTTGGCTCAGAAAACGCACAAAAGGCAAGCAAATGCACGAGTGAAATGTAGATTCCATGTGCATCCTCATTTTTGGCCAAAACTTCCAAACTTGCCCTCCAACAGTTTTGAGTGCCAAATACCACTTCTATCCTCTTGCCCTCGTGATATATAACAAAAATCAAGGCTCAGTTGTGAAGGAGGAGGCTCATAATCGCTACATTGAAAATCTGAACATTTTGGAAGCATCTCTGCAAATTGCTTCAAATCTCTCTTTTCCTTGGATCATTCTTCAAAATTCTTGGTGATTCAGCTTCAGTGAAGTAAGGAGATCAAGCCTGCACCATTGGATTGTTTCTGGAGTGAAGGAATCGTGTTTCCAGTTTTCACATCCATGTGAGTTTCTTGAACTTTGATTTATGTGTTTCAGCTTGAATTGATGATGTAAATCATATCCATTGAGTTGCTAGCTGGCCAATCATTAGGGTTGATGTATATTTGAGCTTTGATTCAAGCAGAATTGTTGAAATCATGTTCATGACTTTGATGTTTGCAGTGAGTTTTTTCTGTTTTTGAGACTTTATTTCTTGATCCATGCTTGATCTTTGAGTTTGATTCAAATTGCATAATGTAGTATGATATGCTAGCTTTAATTTGTACTCGATTTCATGGATTTTGGTTGAGAAACGACCATGATTGATGGATTTGAACATAGGCTCATGACCTGTTGTGTTGCACGCATTTTGCCCTATGCTGGAGGTTAAAGATGAAGTGAGGTGGCGCGCTGTGATTGACCTGATTCAAATTTTAATGCATTTCATATTATTTGATTTTAATTGATTTTCTGATTTTTATTTCTTGATCAAAACAATTTAAAAAATTTTGAAAAAATTATCACATGTCCAAAATAATATCTACTATCTTGTGTAATTTTATTGGAATATTTAAAAATTTATTGATTGGTTTAAAATTCATAAGTTTAAATAATTGTTTGTTTAAAGATTATTTTTGTTTTAATACTTCTTTGATCTAAAAAATTCAACAAAAAATATTTTGGACTCATAAAATTATTTAGAAGTTGATTCTGACTTTGGTTTAGCATTTTTTCTATTTTTGATTAGAAATTTAATTTGATAAGTTTATTTTGAATTTTTGCTTCATAATTTTTATTTTAATATTTCCCTTAATACAAAAATTCTCAAAAAAATCATACAAGCTTGTTTTCAATCATAGAATCTGAATATAATTTTATTTTGACCCTTTTGTGATTTTGGATAGGGTTTGCATTTTTGCCTTTAAATAATAGTTTAATTGTTAGTTGTTTGTTTGATTTTCACTTTAATATTTCTTTTAATTCAAAAATTCCACAAAAAATCAGGGATGTGTGTTTTTGATTCTAATATTTGAATATAATTTTGGTTGATTATTTTTATGATTTTTTATTTGAATTTTATTTTGAGATATGAATATTTGTTAAATTGATAAATTGTTTGAATTTGATTTTATTTTTGACTTTTCCTTAATTCAAAAAAGTGTGAAAAAATATGTATTCTGACATTTAGGGTTTCCTTGTGGTTTGAATGATCTTGGTTTAAATTGTTTGAATTTTGATCTTACCTAATTAATATTTAAGATTAAAATTCAAACAATTAGGGTTTTGTTGCTTATTGTGCAAGTTTCATTTTCAAGACCATTATGACCTGGATTTTCAATGGAAATTAGGTCTTGATTATGGTTCACGAATGTATTGAGGATCTGAAAACCATTTTTCTTGAATTATTTGAATTGGTTTTATATTTTTCCATGAATTATTTTGAAAACTTGTCTGGTTTCGAAGTTTTGCCAACTAGTTTTGAACTTTGGGCCTCATTTGATCCCCTCCTCAACCATTCATGAACTTAAGACTTGCTTTCTGACTTATACACACTTCAAAGATGCTAAGAAATTTTTGGTTTGAATTATTGATCCTTGTTTCTATTTTTGATGTATTTTTGAAGTGAAGGTACCCAATTAATGTTGCATACCTTGTTGCAATTTGTTTGATGGACAATGGACTGGAGTGAGGCCTATAATTGGGCACCTAATGATCATGTTTGATGTGTTTATCCACATAAACTCAAGTTATTTCACTTAATGCTCCATGTTTGAATGATTGAACCTTTTGATGCATTATGTGGAATTCCTCTTATATTATGCTTGTGAGCTATGATGAATTAATTGTGTATGATTAAATTATGGTTGCTACTGACCTTCATGGTCCTTGATTGTATTTTTCTCAAGCTCCCATGATTCTTGATTTATATTCAATTGTCAACTCAATATGGTGATAGAAAGGAGCAACATTCCTCTAATTTTTGACCTAATTGTGCATATGCCTGTTTCTTTTTGTCTACCATACCTAATGCTCTGATAATTGTTATCATGTTTCTCTCACTTCATCATGTTTCATCCATCCCTTAGGTGAGTCATCATTCAATTTATGGGAACACTAACTTGGTTGTTGAATGTGCGAGGTACTTTGAGGAAAGTTTCCATTTTTGGCTTGAGGCTACTGTGTTTCACTTTATTTGTGGAACACAATTTATTATATTGGCACTGTTCTTGTGTTTGGCATATTTGATAGTCTATGCAGTATATATATATATATATATATATATATATATATATATATATATATATATATATATATATATATATATATATATATATATATATATATATATATATATATATATATATATATATATATATATATGACTATGAATGTTATACATTGCCTATGGGATCTGTTCATATCTGATAATCTCAATACTTACATCCTAATGGCGTAATTTCTGACTTGATTTGTCTGCTGATTCCAGCTTGCTTGAAGTTCTCTGGGTTTCTTTTATTCTTGCTCAGTTGCTACGGATAGTTATCCGCTTTTTATTTCACTATTTCCTTTCTTCCATTTTCATTTTGCATAGTTCTATGTTGCATGATGGGACCTCTGTTGCTGATATATGTCAGGAGGCCCTCTGTTTTTGATTGATACATGTGTTGTGTTTGTTTCTTTAACATGTGATCAATGAATCACTCAATTTAGAAATTGAGATCACAACTTCGCTCTCAGTGCATGTTCCCTATAGGATGTTTATTATTTTCCTTCTTTAATTATTGATCGATGAGTCACTCAATTTAGAAATTGAGATCACGACTTCTCTCTCATTGGATGTTCCCTATAGGATGTTTATTGTTTTGTTTCTTTAATTGTTGATCAATGAGTCACTCAATTTAGAAATTGAGATCACGACTTCACTCTCATTGCCTGTTCCCTATAGGATAGTTTTGTTAAGCTTCCTTTGACATGTTAATTAAGATTGGAATCCATGCATGCTAACATAATATAGGAATTTCCTTTATCCTCAAACTTAGGGTCAACCATTGTATGATAATACTATGGATAATGCTAGGCTAGTTTCCCTTAGTTGTTTTTCCTTCCTTTGCATTTTGCATCTTAAAACAAAATTTGTTTTCTTGGAAAATCATAAAACACCTCTAATAAACTCAAACCCTTCTTCAAGGTAAAAGATACAAACTAATCCTATTTGTCTGTGCGCCTCTTGATTTTGTTTTTAAACCTGGTATAGCCGATGTTTCGCCATCGCACATTTGTTTGAAGCCGATGTTTCTCCATCGCACATGTTTGTTATCCTACTTTGATTCTCAATATCATTGTTAGGTGTGATATTTTACTATCCGATTTATTGATGTTTCGCCATCTTTGACATGCTACTTTGTTATCTTTTTAGCCGATGTTTCGCCATCGCACACTTGTTTGAAGCCGATGTTTCGCCATCGCAAATGTTTGTTATCCTACTTTGATTCTCAATATCATTGTTAGGTGTGATGTTTTGTCATCTATTTTATTGATGTTTCGCCATGTCTTCCCTGATATCTTGTTATCTTTTAGCCGATGTTTCACCATCGCACATTTGTTTTTAGCCGATGTTTCTCCATCGCACATTTGTTTGAAGCCAATGTCTCGCTATCGCACATGTTTGTTATCCTACTTTGATTCTCGATATCATTGTTAGGTGTGATGTTTTGTCATCCGTTTTATTGATGTTTCGCCATCTGTGACATGTTGCTATGTTATTATTTAGTCGATGTTTTACCATCTCAATTGTATGTTGTTTTATTTGATGTTTTGCGATCTTGATTGTTTTTGTTGTCTTACTAAAAAACATAAACCAACCAAAATATGTAAGCCGAACTACGGCTGCTCTGATTCCTTAAAAGGGATACGTAGGCAAAGGGATATGGCCCAACCGAGCACAACTTTTATTTTCCCTACATTGTTTCCTTTTCTTTCTCATGTATTCCCTTTTCAATTTTAAGCCATAGACATAGGATTTGACCACACCCATTAGATTAGACAACAAGAGTGGATACCATAGAGTACTACGGGCGTGTGGGGTGCTAATACCTTCCCCTCGCGTAACAGACTCCCTTACCCGATCTCTCGGTCGAAAGACCGTGATTTCTACCTCTTCAGGTTTTCTCGATGTTTACCTTTCCCTCTCGGCGGGATAAAAGACGTTCAGTGGCGACTTCATTGATGTTTCATTACATCCAGATGACAGGTTCGGCCGGGTTGTTTCAGCTGAAGACTTCACTGGGGACATATTAACCTCTTGCTGGTCCATACCGGAGTCGATCCTAGCTCTTGTTTGTTTTCTTTTTGGGTGTTTATTTTACCGCTTTTCATATTTATCTGTTTGAATTGCATCCTATGTGCGCTTTACTTTCTGCATACTGGATTTGGCTGGACTGTTTGGATTCTGGATTTCTTGGTGGGTGGGTTGTTCCATGAGGTAAAAGGCCTCATACCCAGGCTATGAGTGAATTCCATAGGAGCTAGGAATAGAGTGGCCATGGCAGCTACGAGGCTGATGCTTTGTAGACCTGACCATGAGACCCATGATTTCAGGGTAATTCGGATAGGTGTTATCATATGATGATACCGACATTCGAGCTCTTGTACTCTGATTTGGCTTTGAACCTTACCTTGACCTAGACTACACCCGTGAGAGGGGAGGGAAAACTTTTCTTATAAGTACAGGTATTGTTGGTGACTTTGTGTTGCAAAGGTGACTCAGGTTCCCATGATAGTTTTGAAGCTTTGGGATTTTCTTTTGATCCTGAGTGGTGTTGTTCTGTAATGGTCCAGCCATTATCCAGTGTGAAACTTTGATCCTGTCATGTTGCATCATAGCATATTTATTTCTAAAAAATGATGTATAAAAAATAACTAGCATGTGCATGTCATCCTCCAGGGACATTCGAGAGTCTTCTTTCCATCAAAAATGGTTGGCCTCCCGTCAGATGAGTTTGATTCAGTTCATGTTAAATAGCCCACCAGGCATACATTCGCTTATCAGATTCCTACCATTGATGTGTCCGAGTTGAAGATGTTGAGTTCTTATCTGAAGGGTGATGTTCTGAATAATTTCAACAAAAATTATGGCAATTTGTTACTAATCCTTAACACTCCAGTTGACCCAATGGCTTTGATCACCCTCTTCCAGTTCTATGATAAGGAATTACGGTGTTTTACTTTTCAAGATTATCAACTGGTTCCCACGCTAGAAGAGTATGCCTACCTACTTAATGTCAAGTTGTCTGATGAAGTTCCTTTTGTCCAAGTGCCGGAGAAGCCGAAGTTCAAAGTTATTGCTGGAATTCTCCATTTGAGTTGGAAAGAGGTGAAAGACAATTGGAAATCAAGTGAGGATACTACAGGGTTTTATTTGGATTTCTTAGTGAAGAAAGCTGATGACTGGGAGAAGAAAGGGAATTGGAGTAACTTCACCAATCTATTTTCTCTCATGATATACGGGATCATTCTTTTCCCTCACAAGAGACATTTTGTGGATTTGACGGCTATTTGTGTTTTTAGAAATAAGAACCCAGTACCGACACTCTTGGAAGATACTCTTTACACCATTCATTTCAGGAATGGAAAAGGAGGTAATGTGAGTTTATGTTATTCAATGTTGTATCAATGGTTTGAGTTGCACCTACCAGTAAGCGGCCCTTTCATGGATACCAGACATTCTCTCCGATGGTCATCAAGACTTGTCAACCTTACTTCATTTGATATCCGATGGAATTATGACATGGGGGAAGTACGAAGTATTATCACTAGCTGCAGAGACTTCCCTAATGTTCCCCTCATAGGAACTAAGGGGTGTATCAACTATAATCCTGTTCTTGCTTATCGTCAATTGGGATATGCAATGGATGGACCGCCAAAGGTTGAGGAGGTGTCTGAATCAGTGTATTTTGTTAGAGGAAGTGATCCTGTGATGTTGAAAAGAGTGACAAGTGCTTGTAAGAGAATTCACAAGAAGGATAGATCTACTTTGGGAAAGAAGGTTCCTATTGCTAGGGTTCCTTACTTGGATTGGATAAGATCCAGGGTTAAGAGTTTACGGTTACCATTTGCAAGGTCGGTTCCTATATGTGAGCAACCTCCTACTGTTCTGAGTAACACGGTGCCTACCGAGGCGTTCACCCAGGTTCTTGTTGAGAACATTCAACTTCGTGCAAAAGACTGCGAGGCAGGGATGAAACTCTATTGGGTAGATCAAGAAAGGGCCGACTTAGCTTGCAAACTCAAAGAAGCTCAAGGGGAAACTTCTGATGCAACCAGTTTTAGGAAGAGATCTCATGCTGAAATGGAAGAAGAGTTGAATAAGACCCAACAAGAGTGCCAGAAGCTTCAGGCATCTGAGAATAGCTACAAGAAGAAGATTCAAAACTTGGAGAAACAACTCAAAGACAAAGATGCTCATCTTAAGAAGGAAGTAGCCCAGAGGCGTGTCGCAGAGGATCAGTTTCAAGAAAGTAAGGTAGTCACATCGATACTTTTGAAGGAGAAAGCCAGGCTCGAAGAGTATTGTCAACACCTTGAAGCGTGTCTTGTGCTGGAGATTTAGTTCTTGTTACTTACTTTTGGTGTATTTGGTCACCCCTAGGATTGTTGGAAGGGAGCATTGTTTGTTTTTATTATTCAATTTTTGTTAAGTTTACTTTGAAACATGTATTTTGTTGTTTATCGCTACACTCTTAAATGTCCGAAGTCACTTGAACATCGTTTCTTTTGTTTGTAAATAATTAAAGTGTTTGTCTTGTTGTCCTTTTTTCCTTTGAATGTATGCTTGATTATTGGTTGCGCGTCGTGACTGATGAATAAAAGGACTCTTGAATACCTGAAAATGACAAACATATCATGCACATCATGCATTTCATAACATTACAGGTTATCTCAAGATGGTATTCTTATCCTTCTGCTTTTCTTATTCAGATTTCAAGACGACTACTCATCGGTATTCCACCAGAAACAATTTTCCAAGACAGATGGAACAAGTCCAAGCTGAACTCGCTAAAATGAGGGCCTAAATGGCTACTCAAATGACCCAGTTCATGGAGGTCATCACCAATGTGAATCGCCGACAGGAGGAACTGGCTGCCATTGTCAACAACCAGCACCGTTATCCAGGGGATGGTAGAAATCAAGGGCTCTATCAGGACATTTCTGTAGGATTGGGGGATGTGCAAGATCAGCCTGCTGGAAATTTTCACGGGATGCCTGGAAACCCTTTTGTGCGCAATGTAGGGAAGTTTCCCCCGTCTCCGGGACCTCGTCTTGTGGGGAACAAAAGAGATAATCAGGGCGGTGTAAGGAACTATCAGGAGCAGGATTATGACTTCGATCAAGATGAAGATCAGTTTTTGGTTCGGCATTCAGAGCCGAAGGTTCAGGTGGAAGATATGAAGTATCGGTTGTTGGAAGAACGTTTGAAGGTTGTGGAAGGGAAAGGAGTCCTTGATATGGATGCTAATGATCTCGTTGGTGTCTGGGGTGATGGTTCCTCCAAATTTCAAGCCTCCTGTATTTGAAAAGTACAATGGAACATCATGTCATGTTACTCATGCAACTGCTTATTTCCGAAAGATGTCGGTACATACTGAGGATCATGGGCTTTTGATTCACTTTTTCCATGATAGCCTATCTGGGGCATCCCTGGAGTGGTACATGAAGTTGGAGAAAACCCATGTTCATTGCTGGAATGATCTTGCTCGGGCTTTTGTCAAACATTATCAGTACAATGTAGATATGGCGCCGAATCACACTCAGTTACAGAATTTGTCATAGGGACCAAGAGAATCTTTCAAGGAATACGCTTAGATGTGGCGTGAGTTGGCTGCGAGGGTTCAACCTCCACTCATGGAGAGAGAACTCATTGATATGTTTATGAGTACCCTGCAAGGGCCATTCTATGAGCACATGATAAGAAATACTTCGGCAGGATTTGCAGACTTGGTTATGGCTGGTGAAATAATTGAGGTAGGTTTGAAATTGGGGAAAATTCAGATTGGAGGTTCTAGTGGCTCATCAGGGGGCAGTAAGAAACCATTCAACACTTACCCTAAGAAAAGGGAAGGCGACGCAAGCGCGGTTTACTCTCATAGGGGAAGAAGAGAGGATCATCATCACCAACAAGTCAATGTTGTTTCTATTCCTGTTAATGCTCCTCTGCAGCAGAGACCGAATACAGTACCTCAACAACAAAGATAGCAAGATGCTCCCCGTCAGTATAATAATCAACAACAGAGACAGCCGAGAAAATTCGATCCCTTGCCGGTATCTCTTACTGAAGCACTCCACCATTTGCTCAATTTAAAGTTGATCGGTTTGAGAAATATGCCACCTACACCCGCAAGACTTCCTCCTAACTATGATGCAAACTCAAGATGTGAATTCCATTCAGGTGGAGTTGGTCATTCTACTGACAATTGCTTTGCGTTGAAGTGCAAAATACAAGAATTGTTGGATGCAAAGGCAATTGAGTTTACTCCAGTGACTGGTCCGAATGTTACTCAGAACCCAATGCCTAGGCATGAAAGGGGTGTTGTTAATATGATTGATGATAATGGTGAAGTTTTGAATTTGATCATGAATGTGGAATAAGTAACTACTCCGTTGTGCTATGTTAGGAGGTATTTTATTAACAATTCTATTTTCCCGGGTTGTACTTCAGAGTGTGCCAAGTGTAGAGAGCAACCAAAGGGCTGTGATGATTTAAAATCCGGTATCCAGTTGATGATAAAGGAGGGTTCCCTGCATTTCGATAGAAAACCGAGCTACCGTAAGGTTGCCGAAGAAGATGTTGATGTGGTATCTATTCCTTACACCCCTGTGCGCATTCCTACCCCATATAGGGCGCCTCCTTTGATGATTACAGTACCTGGTCCCATGTCGTACACCAGTGAGAAGGCCATCCCATGGCATTATGGTGCTGATGTTTATTACCATGGGGTGAAGCAGGAGGTAAGTACCCGTTCGTCTGAGGAAGAACATGCTGAAGATAATGAATGGGAAGTTCATAATTTTTCTGGTGTGGGTCAAATGACTAGAAGCGGGAGAGTATTTGGTCCTTCCAATGTGCAAGATGCGGCAGATGCCTCTGCAAGAGAAAAAGGAAAACAGCAGGCGATGATTGGTAATCCAAGGGTTACGCCAGCCAATGTGACTCAGCCAATTCCGATACCAGAAGCTTCTTCAGTTTCCGATGAGGTTGAAGAGTTAATGCGAATTATCACAAAGAGTGATTATAGCATAATTAATCATCTGAGCCATACTCCTTCTAAGATGTCTATCTAGTCTCTGTTGATTTATTCAGAACCTCACAGAAATGCTTTGATGAAGTTGTTAAAGAATGCGTTCGTGCCACATGAAATAACAGTCAATCAGTTTGAGAATGTTTGTGCTAACATATCTGCCGGGAATGGTCTGGGCTTCACAGATTTTGATCTTCCTCCAGAGGGGCGAGACCATAACAAAGCGTTGCATATTTCAATGGAGTGCAGGGGCACTACTCTATCCCGGTTTTTAATGGATACAGGGTCGTCTTTAAATGTATTGCCCAAGTCAGCATTGATGAAAATTGATTATTCTAGACTAGAGCTGCGCCCTAGTGATTTGATGGTGAAGGCGTTTGATGGATCTCGAACGTAAGTGTTTGGGGAGGTGGAGTTACCAATCAAGGTCGGTCCTTGCACCTTCACGACTACATTTTTTGTGATGGATATACAGCCAGCGTAATGTTGTTTGTTGGGGCAGCCGTGGATTCATAAAGCAGGGGCAGTCACTTCTACTCTTCATCAGAAACTCAAGTATCTTGCAGAGGGAAATGTGATAACTGTGTGCGGCGAGGAAGAGTACATCGTGAGTCATTTGACATCATTCTGCTATGTTGAAGTTGAAGGCGAGATACATGAGACTCCGGTTCAGGCATTTGAGATAGTTCATGCTGTCAATTTTCCTCCTCCAGAGCAGAAAAGGAAACTGGAAACTATTATGTCTTCTCTCAAGGATTCGAAAGCTGTGGTGGAAGGTGGTAACCCTGAAGGTTTGGGACAGGTGCTGGACGTCACCCCAAAATTTAACAAATTTGGTTTTGGTTTTAGCCCAGGTCAGCAGAGTGCAACTCCCAGAGCGTATAGCTTATCTACTCCTGTGAAGTTTTCCCGTCCTTGTGCTACTCAAGAAGGACACGTCAATGCAGTTGGAGACGATAGGGTTGATGGCTACAATATCGAAGATTAGATTCGTCCGAGTATTCCAGGTTAGACACTAAACAATTGGACTTTTATGGATGTTATCCAAGTTTCAAGCGCTGAGGAGTAATTTTCTTGTTTTCTTTTATCATCATATCATAATTCCTACACTCTGCCCAAGGCGTAGTGGATCATTTGTGTAGGGCCACCATATTTATTTTCAAGTTTATCATGAAATAAAGGATGTTTTTGCATTCAAAATTTTGCTCCATTTCTTTTTTTTTATATTTTGAATGGCAATGTTTCTCTTTTCACACACTGTCACTAAAAAATGCCAAAATGTCATTCATGCATATGCACTTCCACCACCGATCATATTGATAACGACTCTGCTATGGCTCATTATGACTTTGATACTCCTATTTATCAAGCTGAAGAAGAAGCATATGAGGATTGTGATCTTCCTGAGGAATTAACAAGATTTTTAAAACAAGAAGAGAAGGTTATCCAGCCGAAGCAGGATTTGATTGAGGTGGTGAATATTGGCACAGAAGAGGTAAGAAGAGAAGTCAAGATAGGGGTAGATCTCGAAGAAAGTATAAAGGTTAGATTGATTGAGCTACTCCGTGAGTATTCTGATATCTTCGCTTGGTCTTATGAGGATATGCCTGGGTTGGATACAGACATAGTGGTGCATCGATTACCGCTGAAAGAAGGTTGTTCCCCTGTCAAGAAAAAGCTCCAAAGAACTCATCATGAGATGTCCAAGAAGATCAAGGAGGAGGTCCAGAAGCAGTTGGACGCGAATTTCTTTAAGGTCATCAATTATCCGCCATGGATTGCAAATATTGTGCATGTGTCCAAGAAGGATGGTAAGGTCAGGATGTGCGTGGATTATAGAGATTTGAACAGGGCCAACCCTAAAGATGACTTCCCTCTTCCGCATATTGATGTGTTGGTCTATAATACTGCTCATTCCAAATTGTTCTCATTCATGGATGGTTTTTCGGGTTATAATCAAATTAAGATGGCTCCGGAGGATATGGAGAAGACAACATTCATCACGCCTTGGGGAACTTTTTGCTATAAAGTGATGCCGTTTGGTTTGAAAAATGTCGGGGCAACATATCAGCGCGCCATGGTCACTCTCTTTCATGATTTGATTCATAAAGAGATTGAGGTATATGTGGACGATATGATTGCTAAGTCTGACACGGAAGAGGAACATCTTGTTCATCTGGAAAAATTGTTCGAGAGACTTAGGCAGTTCTTGCTAAGGTTGAATCCGAATAAGTGCACCTTAGTGGTGAGATCTAGCAAGCTGTTGGGTTTTATTGTAAGTGAAAAAGGTATCGAGGTGGACCCAGCCAAGGTAAAAGCGATACAGGAAATTCCTGAACCAAGGACAGAGAAGGAAGTAGGTGGTTTCTTGGGAAGGTTAAACTACATTTCTAGATTCATTTCTCATCTCACAGCCACCTGTGAACCTTTGTTCAGGTTGTTAAAGAAAAGTCAGACAATGAAATGGAATGAGGATTGTCAGAAGGCCTTTGACAAAATAAAGGAGTATTTACAGGAACCTCTGATACTCATGCCGCCATTGGAAGGAAGGCCACTAATCATGTATCTAACTGTGTTGGAGATCTCAATGGGCTGTGTCCTCGGTCAACACAACGAGACAGGGAAGAAAGAGCAGGCTATTTACTACTTGAGTAAGAAGTTTACGGAATGCGAGTCGAGGTACTAATTGCTAGAAAAGACTTGTTGTGCGCTTTCCTGGGCCGCCAAACGTTTGAGGCAATACATGTTAACTCACACCACCTACTTGATATCCAAAATGGATCCAATCAAGTACATTTTTGAAAAGCCATCTCTTACAGGCAGGGTAGCCTGTTGGAAGATGATACTCACCAAATATGATATCAAATACACTACTCAAAAAGCAATTAAGGGTAGTGTATTGGCCGACCATCTTGCGCATCAGCCCTTGAACGATTATGAACCAATGAAGTTTGATTTTCCAGATGAGGAAATTGTGTATATTCGGGATTGTAATATACCAGACCCAGGCAAAGGACCCGAGCCGGGATCACGTTGGACGCTTGTTTTTGATGGTGCCTCAAATGCCATGGGCAACGACGTCGGAGTTGTTATCACTTCCCCTGAGGGATACCACATTCCTTTCACGGCTCGTATTTGTTTCAATTGCACTAACAACATGGCCGAGTATGAGGCTTGCATTTATGGCATTAAAGCGGCGATCGACATGCGCATCAAATTTTTGAAAGTTTACGGGGATTCCAATCTTGTTATCAGCCAGATTAATGGAGATTAGGAGACTTGCCATCAGAACCTAATTTCATATCGTGAGAATGTTATGAAACTAATTCCGTACTTCGAAGAGATCACGTTTGAGCACATTCCTAGAGAAGAAAACAATCTAGCTGATGCACTGGAAACTTTGTCCTCCATGTTCAAGGTTAAGTTGGCTAATGAGGCACCTTCCATTACCATCAAAAGTTTGAGTGAGCCAGCTTTCTGTTTTGAGTCTAGTTTGGAATCAGATGGTAATCCTTGGTTTTATGATGTTAAACGATATCTTAAAACACAAGAGTACCCTGAAGAGGCATCCGTCACAGATAAGAAGTTCTTAAGAAGATTTTTAGCCAAGTTCTTTCTCAGTGGTGGTGTGTTGTATAGAAGGCATCATGACGGTTTACTGCTCAGATGTGTTGACAAGAAAGAAGCAGCTAGAATCATTGAGGAGATACATGAAGGTGATTTCGGGACCCATTCCAACGGGCATACCATGGCTAAAAAAAATTTGCGAGCAGGTTATTATTGGTCCACCATGGAGACTGACTGTTACAATCACGCACGGGTTTTCCACAAATGTCAAGTCTATGCTGATAAGGTGCATGTGCCGCCAGTACCTTTGAATGTCCTAACTTCCCCTTGGCCGTTTGCGATGTGGGGAATTGATATGATCGGAAAAATTGAACTGACTGCATCCAACGGGCACCGCTTCATTCTGGTTGCCATTGATTATTTTACAAGATGGGTCGAAGTTGCATCCTATGCAAATGTCACCAAGAAGGTGGTAACTCGGTTCATTAAGCACAATATTATCTGTCGCTACGGGGTGCCTGAAAAGATCATTACCGATAATGGGTCTAACTTGAACAACAAAATGATGAAGGAGCTTTATGAGTCCTTCATAATCAAGCATCATAACTCTTCCCCATACAGACCAAAGATGAACGGTGCTGTCGAAGTGGCCAATAAGAATATCAAGAAGATTGTGCAAAAGATGGTGGTAACCTATAAAGATTGGCATGAGATGCTGCCTTTCGCTTTGCATGGTTATCGCACCACTGTGCGTACTTCGACTGGGGCAACCCCATTTTCATTGGTTTACGGCATGGAAGAAGTATTGCTGGTAGAAGTCGAGATTCCTTCTTTTAGGATCATGAGAGATGTTGAGCTGGATGAAAGTGAATGGGTACAGAATCGGCTGGATCAGTTGGAACTTATTGACGAGAAGAGGTTGACGACTGTATGTCATGGTCAGGTATATCAGAAAAGGATGAGGAAAGCTTTTGATAAGAGGGTACGAACTCAGTGTTATAATCCAGGTGACCTTGTGCTAAAAAGGATAATTCTCCCCCAGGGAGATCCCAGGGACAAGTGGTTCCGACTTATGAAGGTCCTTTCGTGGTTAGAAACGTTTTCTCTGGAGGAGCGATGATGCTCACGACTATGGATGGAGAGTACTTCCCTCTCTCTGTGAATGATGACGTAGTTAAAAAATACTTTGCATAAAAAAATAAAAACCCGCTAAACTAAAAACTCGAAAGGGTGGTTTAGGCAAATAGAGCGTGTCCTGGTGAATCAAAAAACCGAAAGGGCGATTCAGGCAAAAGTTAGGGACTTAAAGCAAATGACTACGCTGATCATGAGATCCTTTGTTTCTTTCCTTCGTTCCGTCACCTGACATAAGCTCGAAGCTAATCCAAGAATGATCTGTCTGAAAGCAGGAAGATGAAAACGTCAGAGTCATAAGAGTCATAGCAAAGTCGGGACTTGATGGATATTCACATTCACATTGCCATTTGTAAACACTTGTTTGCTTTGATTTTGTAATTACTGGCTTCCAAATGTAAATGCCTTTTTCATAGGCTGATTTCTCAAAATCAATAGAATATCTTCTTTCAAGTATACATATACGTTTCTTTTCTCCCTTTTTACTATTTTGTTTGCAAAAACGTCCAATATTTTTGATAAGCATGTGCATATAAACTTCGTGGGCCTTACACGGAAATGGTAATCTAAGTCATGGTCAGTTGATCGCTTGAAACACGGATAACAAACACAACTACTACTGTGCAAGGGGCATGTTTGGTTCTCTGATGGATAGGATTCTCATTCACCTTACTGGTGTGTGCCTTGCCTTTTTGTTTCACCGCTCCGTGTTGTTGGTAAAGGTCATGGGTCAGGGTAATATCAAGGTTACGACAGGTCGGCGAAATCGGCGAACCTAATTGGAGATTATTTCTTCCCCATAATGGCTTTTATTACGTTTCTTTGCCGCACTTTCATGTGTTATCTTGATTTATTGTTTTAGCATTGTCTGCATATAGGATTTTGTTTATAGTCGAATGTCAGTTTTGATGCGTTGAATATTTTTTCCTTGAAAAAAATTGTTGTTTCATTTTACTTAATCCATCCAGTATCACTCTTTAATCGATTTTTCGGGCATTTTGATACCAACTGCGCCAATTCTTTTGCTTAGCCAAGAGTTTGGAGAAAGGAGTTTGGCCAAAAAAGGATGACTGTAGTGGTATGCTTTTGACTGGAACCCCGTTGACGATGTACAGACATTGTTTCAATCCCCAAACACCGGAGATATAAGGGAGTTAGACCCTTGGTAACCCCTCTGAGCCTTCAAAGTAGGAGTTTCTTTTCCATTAAAAAAAACTTTGTTTTTTAACACGGGGCAGGGTATATGTTCAGTTAATTTGACCAAGCATTCAAATTTCAGAAGGAATGTCCCATATGAGGATCACCATATTTTATCTTTCACATCATGAGATCGGAAAAAATTTCTAAACCACGATGTTCATTTCCTCACAAAGTCCTAAGGTCGAGATCGAATCGATACAATAATGGCTATCCCTCGCCGACCAAGGAATGAGACATTTGTTTTCATAAAAAAAAAGAGAGAAAGAAAGAAAAAGTTCAAAGACCTAAAGTCATGCTGACTTGTTCGAAGTGAAAAGTATGAATAAGAAATAAACAAAAAGCCTCGCTAAGTCAAAACTTGAAAACAAGTCGCTTAGGCAAAAGTTAGGGCATCCCGCTGGACTCCCAAAATTGAAATTCAAAAGATTTTGTCCAGGAAAAAGTTAGGGAAAAGAGAGCCTAAAAAAAACAACAAAAAATGAAGAGAAGATTATTCAATAAAATCTTCATCAAAAGAAGAGGAATAATAATATCAAAGACAAAAGCAGCAAACTTAAGTAACAATCATGTTGGAGAATTTGTCGTGATCACTCAACCATTACAAATCCTTTTGAAAGATGAATGCTTGTGATAAGTCAGCTGAACGTAGGACAGGAGAATATCACGAAGGGGGTGGGCACCAAATAACTTGAGCCTTGAAAAACTTTTTTTTCTAAAAAAACCTCGAACCAGGCCACGTTACAACCTCTAAAAGTCCTAACTGAAACAAGGGTTTAACTCGAAAGCATACTACAACAGGATAACGTTTCTTAAACTCCCAAATATGTGTTGCATACTCATGTTGGTATCTTATCACCCACATCTTGACTCGTTTTTCGAAGAAAAAAAAGGGAAGAAAAGTTTTGAAATTGTTGCACTCTAGCCAGTGATTCATTCACAACAGAGATATGACACTTTGTTAAGTTTTTCAACTTCAAGGCTTGAATAATTATCGCATTAGGTCTGTCATTTCCAAAATAAACATTTTTCTGCATGCAAAACATTTGTTTGACATCAAAAAGAGTTTACACGTTGAACACCTGTAAAGAGCTTAATGATTGTCAGGAAGGGAATCTTTGGCTTTCTTTTGTTAGACAGAGCCCATGTATGAATAGGACTTTACCTGTCCCCAATGAAGTTTCGTTTCCATAACGAAGTTTTGTTGCCCTAGGAATCTTCTTTTAAAGGCTTCATTCTGAAACTTCAAGTTTGGATATGTCACACATCCCCAGTGGAGTTGTTTAAATGGGAACTCACATTCTGAAGAAGTTTCAACTCTCTAACAGAGTTGCCAACAGAGATCCCTCGCCATGACCTCTCATTTCCCAGTCGATCTGTTGACTGGGGAATCCTTATGTTAAGATCTTCCCTTATCTTCAGTGAGGTTGATACTGTGTGACTATCTGCATGATCCGTCCAATGGTGGCATTCCAAGAAAAATCTCTCTCCAACAAAAAATCTTCAACAGAGTTCTATCTCCCCGGCGAAGTCCTGTCTCCTCAGCAAAGCTTTGTTCCCCCAGCAAAGGTTTTCACCCCTCACGTCGGATTTGTTGTCTTGGTATCATCCTCAATACGGTCGCGCCTGTCTTTTCCAAAGATTACAGTCTTGCCCTAATTTTCTCCCTCAATGTCTAATCTTCTCCAGAAGCTACAATGTCGATCTGGTCTTCTCTAGGAGTTTGCAATTTATTTTTGCAGCTCCTCTCTATGTTTGTGGCCCGTTTCTACTGATTGCTCGGTTGTTATTCCCCGCAATGCTTTATCTCTTCGAGGTTCCCTCTCCAGCGGTTCCCCATATTTTCTCTTCTCCTTTGGATTTTGCAATTTATTTTTGCAAGTCATGTCAGATGCTGACTTCTTGGTTATTGGCTTCTCAATTGGCCATTCCCTAGTGAAACTTTTAAACATGCATCATTACATTGCATCTACCAAAACACGTAGCATTTCCATTCTATGGAGCATTGTGCCATATAAAAAGAATTCAAACATGCATCGGAACTTAAGACATTTTTGTTTCTGTTGTTCCCAGTGAGGTCTTCGTCCTTATTATCTCAGTTTTCCCCCATACCAATATCCTTTTAATGTCAATCATTTATTTGTTTGTGTGTCTACTCTTGACTATAGTTCAGTTTCGCCCTGGCGCGGTCTTCTCGGGTTTAGTATTCACTACCCTCTCCAGTTCATTCCAATGTCTATTGATGCACCTTTCAAATACCAGTTTCGTCTTGATATTCACTTTCAGCAGGTTTTTAGGTGTACGCCCTAATCTCCTTGCTTTGGGTTGAGCTCAGAGTTTCGTCTCCTCACCTTGCGCTTGAAATCCAGTTTCGTCCTGGTGCTCATCTAGTTTAGTTTCGCCCAACTAGCTATTGAGTTGAGTTTCGTATCATTTTTGCTTTCATACCTTGGACCCTTTGACAGTGTTCGTTTACCGAGTGCAGTGTTTGTACTGCGTCCCTGGTTTAAAATGAGTCTCTTTTGTTCCTTGGATCCTTTTATCAGTTTTCGTCACTGTTTACCCATTGATCTGAGATCAGCAGGTTCTCTGAGAAACATGCGCTCTCGTCACTCTCGCTTTGGGTCGAGTTTCTCCTTGTTACCCGTGCATGAAATCCAATTTCGTCCTCGTACTCATCTAGTTTAGTTTCGTCTAACTGGTTATCGAGTCGAGTTTCATCTCGTTTTTGTTCCTCATTTCTGGGATTCTTTCAGTTCTTTAATATTGTTTATCTTAGTTGAGATTAGCAAGTGCTCCTAGAATCACGCACTCAAGCCACTTTTCTTTGGGTCGAGCTCAGAGATTCTCCTCCTCAGCCGCGTACGCTTTCTTTTCCAGAGCTTAGTTTCGCCTATACTCTGTGGTTTGACTTTTATCTCACCCTTTTTGAAGCCCAGTTTTGGCCCTGGCACATTTGTCCGGAAGTTTAGTTGCATCTACTGTTCTTTTTATTTTGTTTCAACCTGCATTACAGCTTTATTCTGACGCATGTCTTGGGGGTTTCCTGTTTCTTTTTCTTTTTCCTTCAAGAGTGTAAATTTTCGGTTCTTTTGTATTCAATCATCTTCAACTCTGAACGCTCGAAAGTTGTCACTTTTCTCACTTATCATATTGAAGATATTTGAATAGGGGCAGCTGTTGCACCCCAAAATTTACCCTCTTGATTTAGGCTTATGTTTCATCATGAATATCATATTGCATTGCATTCATACATTGTGATGGGATCAAAGTACTTGGGTTATCAAGTCTTCCTCAAGCTTTGAAAGTTGATTGCATTGACAAGTTGCTCATGTAGAATCTTGTCATCTAAACCTCTGGACCTTTCAAGCTCAAAAGTTATTGCATATTTCAAGATATGCTATCCATCTCTTTGGATCATCAGAGGATTGAAGTTTGGGTTTGATTTTAAGAGGAATCACTCTTTTGATTCACCAGTCAAAATTAGGGTTTTGTTTGATCAAGCCTTTTGATGCATGTACAAGTCTTGATTTGGAAGCTACAACATCTCTTTGGTATTTGAAAAGTCTTTGTACAAGAAATTGGTCAAGATGCCTAGAGGATTTGAAATTTTGGAGATGATTCATAAGTCTCCTAAGGAGTTAACCAAAACTAGGGTTTGGGATTTCATCAAGATTTCTTGAGAATTTTGAAGTGAAACTTTGCACATGGCCTCTATATATTTGGAAGGTCATATGTTTGAAGTTTTAATCATCAACTTTGAAGGGAAGTGGATCAATTGATTCAGAGGGGAAAAATGGTCATTTTGGTCAAAATCAGTCAAAGTGAAGGTTGACCAAGTGAATTTTTGTTCAACCATCAATTCAAGGATGTACTTTTCACATTTCAAGTCCATTTTGATCATTGGATCAAATATATTGAGGTTTGGGTCGAAACTTGTCCATGAAGAAACCCTAAAAGTTTCTAATTTTGGAAAATAAGGACTTAATTTCAAAAATTCATATTTTATTCACCTTTGATAAAAAAAATGCAAATTAAGTATGCTTGGAAAGATAGGAGGATGATATTTCATCTACTTTTGGTTTCATGTCCAAATTAGCAAAGAGTCAAGAGTTATAAAGCTTGGAAGTCACACAATTATAGGTCATTTTCCAAATTTAGTGAATTTCATGTCAACTTTTGAGGACCTTAATGGATTCAATTGCAAAAACTCAAAACTAAGGGATTGTATATCTTTTAAATACCTTTCCAAATTGTACTCATTTGTGTCAAAATTCAAAAATATGAGCAAGTTATCGACTTTGGAATTTTGAGGCATTTTATTGAAATTTGACAAATATGCAAAATGGCCATTTCTTGCAAACTCAAGTTTTATCCATTCCTTTTGCTTCTAATCAAGCCCATGAGCAATTTGTGACATGTTGATGCCCATCACACTCACCATTTCGTGCCCCATATGGTATTGCACATGTTGGATTGAAAAAATGACAAACTTGCTTAATTTTGCAAATTCACCAACACTTCTTCATTTCAAACAATCATGAGCTGGCACTTTGGGCATGTAATTTTGAATTCATTTGGCTCACAAAACTCACAAAAGGAAAGAAAATTCACGAGTGAAACGCAGATTCCATGTGCATCCCCATTTTTGGCCAAAACTTCCAAACTTGCCCTCCAACAGTTTTGAGTGCCAAATACAACTTCTGTCCTCTTAACCTCGTGATATATAACAAAAATCAAGGCTCAGTTGTGAAGGAGGAGGCTCATAATCGCTACATTGCAAATCTGAACATTTTGGAAGAATCTCTGCAAACTGCTTCGAATCTCTCTTTTCCTTGGATCATTCTTCAAAATTCTTGGTGATTCAGCTTCAGTGAAGTAAGGAGATCAAGCCTGCACCATTGGATTGTTTCTGGAGTGAAGGAATCGTGTTTCCAGTTTTCACATCCATGTGAGTTTCTTGAACTTTGATTTATGTGTTTCAGCTTGAATTGATGATGTAAATCATATCCATTGAGTTGCTAGCTGGCCAATCATTAGGGTTGATGTATATTTGAGCTTTGATTCAAGCAGAATTGTTGAAATCATGTTCATGACTTTGATGTTTGCAGTGAATTTTTTTCCAATTTTTGAGACTTTATTTCTTGATCCATGCTTGATCTTTGAGTTTGATTCAAATTGCATAATGTAGTATGATATGCTAGCTTTAATTTGCACTCGATTTCATGGATCTGAACATAGGCTCATGACCTGTTGTGTTGCATGCGTTTTACACTATGCTGGAGGTTGAAGATGAAGTGAGGTGGCGCGCTGTGATTGGCCTGATTCAAATTTTAATGCATTTCATATTATTTGATTTTAATTGATTTTCTGATTTTTATTTCTTGATCAAAACAATTTAAAAAATTCTGAAAAAATCATCACAAGTCTAAAATAATTTATACTATCTTGTGTAATTTTATGGGAATTTTAAAAATGTATTGATTGGTTTTAAAATTCATAAGTTTAAATAATTGTTTGTTTAAAGATTATTTTTGTTTTAATATTTCTTTGATCTAAAAAATTCCACAAAAAATATTTTGGACTCATAAAATTATGTAGAAGTTGATTCTAACTTTGGTTTAGCATTTTTTCTATTTTTGATTAGAAATTTAATTTGAGAAGTTTATTTTGAATTTTTGCTTCATAATTTTTATTTTAATATTTCCCTTAATACAAAAATTCTCAAAAAAATCACACAAGCTTGTTTTCAATCATAGAATATGAATATAATTTTATTTTGATGCTTTTGTGACTTTTGGATAGGGTTTGCTTTTTTGCCTTTAAATAATAGTTTAACTGTTAGTTGTTTGTTTGATTTTCACTTTAATATTTCTTTTAATTCAAAAATTCCACAAAAAATCAGGGATGTGCGTTTTTAATTCTAATATTTGAATATAATTTTGGTTGATTATTTTTCTGATTTTTGATTAGAATTTTATTTTGAGATATGAATATTTGTTTAATTGATTAATTGTTTGAATTTGATTTTATTTTTGAATTTTCTTTAATTTAAAAAAGTGTGAAAAAATATGTATTCTGACATTTAGGTTTTCCTTGTGGTTTGCATGATCTTGGTATAAATTGTTTGAATTTTGATCTTACCTAATTAATATTTAAGATTAAAATTCAAACAATTAGGGTTTTGTTGCTTATTGTGCAAGTTTCATTTTCAAGACCATTATGCCCTGGATTTTCAATGGAAATTAGGTCTTGATTATGGTTCATGAATGTATTGAGGATATGAAAACCATTTTTCTTGAATTATTTGAATTGGTTTGATATTTTTCCATGAATTATTTTGAAAACTTGTCTGGTTTGGAAGTTTTGCCAACTAGTTTTGAACTTTGGGCCTCATTTGATCCCCTCCTCCTACATTCATGAACTTAAGACTTGCTTTCTGACTTCTACACACTTCAAAGATTCTAAGAAATTTTTGGTTTGAATTATTGATCCTTGTTTCTATTTTTGATGTATTTTTGAAGTGAAGGTACCCAATTAATGTTGCATACCTTGTTGCAATTTGTTTGATGGCCAATGAACTGGAGTGAGGCCTATAATTGGGCACCTAATGATTATGTTGGATGTGTTTATCCATATAAACTCAAGTCATTTCACTTAATGCTCCATGTTTGAATGATTGAACCTTTTGATGCATTATGTGGAATTCCTCTTCTATTATGCTTGTGAGCTATGATGAATTAATTGTGTATGATTAAATTATGGTTGCTACTGACCTTCATGGTCCTTTATTGTATTATTCTCAATCTCCCATGATCCTTGATTTATATTCAATTGTCAACTCAATATGGTGATAGAAAGGAGCAACATTCCTCTAATTTTTGACCTAATTGTGCATATGCCTGTTTCTTTTTGTCTACCATACCTAATGCTCTGATAATTGTTATCATGTTTCTCTCACTTCATCATGTTTCATCCATCCCTTAGGTGAGTCATCATTCAATTTATGGGAACACTAACTTGGTTGTTGAATGTGCGAGGTACTTTGAGGAAAGTTTCTATTTTTGGCTTGAGGCTACTGTGTTTCACTTTATTTGTGGAACATAATTTATTATATTGGCACTGCTCTTGTGTTTTGCATATTTGATAGTCTATGCAGGATATATATATATATATATATATATATATATATATATATATATATATATATATATATATATATATATATATATATATATATATATATATATATATGTGTGTGTGTGTATGTGTGTGTGTGACTATGAATGCTATACATTGCCCATGGGATCTGTTCATATCTGATAATCTCAATACTTACTTCCTCATGGCGTAATTTCTGACTTGATTTGTATGCTGATTCCAGCTTGCTTGAAGTTCTCTGGGTTTCTTTTATTCTTGCTCAGTTGCTACGGATAGTTATCCGTTTGTTATTGCACTATATCCTTTCTTCCATTTTCATTTTGCATAGTTCTATGTTGCATGATGGGACCTCTGTTGCTGATATATGTCAAGAGGCCCTCTGTTTTTGATTGATACATGTGTTGCGTTTGTTTCTTTAACATTTGATCGATGAGTCACTCAATTTAGAAATTGAGATCACGACTTCGCTCTAAGTGCATGTTCCCTATAGGATGTTTATTGTTTTCCTTCTTTAATTATTGATCGACGAGTCACTCAATTTAGAAATTGAGATCACAACTTCGCTCTCAGTGCATGTTCCCTATAGGATGTTTATTGTTTTGTTTCTTTAATTGTTGATCGATAAGTCACTCAATTTAGAAATTGAGATCACGACTTCGCTCTCATTGCCCGTTCCCTATAGGATAGTTTTGTTAAGCTTCCTTTGACATGTTAATTAAGATTGGAATCCATGTATGCTAACATAATATAGGATCTTCCTTTATCCTCAACCTTAGGGTCAACCATTGTATGATAATACTAGGGATAGTGCTAGGCTAGTTTCCCTTAGTTGTTTTTCCTTCCTTTGCATTTTGCATCTTAAAACAAATTTTTTTTCTTGGCAAATCATAAAACACCTCTAATAAACTCAAACCCTTCTTCAAGGTAAAATATAGAAACCAATCCTATTTGTCTGTGCGCCTCTTGGTTTTGTTTTTAAACCTGGTATAGCCGATGTTTCGCCATCGCACATTTGTTTGAAGCCGATGTTTCGCCATCGCACATGTTTGTTATACTACTTTGATTCTCAATATAATTGTTAGGTGTCATATTTTACTATCCGATTTATTGATGTTTCACCATCTTTGACATGCTACTTTGTTATCTTTTTAGCCGATGTTTCGCCATCGCACACTTGTTTGAAGCCGATGTTTCGCCATCGCACATGCTTGTTATCCTACTTTGATTCTCAATATCATTGTTAGGTGTGATGTTTTGTCATCCGTTTTATTGATGTTTTGCCATCTCTTCCATGATATCTTGTTATCTTTTAGCCGATGTTTTGCCATCGCAGATTTGTTTGAAGCTGATGTTTCGCCATCGCACATTTGTTTGAAGCCGATGTCTCTCTATCGCACATGTTTGTTATCCTACTTTGATTCTCGATATCATTGTTAGGTGTGATGTTTTGTCATCCGTTTTATTGATGTTTCACCATCTTTGACATGTTGCTATGTTATTATTTAGTCAATGTTTTACCATCTCATTTGTTTGTTGTTTTATTTGATGTTTTTCCATCTTGATTGTTTTTGTTGTCTGAACTAAAAAACACAAACCAACCAAAATATGTAAGCCGAACTACGGTTGCTCTGATTCCTTAAAAGGGATACGTAGGCAAAGGGGTAGGGCCCAACCGAGCATAACTTTTATTTTCCCTACATTGTTTCCTTTTCTTGCGCGTGCATTCCCTTTTCAGTTTTAAGCCATAGACATAGGATTTGACCACACCCATTATATTAGACAACAAGAGTGGATACCGTAAAGTACTACGGGCGTGTGGGGTGCTAATACCTTCCCCTCACGTAACAGACTCCCTTACTCGATCTCTCGGTCGAAAAACCGTGATTTCTCCCTCTTCAGGTTTTCTCGATGTTTACCTTTCCCTCTCGGCGGGATAAAAGAAGTTCGATGGAGACTTCATTGATGTTTCATTACATCCAGATGACAGGTTCGTCCGGGTTGTTTCAGCCTCTCACACTGACTTCCAGGCCCAATCGAAAGAAGTAGCCAGAAGGATGAATCGAAAGCTCCCTGCACATGTTGACTTCCAGGCCAAATTGAAAGAAGCCAGGAAGAGCATATTCGAAGGGTGTTACTTCCTAAATCAAAAAACTTATCTTCCCTTTTTTTATTTTGTTTTGTCTTTACATTTTCTTGCTATTCAATATGGTTGTAATAGTGTAGCATATATATTTTCTGCATTTTGATTGCTTTATACAAATGTTAGTAATTAGGATGTATGGCAAGATAAAACCAACAAGTAGACCATCTTAATCAAATATTAAATGCATGCAATCAAACACACTTTGCACACATGCACCTCTAGAGTAATCCCACTTGTTGCCTTGTAAAATAGTCATGTCCCTCGAATATGGGCGTTTTAGAAAACACCTTCGATAAAAGATTGTAGTCCCTCGATGACCCTCGACGTTGCCTTCGATAAACGATCTAGTCCCTAGAAAAATTGCTAAAACGCCTCATAGGTTTCCTTCTATGACTATATAAACGACCCACACCCGTCCCTTCACATCTAACGATTGGGGCTTCTTACCAAATCAACGGTAAGATAGCAGCATCTAAAGGAGGAGGAAAAGAACAAAGACCTTTTGAGAAGGTAGGATGCTCATAGTTGCTAGCTTGCTCACAATAAAAACATTTTTCCACACCCACACTTTCAATTGAAACATTTTCAAAAGACAAAGCTCTTTGTACACGTTCTTATAGAGATGAGAATCATTACAAAGGCACTTTTCAAAATCACTTTCAAAAACATCTTCCACAAACAAACACCTCTTTGAACTATTTTCAAAAACCAACACTTTGTACGCATTCTTATAGAGACGAGAACCATTACAAAGACGTTTTTTTTCTAAATATTTTCAAACCCACACCACAAAGCACATTTTTAAACAAAGCAAGTGATCTAGTGAGCAACTAAGAGCCCGTAGATAACTATGGATGAAAAGGGTGCTAACACCTTCCCTTTTCATAATCTACCCCCCCCCCAAACTCAAGAAATAATCTCAAAGGTCTTTCCTGTTCTTTTCACCCTTTCCTTATTGGATAAAAGAAGGTCGGTGGCAACTCTTGATATCCGCAACAATTGCGATCAAACGCAAAACAACCAAGTCAGTTCTCCCACCGTATCACAGTGACATTATTCTTTGCAACCATCTCAAACCTTGTTCATTCTTTATTACCGAGCAGAGAAGGTGTGAAATAAACCACCTGGATAACAGAGGTATACAACAATGAGACTTCCTCGCCTCTTCATAGTATGAGTCTGAAGAGAATGCAGAATGTCTCCGAGCAAGGTAGGCACAGGATTATGAGCGAGGAAAATTTTGACGGTGTTTACATCTATGAGTTGGTCTGGATTACGGAATAGTACCAATCCATAGATCAACAAAGCCAAGATCTCCTCGAAAGCCTGAAAACTCATAGCATCCAGAAATAGTTAAGCCTTCTCTATCAGAAATTTAGCCAGAAAACCTTTGACTCCACTTCTCATTTCCCAGTTAGATACGATGTTGGACCGCTTCAGATGTAGGGTTGCTGCAATAACTTCTAGTTTCGGAGTTTCCTATAAACTGGTGAAGGGTGTCTGATCAAGAACAGGTACCCCCAGTAATTGAGAGAACTCCTCCATTGTGGGTACTAGCTGATAATCTGGGAAAGTGAAGCAGTAATGTGCAGGGTCAAAGAACTGGAATAGAACACTCATCATGTCCTCGTCAAAACCCGGGGTAACCAGACTGAGTATTCGACAATGACTTTGATGAATGGAGAACTTTCGAGAACCCCTGAGACTAACTCCTTAAACTGAGGAGGCACTCTTACAAAGTTGAATCAGATAGTATTTCTGCGAGCGGGGGCCATGGCCTGCAAAACAGAACAAAGATAAATCCCTTGGTCCTTGAAATGGTTAGTGAAAATGATATGGTATAATGTTATGATGTAATGATGTCATGTTTGAACAATTTAATCATACACAAATAAAGCACACAAGGCCTTAGGTTTAAGCTTGCAAGGAGTTTATAGGTAAGTACCCTCTTTAATTTTTTAGTTTTCTCTACTTATCCTAAAAGAAGTAATCGGGTTCTAGGAGCCTCAATATCACTGATCTTTCTCCCATGCATTGTTTCAACACAAGCATCTGATTTGCGACCGAAATATCCCAAGAGTCTGATCTCAATGAGTGTAGCATCGAGTATCAACCAACTTCAGTCTGCACCAAAGTCGGTTGTCTCACTAATTTCTAATGGATAATTTGTGTCAACTAAAGTTCTATGGTTAGTTAGTGCTTTATGACACCATGCGGCAGCCCAACATTCTCCTTGACTTAACTCAAGGGACACTGACACCAACCAATGTGTTGCACTAATGTAGCCATCGCTTCAACCGTGTCGGTATAAGTTATTGTTGTACCCAAAAATTTTCCATCTCTCTTCTCAAGACATTGCTCAAGAAATTTCAAGATTTTGATCAAACAAGTTCACCTCCTAAGCACTGAGACTCCAAATTAGGGTTTTGACTGAAGTTGATTGATCATTGATTTTTGACCTAATACATAATCAAATGACTTGAAGCATAATCTCAAGGACTCAAACCTAACATGTTGACCTAACTTCTTGGCTAGAATCAGTTTTCAGGATCAAAGGTTTGATAGTTGAAATTTGGATTAACTGACGAAAAGTCAACCGATACACAAAAAGTCAAACTTTGACTTTTTGGACAACATTAAATTTCAAAGATTAAAACTCATCAAGACATTCAAGAATATCAAACTTGGTCAAAAAGATCAAGAAAGTCAACCAAAAGTCAAGATTTTCAATACTTAGAAAAGTGTCTTTAACCTTGATAATTTCATTACTTCATGGAAATTTTTCACCAAGATGCAAGATGATTCAAAGAAAAATTTCAACATGAAAGTTGTAGATCATTATGAATTCCAAAACTCTGTATTAGACGATTGATGTCTAAAAAATGCTTAAATTTGAAGATACATGCCCCTGAAATCATGACATTTTCATCTAACACTTAGAGAAATTTTCAACAGGTTTTGGTCAGGTTTTTGTCCCAACTTCTTAGAAAATTTTCATGAAAGTTGTAAACAATGTTTCAAGCTTTCCAAAACATCAAAGAGCATGAATTTATCATACTTGAGCTAGGAGATTCAAAGGCATGAAGTTGGGCATCCATTCTTGAATTACAAGTCATTTTGTTGAAGAACACATAATCCAATCTACAAGTTATGCTGCATAATCTTGTGTTCCAGGCCTTTTAACTTACAAATCTCACCATAATTTAATGCTTACACAAACTTTTGAGCTATGGTCCATTTGATTTAAGCATTGTCCAAGTGATCTTTCCATTTTTGGCACAAAGTTAACATTGCCATTCTTGCAAAGTAACTTTAATCACAAAGTCAGCTCTTCTTGAGACTCTAACTTGTTCCTTCTACATACACTCAACACACAAAATCAGACAAGCATGCTTAAAGTGTCCAACAACTCTATGAAGCAAAGTACAAAGCATTGGAACTATGATCTTCAAGCTTGCTTCATGTACAATCCAACCTAGCCACAACATGTGATTTTGAAAATCTGATCAACCTTTGTCTTAAAACCTCTTGCCTATAAATAGAGAGATCATTTCCATGATAAAAATAGATTAACAAGCCCTCGAAACTCCTATACTCTCAAAAAACCAGAATTGTCCATAAAACCTCCATTTTTGAGCTTTGAAGTCCAAATCTTTGAACCTCTCACACCTTGCAAGTTTTTCCCAAACAAACCATCAAAATACTTCATGTACATCATATATAAGTTGTTCAAACACAAGAAGAACTTATGCAAAATCACTATCACCATCCTCCAAACTCAAGAAAGGTACTTTGCAACTTGACTTGGTTGGAGTGATTCAACTACTTTCAGCACAAAAGGAGGATTGGAACAACTTCATGAAGGTTCAAAGGAGCTCAATCAATCACCACTTTGCAACCAGAAACATCCATACATGTTCTAAAGTCTTCTCTTCAAGGGGTAAACTTTCTCAAAACTGTAATATCTTTATCCATACATCATTTGCTTTCATTTTCAAAAGGATACAACATGATAGATCAAAGCCATAACTTAACAAAAAAACCAAGCCAGAGGCCGACACGGGTGTCCGTGTCACACGACACGGCTCGTGTCAGTTCAGCCGGTCTAGGAAAATTAACAAAAATGTAGGGTAGGAACTGACACGGGTGCCCGTATCACATAACACGGCCCGTGTCAGTCAGAAACATACATAGCAGGAAGGGAAGGGGATGACATGGGTGCCCGTGTCACATGACACGGCCCGTGTCAATTTGACTAGAACAGAAAAATGGGCAAGGAGCTTAGACAGGTCCTGATACGGGTGACCATGTCCACTAACACGGCCCGTGTCAACTCAGGCACCAAATTTCCTAATTTTGAGTTCTTAGTTTATTCTTTGGACATATTTCCTTGCTTGGAGATGACCTAATACCATAAAACCGTTTTTCTAAAGTGAAACATCAAAAACATTTTTTCTAAACAATTAGTGTTCTTCTAAGTTAACCTAGACCTAGGTTTTTTTCTTCAATTAAATGAACTACAAAACCTTTTCTAGCAAAAAACCTAAAAAACAATTTCTTTTCACTTTACATTTTCTTGTGTATTTTTACATTATGAACTATGTAATTGTCAAAGCCTTGTAATAGTAATTAGGGTTTACTTTACTCGTCATCCCCATTTGAAAATTTGTATCCCCCATCCCCTCAAGTATTGTAATAACGTAGGACATTTAATTTCTGCAATTTATCGTTTTCCATATTATTGCTAGTAATTTGGGTTTGTATGGCAAGACTTAAAATCAAACAATAGATAACCCTAATTCAAGACAAATTCATGAAAACAATACACTTTGCACACTTGCACCTCTAGGGTTAACCCACACTTGTTTCCTTAGAATAAAATAGTCATGTCCCTTGAGCGTGGGATACTTTAGCAAAGACCCTCGATTACAAGATCTTAGTCCCTCAATGACCCTTCGATGTTGCCCTCGGTAAACGATCTTAGACCCTTACAACAAGTTTCTAAGGTATCCTACAATCTTTCCTTCTATGATTGTACAATGACCCACATCTGTCCCTTCACATCCAATGATAGGGCTTCTTACCAATCAATAGTAAGATAGCAATATCTAAAGGAGGAGGAAAAGAACAAATAATTTTTGAATAGGTATAACGCTCGTAGTAGCTTTCTCTCAAACAAAACAATCTTCACACTCACACTTTCAAAAATATCTTTCCAAAAACAAACATCTCTTTTGAACTATTTTCAAAACCAACACTTTATATACATTCTCGCCGAAATGGGAATTATTACAAAGTTTTCCGAAACAAAGGCGTTTTTTAAAATATTTTTAAACTTGCACAAAACAAAAACACATTTTTACAAAGAATTTCAAAGTTAGCTAACAACTAAGAGCCCGTAGATAACTACGGATGAAAAGGGTGCTAAACCTTCCCTTTTCATGATCTACGCCCCAAACTCAAGAAAATATCTCAAAAGGTCTTTCCTGTTCTTTTCACCCTTTCCTTTATTGGATAAAGAAAAGTCGATGGCGACTCTTGCTATCCGCAACAATTGCGATAAAACGAAAAACACCCAAGTCAGTTCTCCCACCGCATTATAGTCGTACAGTATTCACGATCTATTGCTACTTACCTAAAATGCCCTAGACCCGGGTATAGGATGTTTACAAAAATAACCCTAGAAACACCCCGAAATATAAAGCATACAAATCAAGAAAAGCATTTACAATGTGATCTAATTCTTAAGGTAACCCAACTTTTAAAAGTGTTTCCCCAGCAGGGCCGCCAGTTCTAGAATACGGTGGGAGAAATGACTTTTGGTTTTGCGTTTAATCGCAAATGTTGTGGATAGCAAGAGTTGCCGCCGACTATTCTTTTATCGAATAAAGGAAATGGTGAAAAGAACAGGAAATACCTTTGAGAATTTTCTGAGTAAGGGGGTAGGTTATGAAAAGGGAAGGTGTTAGCACCCTTTTCATCCATAGTTATCTACAGGCTCTTAATCACTAACTCACTTTTGAAAATGCTTTGTCAATGTGTAAGTTTGAAAATGCCTAAGTGCGGAAAACTTTGTAATTATTCCCATATCATTGAGAACGCATACAAAGTGTTTGTTTTCGAAAATATTTCAGAAAAGTGTTTGTGTGAAAAATGTTTTTGATTTGTGAGCAACCGACTACGAGCTATCTACCTACTCAAAAGTCTTTTTTCTTTTCCTCCAAATCATTAGATAGTGCTATCCTATCATTAGTTAGTAGGAAGCCCTATCATTGGATGTTTGAGGGACATGCGCGGGTCATCGTACAATCATAAAGGAAACTCGTAGGGTGCTTTAGAATTTTTTCGTAAGGGGCTAAGATCGTTTACCGAAGGCAGCATCGAAGGTTCATCGAGGGACTACGATCTTTTAACCGAGGATCTTTTGCTAAAGCGTCCCACGTTCGAGGTACATGACTATTTTTTATCTGAGGGAATAAGTAGGGTCACCCTAAAGGTGTGTGTGTGCAAAATGTGTTTTGTTTCAGTTATTTTGTCTTGGAGTTAGGGTTAGCTATCGTTTGATTTTATGTATTTCCAAACACACCTAATTACTATATAGTTATATATACAGACATAATTATAAGTGCATAAAATATAGTTATATAGTTATATATATACCCTAGAGACTAATGTTGTATATGGATCAAGAAGCCGTGCTAAGAATGACCTTCATCATTCAGTAGGGGAAGTATTAATTTCCAATCCTACACCTACTCAACAACGACAAGGGAATAGGCGTAGAATGAAGTTTCTAGAAAGGAAGTATACTAAGATCAATATGTCACTGTCTCTAGCGTTATAGCACTTACTAAAAGTGAAGCTGTTTACGTTGAGGGTTCCTCCCAAAAACCCTGATACCTCCTCTCCTAAATACAATCCCAATGCAAAATGCGATTACCACTCAAACAGTCACAGACATGATACCAATGATTGTTGGTCCCTGAAGAACAAAATTCAAGACCTGATTGATAACAACACTATTGAATTAGATCCTCCACCAACTCCCAAGGTGATCACCACACCCATGCCTAATCATGGTAAGGATGTCAATGCTATTGAAGTTACCTATTTTATTTTCTCCATCAATGACTTGACCACTTCTTTGAAGACTGTTAAAGAGAATTTGTTAAAAGTCGGGGTATTCCCTGGCTGCCTTGAAGACTGTTGTTGTTGTGTTGTACAGATTAATGGTTGTGAATGGCTTAAGAAGGGTGTCAAACACCTGATGGATATCCATGAGATTCTATTTGAAAAAGCTCCACCTGTGAAAAGTTTGACCCAAAGTGTATCTCCAGAATTTAAAGACCTGTCCATCGTTACTATCTCAAACAAACCTATTAGGATCACCTCCAAAGGTCCTATTAGGATTACCGTTGAACCAAGAATAGCTCCACTAATTATCACCACACTGGGGCCATTCCCCTACTCTTCTAATAAGGCTGTGCCCTGGAATTATGGGGCGGAAGTGTATTACCATGGTATAAAAAAAGGTTCCTAGATCGATGAAGATGAAACTGCTGACATTACAAACATTGTTGGATCAAGTAAAGTTACTAGGACGGGGAGGATTTTCAATCCAGAGATTTCACCATCGATAACCACTGCTACACCCATTCGCATTAATATTGTTAAACATGTTGCTGATATTTGAGGAAAGGAAAAAATGACTAAGCCTGCCAGGACGGAGGCGCCTGCAAAAGATATTACCATTAAGGACCCATCTACCCAAGATATGGAGGATATTCTAAAAATTATCAGAAAAAGTGATTACAAGAGAGTGGAACAGTTGGGGCAAACACCTTCAAAGATTTCCATGTTGTATTTGTTGCTATGCTTCGAGGCGTATGCTCAAGCACTAATACAATTCTTGAAAAATGCACATGTCCCTCAAGAAACTATGGCCGACCAATTTGAAAACTGTGTAGCCAGTTTGGCGGATTTCAGATGTAGATCTGACCCCGACAGGGAAGAATCATAACAAATATCTACATGTTTCCATTGAGTGTAAAGGAACCACTTTAGCCCGTGTGTTGGTGGATACGGGGTCCTCTCTGGATGTCTTATCCGAAGGTGCTCTAGATAGGTTGGGTTGTAAAGGTTTGGTACTGAAGCCTAGTGACATTGTAGTGAGAGCTTTTGATGAATCAAAGAGGATGGTCCATGGAGAAGTTGATCTCCCTATCAAGTTGGGTCTCAAATCTTCAACTCAACATTTTATGTGATGGATATTCGTCCTGCTTATTCTTGCCTGCTTGGACGTCCATGGATACATGGGGCAAGTGCGGTGACTTCCATAATGTTGTACCCCAAAATTTGCCCTCCCATTTTTCATTTAAGATGTTATCCTAGGGTTTCTCAAATACTCAAAATGGCTCAGGATTTGATCAGACAGATTCTCCTCCTAAGTATTGAGTCAACAACTAGGGTTTGGTACTTCTCAAGAAAAATTGAGTTTCCAAGGTTTCAAATGGTTTTCATGGTTCTTCATGTATTTTCAAGGATGCTCGTGCCAAGTTTCAAGCCTTGCATCGCAAGTTTGCTCAGCCAATGGTTCAGATGACTGAAACTCAACTGCATTAACCCAAAAGTCGACCTTTTCAAGATCAAGTTCAAACAATTGTAATTTATTCATTATTCAATATTTTTGAGTGAAAGATCATCGAAAATTCGAATACTTTAGAAGTCACTTTCTGGATTTTGACCTGATCTCAAGTAACTATTTCCTGACTTCCAAGAATCGTAATTTCCTCAATGTTCAAGATCTTGAGACAATTATTCTTGCACATTGTCATAAGCAATGTCATCAATAAGTTCTCTTTAGGAATTGAAGGAAAATTGTGTTTAGAAGACCTTGAAAGTTATGGAATTGTCACAGGCCATTTTCTTGATTTAGAATGTTTTTAAATTCTAGTTTCAACTCATGCCATAATTGTTTTCTCATGACTATGATTCTCATGTTGAGATCTTTCATGGAACAAGATATTGAGTTCAGAGATTCATGTTGAGTTCGAATAAGATGTTGCTTATAATACAAGTCACCATGTTGGAAATTTATTTAGGATCTTGGTGAAAGTGATTTGAGGATTCATTTGAATAATATTTTTTATTTTAATTCAAGTTAGCAAGGCATTACACAATATCACAAGTTTCGTCCAAATTTTCTATGGTTCGTTCGCGTGAATTATTTTGAATTCAAGGTGTCAAAGAACGAGTTCACTAAAATTTTCTCAAATTCATTCAAGCTTCCAATATTTGCACCTCCTTGGAATGCAAACATGATAAAGTTATGCTTTATTCATGGTTTCTTTAAGTTACAATTCTCATGAACCAAATCAAGTATTTCAAACAATTTCATTCAAGTTATTTTTAACTTCATTCATTATCAAGACAAATTCCAAACAATTCCCATGACCTAATTCAAAGAGTCAAGCATTTTCATTCTTCAAAATAAAATTGTTTCATTCAAGATCCATTCAAGTGTCTCCAAGACCAAGTTTCAAATATCATTCAAAAAAAGCAAGTTCATTCATGACTCAAATTTCAAGATACATTTACAAATACAAGAGAAATTAAAAGTTACATGAAATCATTGAAAATCCTAAAAAACCTATTCTTCTAATCCTAATCTTCAAGCCTAAATGTGATATGGTGGCAGAACCGATTGTTATATACTGGTTATGCATTTTTCGTTCGCAAATGTGCGGTAAGCAAGAGTCGCCACCGTCTTTTCTTTTATCCAACAAAGGAAATGGTGAAAAAGAACAGAAAAAGACCTTTTCGAGATGTTTAATGAGTAAGGGGGTAGATTATGGAAAGGGAGGGTGTTAGCACCCTTTCCATCTGTGGTTTTCCACGGGCTCTTAGAGGTTTTCTCATTTTTCAAGATACTTTTGTTCTTTGTGTTCGAAAGTGTTTTGAAAATGCCTTAGTACGACGAACTTTGTAATGTTTCTCGGGATAGTAGAGAAAGTATACAAAGTGTTTTGAAATTGTTTTTGAAAAGTAGTTTTCTGTGTAAGTGCAAAAAAGTATTTTGAGCAAACTTCTAACATCTATCTACTTTTGTACTTGAAAAGGTTGTTCTTTTCCTCTTTTCCTTTAGACTGTTCTATCGTACTATTCGTGAGGTAGCCTTGTCGTTGGATGTTTTGAGGGACAATCAAAGCGAAGTTACAGTCACGAAGGCAATTATGGAGATGCTTTAGCAATTCTATTTTAGGGACTAGATCATTTACCAATAAGGCAACTGTAGGGTCATTGAGGGACTATGATCTTTTGTTTTTACGAGTATTTTCCAAAGCATTACTGCCCCATGACTGTTTTATTGAAGGCAACCAAAGTGGGCGTACCTTAGAGGTGCTTGTGTACAATTGTGTTGTGTTTCAGTTATTTTTTTTCTTTTTGTTAAGTTTGCTAGCGTTTGATTATTAGTCTTATCATACAAGGCTAATTACTAGCAGTTAATATAAAAAACAGTAAAATGCAGAAAATAGAGGTCCTACGCATTTACAATGCTCCGGGGAGAGGATTTACATTATACAGGGATAATGGGGAATAAAGCAGTAAATATCCTAATTTATCTATTACATCCAGTAAACAGATACAATAATAGTAAAATATTGAGTTAAATAAACGCGCGTGAAAATAGAAAAGACATATAAAAATCCTAAAGAAAAGAAGTTTTTTTTGTTGTTTTTGGTATAAAAGAAAATAAGGCCTAAGTCTATTTAATTTTAATTTTAAGAAGAATGTTAAAATAATTAATTAATTTATTTACAAAAATTAATTTAGTTGGAAAAATGACTAGCCTAATATTTTTGTGATTTTGATTTTAATGTTAAAAGGTAAAAAGTCTACTAAAAAAATAAAGAAAAGAGATATGGCCAATGCAATAAAGTCTACTAAAAAAAGCCTATAATGAAGCATCCTTCGATTGGGGTGAAGAAAGGGGGAATTCGATCCCATGGGGAAGAGATATGTCCTCTTCGATTTGGAGGTAGATGAAGTCTTCGATCCATGAGGGATGAGTATCTTTCGACCCAGGGGAGGAAGATGTCTTCTTCGATCCATGGGGGAGAAGTGACCTTCTTCGATCCAGGGGGGAGAAGTCGTCTTCTTTGATCCAGGAGGGAAAGTTATTCTCGATTCTAGACTTGCAAGACAAATATTAGCAAGAAAATGACCTGGGTGTCGAACCCAAGTCCTTCAATCCTACGTGTATTTGTTTTATTTAGGCCACATCTGCAACAAATGTTAGTAAACAAAGAATGTGACCTGAGGCCAAACCCAAGCCCTTGGATTCTTTCTAGGATGGAAAATCGAATGGGATAGAAAATATGGAGGTGTTATACCAATGCAAAGTTTTGACAATTTACCCTCTCTTACCAGCAGATTGAATCTTCGATTTGGGTACAGGCTGGATGTGAGCACTTTCGATTTGAGGGCTTCTGGGTGTGGGCACCTTCGATCTGAAGGGTTGCTTTGGCTTGGAAAATTCTGACAACCTTTGATGGATTATGTGGTTAGCGTCTCTCCAACTTTTTGTTTTTCTGCTCTTGCAACACTTGTGATCTCTTTATATAGAGGTGGTAGAAGGGACAATAAGGTAAAGGTTTAAATAGCCTTGATTGTATTTGAAAGCCCTGAATAGGATTTTGTAACGTTGGCCAAACACATGGGATCTTGTCCCTTTTGAATTTGCTATTGTGTAACTGGCATTCGAATGCCCTCTTTCGAATGGACTGCTAGCCTCCTTCGAATGGACCTTTGCAAGCTTCTTCGAATGGACTCTTGCATGCTTCTTCGAATGGACTCTTTTGGAATGCCAATCGAAGGGCCTTTGCTCTGATGTTTCAATCGAAGGAATCTCTGATGCTCTAATCGAAGGAAGCTCTGATGCTCCAAGTCGAAGGAAGCTCTAATGCTCTAATCGAAGGAAGCTCTTATGCTCCAATCGAAGGAAGCTCTGATGCTCCAAATTGAAGGAACCTCTGAAGCTCCAATCGAAGGAACCTCTAATGCTCCAAATCAAAGGAAGCTCTGATGCTCCAATCAAAGGAAGTTATGGTGCTCCAATAGAAGGATCTTGTTGCATGGCCAATCGAAAGGCTTTTCTGAAATGCCAATCAAAGGGCATTTTGGAGATGCCAATCGAAGGAAACTTGAAAACACTACTCACAAATTTTCCTTTTCCTTAGGTAAGGGTTTGTGATAAACCATGTAGGGGAAGACCTTGGAAAACATGAGAGGGACAATTTTTGGGTATAACAGTTTCCCCTGTTCAATCTTCTTAAACCTGAAGATGTAGATTGGCTTGTTTGCCTTTCATTATCTGAAGGTGGAAGATGATTGAACACTAGAGTGCCCAGAAATTTTCACTCGCATGAAATAACACTGATTGTTGATGATGGCGGGAATGGGCTTATATATCCCATTTGGATAAGATGACAGAGAGTCGTCAGAGATGGGCTTAAATATTCCAACCACAAGGCATGATGGAGAGTCGTTAGAGATGGGCTTAAAGATGCCATCTAGAAGACTGTTGATTTCATGAGATACTCCTTTGTGGGGATTCATGTTCCTACTGTCTGAGGAGGAGTTCGCTGGGAAATGTTTTTTAAGGGAATAGAGTCTAAGATCTTCGGTTGTCCATTACTCTACTGGGGGTCATCTCTTTACTGAAGAGATTGAAGTGAACTTCTATCTGGTCAGGATCCAGGCTTTGCAGTGACTTACTGAGGATGATAAGGCTGACTACTATCTAGTCATATTCCAGGCTTCATAGTGACTTACTGGGGAAATGATATTAAAATGTTATCTGGTCGTGTCCAGGCTTCAGTGATTTGAAGAAATTAAGATGTTATCTAGTCGGATCCAGGCTTTAACTTGAATCTGAGGTGTACCGTTATCTGGTCGTATCCAGGCTTCGGTAATTTGAAGAAATTAAGATGTTATCTGGTTGGGTCCTGGATTTAACTTGAATCTGAGGCATACTACTATCTGGTCGAATCCAGGCTTCATAGTAACTGACAAAGTAAATTGCTATCTGATTGGATTCCATGCTTTGCAGCACCTTATACTATTATCTGGTTGAAATCCAGGCTTCACAACATCTTAAATTGTTGGTTGACTATTATCCGGTCGGGTTCCGGGCTTCAAAGTAACTGACAGGGTAAATTGCTATCTGGTAAGATTCCAGGCTTCGTAGCGCTTTATACTGTTATCTGGTCGAAATCAAGCTTCACATTGTCTTTGAAGAACTGAACTACTATCTGGTTGGGTTCCAGGCTTCGCAGCACCTTATAATGTTATATGGTCGAAATCTAGGCTTCATAGTTTCTTCATTTGGGACGGAAATCAGAGAGATCTTAGTGTCGATCTGACTGAAACAGAGAAGGTCTTTAATTAATTTTGACTGGAATGGAAGTCAGAAGAATCTTAGCGTTGATTCAAATGGACCAGACAAAAGTCATGGAATATCTTCAACTGGATTAGAAATCAGAGAGATCTTAGTGTCGATCTGACTGAACCAGAGAAGGTCTTGGGAGGACATATTTCTGAGGAAATTGCTGAAATAACCCTTCATCCTAACGTAGCTTTTGAGAAGACTATCAGGTCACGTAAGTAGCGATGTTTGTTGATTTGATCTTTCCCTAAAAAAGGTAAATAGTTAGTCATATGCAATGTAATGATATATGAAATGCATTGTGACGATTTTCTCAAAATAAATGAGATTATATTGTATGCGATGTGTATGCACATGCCATGATGTATGAATATGGGATGTTATTGAGATGTTTCCTAGTCTAGGAAAATAAATCCCTGACTACTGCTGGAGAGTATTGGGAAGCTGAATCCTTCATTTCTGATGGGGATGATGAATGAAGATGATTCGCTGGGGATTTCCTCTTTCTGTTTGAGGATAACCTGCTGGGGATTGACTCTGCTTGAGGACTGATTCTTCTCGAGGATAACTCTGCAGAGAGAGATGCTTGTTGGAATATTCTTCCGATTAAGATAAATAAACTCTGTTGGGAAATGAGCTTTCGTAGTTTGAGATATAAACTCTACCCGGGAGGAGGTTTAATAACTATTTGAACTGGGCTGGGGAAAACAGACTTCAGTTGGAGAAGGTAATCTCTGCTTGGTGAAGAAGAGACCAAAATTCTGGTTGTTTCTACTATGTGGGGAATATAGATGTCACGGGGGTCGTATGCAATGGTGACTCCATCTCAAACTATCTCTTCCCATGTACCTGTTGGAAGGAGTAACTGTCGGGACTACAAATGTTTTCAGATTTTGCTCTGTTTCTTAAAGTCATTAGTAACCGTCTTTTTGTTTTTTATGCAAATATTTGTGAATAGTAATCATATTCAAATGCATATGTCAAGAATAAGTCATTGGACGTTTTTGCAAATCAAAACAGAAATAAAAAAAACAAACAGTCTTGTACTTTCAAAGAAATGATTTGTATTTATTTTTGAAGTTTGCCTATAACAGGCGTTTTGTACAAAGAGGCTGACATTCTAGTAGGAGAATGCCTCTGTGAGAGTGAAAACTATACAAAGTAGTGTACAATGCGAAGAAAACAACTATGTGAAATAATCCATTGGGTTTCAATTATGCTATTGCCCCTATGTCTTCGAGCGTCTTATCACTTTACTACTGGTTCGAAGCTGACTGGATTGATCGGTATCGTTTGAGTCTTGGTAGTTGATACTGAAGTCTGGTCGCAAGGTGATCCAATGGGACATAGTGATACGCTTCAAATCCCTAATTTTTGCCTGGACTGCCCTTTTGGGTTTTCAGTCCACCGGGATACCCTTTTTTGCCCAAGCCGCCTTTGCATGTTTTTGACTTGCCGGCTGTACAAATTTTTTTGTTTTTTATCCCTAATTTTTGCCCGAACCCTTTTGGTTCGTCTGGATGCCCTTATTTTTTCCTAGGCCAGTCAACCTAGCGGGTCTTTATTTATACGTAGTATCTTTTCACTATGTCCGCATTAACAGGGTGAGGAAGGTCGTCACCATCCATGGTGGTCAAAATCATGGCTCCGCCTGAAAATATGCTTTTGATCACAAATGGCCCTTCGTACGTGGGAGTCTATTTTCCCCTGGGATCACCTTGTGTAAATATGATGCGCTTTATTACCAGATCACCCGCTTGATACACTTGACGTCTGACCTTTTTGTTGAAAGCCTTGATCATCTGTTTTTGATACATTTGACCATGACAAACAACAATAAGCCTTTTCTCATCAATCAGATTTAGTTGATCAAGTCGAGTCTAGATCCAATCATCTTCATTCAATCCTGCATCCTTCATGATCCTCAGAGAAGGGATCTAGACATCAATAGGCAGGACAACCTCCATGCCATATACCAGAGAATAAGGTGTTGCCCCTGTCGACGTGTGTGTTGAGGTGTGATAGCCATGAAGAGAAAATGGTAACATCTCATGCCAATCTTTGTATGCCACCGTCATTTTCTGTACAATTTTCTTGATGTTCTTGTTAGAAGCCTCCACAGCGCCATTCATCTTCGGCCGGTAAGGGGAAGAATTATGATGCTGGATCTTGAATTGCTTACAGAGTTCAATGATCATTGTATTGTTGAGATTTGTACCATTGTCTTTGATGATTATCTCAGGGACACCATACTGACAAATCAGGTTATGCTTGATAAATCGCGCCACAATGTTCTTGGTAACAGAAGCAAAAGAGGCAGCCTCAACCCACTTCGTGAAGTAATTAATGGCCAATAGGATGAAGCAATGGCCATTGGAAGCGGTATGTCTAATCTCTCTTATCATATCAACGCCCCACATTGCAAAGGGCCATGGAGTCATCAAGACATTCAAGGGAACCAGAGGTACATGTACTTTATCAGCATAGATCTGGCATTTGTGACAAGTTCGAGAACGCTGATAACAGTCTGCTTCCATAGTGGACCAATAGTATCCCGCCCGTATGATCTTTTTAGCCATGGTGTGTCCACTAGAATGGGTGCCAAAGGTACCTTCATGTAGATCTGCCATAATTCTCTCGGCTTCATTCTTATCTATGCACCGAAGTAAAGTAGAGTCATGATTGCGCTTATAGAGAATTCCATTACCGAGGAAGAACTTTGCAGCGAACCTCCTCAGGAACTTTTTATCATAATAGATGCCCCCTCGGGATATTCTTGAGGCTCGAGATATCTCTTCACTTCATGGAACCGAGGTTTATCTGCTATCTCTTCAGTGTCAATCTCATAGAAGTATGCTGGTTCATCCATCCTCTCAATAGTGGTCTGAGGAGCTTTGTTGTCCCACTTGACCTCAAACATAGATGACATAGTAGCTAGTGCGTTTGCTAACTAATTCTCTTCTCGTGGGAAATGTTCAAAGGTGACCTCTTTAAAGTGTGGAAGTAATGTCAGCACATGTTCTTTATAAGGGATAAGATTCGGGTGCTTCGTATCCCACTAACCTTTGATTTGGCTGATTACCAAGGCTGAATCCCCGAAAACACTCAAGAATTTGATTCTCAGGTCAATAGCAGCTTTGAGACCTATGATACATGCTTCATACTCCGCCATATTGTTGGTACAATTGAAGCATAGTCTGGAGGTGAAAGGAGTATGACAGCCCTCAGGAGATATGATTACAGCATCGATGCTGTTGCCGAGTGCATTGGAGGCTCCATCAAAAACCATGGTCCATCGGGATCTTTCCTCAGGTCCTTCATCTGGTCCAGGTTCTTCACAGTCAGTCACTAACATAATGTTCTCATCCGGGAATTCAAAGTTCATGGATTGGTAGTCATCCACAGCCGGATGAGCCAAATGATCGGCTAGTACACTTACCTTGATTGCTTTCTGGGTTGTGTATTGGATATTATATTTGGTCAAGATCTTTTACCATCTTGCTATGCTTCCGGAGAGTGCGGGCTTTTCAAAGATGTACTTGATCAGATCCATCTTAGATATCAACAAAGTGGTGTGGGTCAACATATACTGTCTCAGCCGGCGAGCAGCCCATACCAAAGTGCAACAAGTTTTCTCGAGCAATGAGTATCTTGTCTCACAGTCGGTAAACTTTTTGCTAAGGTAGTATATTGCACGATCTTTTCGACCGGACTCGTCATGCTGCCCCAGCACACACACCCATTGAATTATCTAACACTGTTAAGTACATTATTAAAGGTCTTCCTTCAATCGGAGGCATCAGAATTGGAGGCTCTTAAAGGTATTCTTTGATTCTTTCGAAGGCAGTCTGGCATTCGTCATTCCATTTTACTACTTGATCTTTCTTCAGGAGTTTGAAGATTGGCTCGCAAGTAGCAGTTAAATGGGAAATGAACCTAACAATGTAATTTAGGCGTCCTAAGAAACATCTGACTTCCTTCTCAATGCGAGGAGCCGACATCTCTTATACAGCCTTCACTTTTGCAGGGTCTACTTGAATACCTTTGTCACTCACAATGAAACCTAGCAATTTTCCAGACCTTACCTCGAAGGTGCACTTATTCGGATTCAACCTCAGCTTGTACGTCTTCAACCTATCAAACAACTTTTGTGGGTGATCAAGGTGCTCTTCCTCAGTTTGAGACCTGGCTATCATGTAATAAACATATACCTCTATTTCATGGTGAATCATGTCATGGAACAAAGCTACCATGGCTTGTTGATAGGTCGCCTCAGTGTTCTTTAACCCAAACGACATCACTTTGTAGAAGAAAGTGCCCCATTGTGTGACGAAGGTTGTCTTCTCCATGTCTTCAGGTGACATCTTGATCTGATTGTAACCAGAGAAACCATCCATGAAGGAAAAGACCTTGTGATGTGCGGTGTTGTCAACCAAAATATCAATGTGGGGAAGCGGAAAGTCATCCTTGGGGCTTTCCCTGTTCAAATCTCGGTAATCCATACACATTCGTACCTTGTCGTCCTTTTTAGACACCGGGACCACGTTAGCAACCCATTGGGGATAAGACGTGACAGATAGGAACCCAGTGTTGAACTGTTTCATAACCTCTGCTTTGATCTTTTCTGACATTTCAGGGTGCTACGGCGGACCTTCTGCATTACCAGAGGGAAATCTTCTTTAGTTGGCAGATGATGAACCACAATATCCGTGTCTAGTCCTGGAATGTATTTATATGACTAGGCAAATATCTCAACATAATCATGCAACATCTGAATCAAACACTGTTTGACACGAAGCTCCAAATTTGCACCTATCTTGACCTCTTTTCTGCTCTCTTCTGTGCCCAAATTCACTGTCTCAACTGGCTCTTCATGAGGTTGTATAGCCCTTTCTTCCTGCTGTAACAGTGTGGAAAGTTCTCCGGGTACCTCAAAATCTTCCTCACCTTCGCCCTCGGCTTAATTGATCAGATTTTCAAAGTCATAACCGGCAATAACATAACTGTTATCAAATGGATCCATAATGGATATAGATATGCAGTTTGATACGTGGGTGTGTGTAAGAGCATAGCTATATAGACAAAGTAAAAAGCAGAAAAGAAAAACAGAGAGCGCAAAATTTGTATGCATAAACTTCTAATGCTTTATTAATTCCATATGAGATTGAATATGATAACCCTCACAAATAAACCCTTGTGCCTCGGGTAATACACAAGGCCGTCGAGTTTATACTGTTTAATTATTACATATCCAAAACAAAAAGACAATTACTTCTGAACAAAAGTAATCAGTACAAAGTCTCTTTTTGTCCAGTTACTGAGTCCACCATTGGTAGTAGGGAAGATCCAACTGTCCATGTCATTGTCATTGTCAACAGCTTCTATGGCGGAGAAACCTTCAACAACATTGATTTTTGAGCCGTGCTTAGTGTAGCGATAAAAAATGTAGCGGGGTAAATCGGAGATCGAATTATTGATTAATTTGTCTCACAAAAGCAAGAGTCGCCACCGCGCTTTATTGTTTCCAAAGGAAAAGGGAAAAGAGCGAAATAAAACCCTAAATATGCAATGTAAATAATACTTTTAAAAGTAATGAAAATACAAAGCGTTTTTGAAAAGAGATCTTATGGTTCGGGGGTTGGTTATACAATGGGAAGGTATTAGCACCCAATGTATCTATAGTACTCTATAGGAACCTTTTGAAATATCTGTTTATTTAAAATTGATCGTTTGATTAAAATAAATCGTTTTGGCCGAAAAGGGGTACGGACGGTTTTTTTGAAGATACGACGACCTAACGTCGAAGTTTTTGCTTAAAGGGGCATAAATTTGAAAAGATTGAATACTTGAAGGAAAATTATCCTAAGTTTTAATGAAAATGCAAATATTCGCGCGATTAGACTTGAGGACATGAAGTCAACAAATTTATCGTTTTTCCTTTGGATTTAAACGTAAACGGAATAAACAAATAAATATGAAATAAATAAACAGAAAAAATTATGCGAATAATGATTAATAATAATAGTTAAATGATAGACTAAATGATGTGAATAATGCATTTTTATGATTTTTGGTTCAATATTAATGAAAAGAAAGGTATTTTTAATAGTTTTCAATTTTTACGCATTTTTAATATGGATAAAAGCATGATGAGAATTAATTAAGGAAGACGAAATATTTTTTAGTTTTTAAGTCTCTATATTTTTTTTATATATTTTAGCATTATGATAGAAATGTTATTTAAAGCCTTTTAATTCTATTTTGTGTTTTTAGGGTTATTAAATAAGTAAGACTTAAAAGCTATTAATTTAAAACCTAATTAAAAAAGGATATTTAAAAATTATTAACTTAAACCTAAAGTTTTAAATTAATAAAAGTGATTCAATTATTTAAAAAAAGTTTTGATATGAATTATCTCCATTTAATTAAACTTATAATTAAAAATTAAACTAATAAAATTCTAAAGGGCTAAAGAAATCAAACAAAAAGAAAAAAGGGTCAAAATTAAAAAAAGAAGTGAAATAACAAACCAAATGGGCTAGAGAGTTTTGAGGGAGAGCCCAAATCTGATTAAGAGGAAGGCAGAAACGGGGGAGGGGGGGTGTGCAAAAAAATTCGTTGGGCTTGGCATTTAGGTTGAGGTCCACTTCAAGACTTGTTCTTTAGGGGGTTAAACAAAATTAGGGAAAGTAAATTAGGGTTAAGGGTTTTGGCCGAAACGGCGCTCCTTGTGTATCATCTTCTTCTCCGATCGTCCTCTTCGTCCTCACGCGTTATCCTCTTCAATCGCTACTGGAATCTCATCCTGTCTAATGGCCACCAGCTTCCACTGTCCTCTTCCCTCCAGCCACGTGTACATGGGCGACGGATTCTTTAAGGTACAAGCTTCGTTCTATCACTCGTTTTAGGGGTGTCATTATAAATGCATGTTCATGTTTTTTTTCTGCTTGATTCTGATTTCGTATTATTGTTTGTGTGAGGTGTTATGAAAGTAAAAGGGAAAAAGGAAATCATTACCTAGAGGCGGAGATGGAGGAGGAACAGTTGGGTGCAACGGAGGCCACGGGCGGAGAGAACGGCGCGTGAGTTTGCTTTTCTTGGTATCCTGGTACTCTATTTCTTCTCTTCTTGCCTGTTACCTTGGCTTTGATCTTTCTCTTCTTCTTCTCCTTGACTTCTGTATGCTTTTGCTTTTGATTGCCTTTGCCCGGTGATGACACTGTCTGAGGGCTTTGACACTTGAGTGAGTTGCCTTCGAATGATGCTTTTTCTTGGTAGCCTTTATGTGTTTTACTGTGTTGCCTTGAACATGCTACTGTTGCTTTAATGCTGCCTTGATGCCTATGATGACATGCGTCCGAGGCTTTTTGTGGGTTTGGACATAGTTTCAATGGTTTATGCTTTGCTGGTTTGAAATGGTGATGGTGTTTGTTGGTTTACGATTCTACTGGTTTTTTGAAATGCAGTTGGTTTGAAGTGGTGATGCAGTTTGTTGTAGTTGATGCAGGTTTATGGTTTATGACAGTAGGCAGGTTTGGCCTTGAATTTACTGGTTTTTGGTTTTAGGCCTTGACAAGTTTTGACATGGTTTTGGTTTATGCAGTGGGCTATATGGTGTGAATAGTTTTTGATATATGGTTTTGATGATATGGTAGGCAGGTTTAGGCCAAGGTTCAGGACATGTTGGTTTTTTGACAGGTTTATGGTGGTATTGGCTTGAGGGCTCAATCAGTTTTGGTAAGGTTTTCTATGGTTCAAACAAGCTATTGAAGTTTAGGCCATATTGTAGTTTGGTTCTGCAATGGTTTATGCAGTAGCAGGTGTATGCAGTACAGGCTTAGGGGACTTGAGAAGCTTTTGCTTTTTGATAGTTTTCTTGCTTGGAGATAGATTGATGAATGAATGTTTTTTGTGTAGTGATTTTTGTTATGTTATAACCACTTCTCTTCCTTCAGGTTTACGTTGAGGGCTTTTGCTATGTTACAGGTTGGAGATTTTTTTTATTTGCACAATATTCTGCCTCCTGCATCATATTGTTACAGCAGTTTTGTTTGTATTCTACTCTTGTGCTTCTCCTTTTACTGTGATACTGCAGTAGCTTTGTCTTATAATTCCTTCTGCCTAAACCAAAACCTGCAAAACCAATTTCTTTCTCTCTCTCTCTCTCTCTCTCTCTCTCTCAAGTACATTGATACATAAAATGATGTACTGCTTTATTTTCTGAAATTGCAAAAAGTGCTGGAATATGATGAATGAGGAAATATATTGCTTGCAAAGATTGTTTAAACTGCATATTTTCTTTGACTTCCAATGCAACAGTAGAGCCTATTGTTTTGGCTTCTACTATGTGGCTGCATGTAGGTTTACGTTGGCTTTGTTTGCTTGCATATGCTGTGTATATTTGAAATGTGCATGGGACTTTGAAAAATGCAATGGATTTTTTTTATTATGCAGTCTTTTAAAAATGAAATGAATTTTGTGCATGTTTCACAATTGTGCATTCATTTATGAAATAAAAATTCCTCCCTTTTTTGTGAACCGGGAGAAATCCCGTGATTTGCAAAAAAGGGTAAACTGATTCCATCCGTTGCTTTTAATGATGAACATAAAAATAATTTTTTTGCTTTTAATTATTTGTTCAATTCTAATTTTCTTTTAATCGTTTTGCAGGTAAAATCAAGTGAGCAGACAAAAAGCATTGGATAGAAGATTTAAAATTAGGAAACATTAGATTAATTTTTATTTCATTTTAACTTTGTAAAATTATTATTGTAATTTTGTTGTAATAAATACAATATTTACACAATAATTGTACAATTAGATGAAAAATGAATAAAATTCCAATATTTGCCAATTAATTTCTTCCTTCTCTAATTATTTATTTTATTGTTTACAATTCTTTAAATCGTATAATAATTGAAAATAAATCTCAATTACTTAAATCCAGAATAATAAACAAATAAATAAATAATATCATTGATCAATTAATAGTTTCAATTATTTAATTCATTATCCATAATTTTCTAAATTATAATAATTAAAATAGAATTTCAATTATTTAACTTAGAATGATAAATGATTAAATAATCATTATTGACCAATTAATGAACTTTTTCAAATATTTATTATATTATTCATAAATCGTTAAATTATGCAATAACTGAGAATAAATTCCAGTTATTTAAATTTAAGATAGTGAATAATAAATAAACATTGTCTGCATGATTAATATGCCACTTTTCTAATATTTATTTTATTATCTATACATCTTTAAATTATATAATAATTGAAAACAAAGTCCAATTATTTAAATTTAAGATAATAAATAATTAATAAACATTGTTTTCGCATGAATCGATTAAATAATTTAGTGTTCAAAATAAATAGCTCTCGGCCTGAAACAAGTTATGAATTTTTAAAATCAATAGATCAAAACACTTGTAATGTGATGATGCAGATGGGAGATGGTATCTTAGGTCAAAATTTAGGGTACAACAGCTTCCCCTATTTAAGTTTCTTCTATCCGGAGATATGAAGATCAAAATCTTCGTTTCGACGAGATTGAAGGTACTTAAATACATAATTACGCAAATTTTGTCCTAAGATGCCGTCGTCATGTTTGATATGAATGCGGTGATTGAATTCACAGAGAAAGATGTTGTATGAAACAAGACAATGTTGGAGGAATCGAACACCAACAAAACACAGAGACATGGATTACACATTATTGGGGAAACAAGCTATCGACTTCGAACGAAAGACTCTTGACAGCGAATAAAATCGAGGGAATACGACCTCTGACCCTAACAAAGAGAACATCTTGCATAGGCCATAACAGATTATTGACCCAAAACAGCGAGTTCGCAACTCAAGGTCAATGATAGACAGAGGGTATCAAATTGCTGATAACAGATTACCGATTTCTGAAAGTAATGATTCATGACAAATTTCTCTGCGAGATTTCCTGAGATATACTCATTAATGCTGATATAATAATATTGTAGATACGCAAGTTGTTCAAATAAAGAAACTGCCGCTTGTCGTCGTCCAAAGAAAATACCAATAACATGTAAGTTGCTCAAATAAAGAGGCTGCCACTTGCTGTTGTCCAAAGAAAATACCAATAACATACAAGTTGCCCAAATAAAGAGGCTGCCACTTGCTGTTGTCCAAAGAAAATACCAATAACATATAAGTTGCCCAAATAAAGAGGCTGCCGCTTGCTGTATTCCAAAAAGTAATAAAGTACAAGTTGCTCGTGAAGAGCTGCCGCTTGTCGTTTTCCAATGATGATAACGCACTAGTAGCTCGTGAAGAGCTGCTGCTTGTCGTTCTCCGATGATGATAACGCACTAGTAGCTAGTGAAGAGCTGCTGCTTGTCGTTCTCCGATGTAATAATACGTACAAGTTGCTCATGAAGAGCTGCCGCTTGTCGTTTTCCAAAAGATAACAATACGTACAAGTTGCTCATGAAGAGCTTCCGCTTGCCGTCTTCCACAAAATAATAATGTACAAGTTGCTCATGAAGAGTTGCCGCTTACCGTATTCCCAAAATCATAATGAAGGAAATTGCGATGACACCGGCAGAGAATAACATCTTCGTCAGAAAGAAAAATGAACCAATCTTTCCCGAGGAGATCATATAGTCAAACGTGCAAAATAAATGCACCAACTGTCTAGGTCGCAAACTCACTGGGGAAAATCAAAGAAATAGCCTATGCAAGAGGCAACAACTTCATCCAGGAATAAACCAGAGAAAAGACAGTCAAACAAGACTCTACCCAATGAGAAAGTAATTCGACTGGGGATTCATCCTATCCAGAAATGGACAAGGTAATCTGAATCAAAAATCATCCACGAGGATTAGCTCAGTTGGGGAATTTAGAAAGGAAGCACATTTTCTGCCTAAGCTGGCCCTCTACTTGGAAAGAAATATGTACGTTGTCCGAATAAACAAAGTACAACCCAAAATCAACGGCAAATGTGGATATGCATCCTGATATGAGTGTAAATGAGTAAATGAATGTTATGCTGACAAAACAGGCATATGGAATATCTTGGAGATAATAAGACGTCACAGCCAAATAGATACTCAGCCAATCTTGAAAAGATGGAATATAACCGGAACTGGGAACACAAAGCAACGTCGGAGCGTAACGCTAAAAGGCTCAAGTCTTCTGAGGAGAAAAACATCCAAATCCAGACTTACAATACCAATAAACCACTGGCATGAGACGAAGTGTACCGCACTTCAAAATCTCCCAAACAAAGGTAGCCAAAACAACACTTAACTGGAACAACTGGGGAGTCACCAACTTAGCACCGCCATAACTAAGCGCGCACACAGCCAACACTTCATGACGGTTTGAAAGAAAACAAGTTCATCATACAAGTATAAATCACCGTACTGTTTTGCATTTCATGACTTGACCATCTTCAGAACGACTGTTAATATTCCTTTCGTTATTCCCGACACATTTTGGAAATAAGAATATTTTAAATACTTTGTTTCAAATATTGCCGTAAAAATTAAAATTTTGCCCACAGAAGGTAAATGCTCAAATTTCATTAATAAGATGGTAGTTCGCTAACAACGCGACTCCAACGATTTACAAAAGTGTGGGAAATAGTACATGAAATAAAAGGTTATACAAAAACAATGATCACTATTCTCCCTAACAACTTTGAATTCCAGAATGTGCTTAGATGCCAAGACTGGTTTGACCAGAAGTTTGCCTAAGCGAAATACTTCTTGACTGCATCGGCGTTCAAGGGACGCGGGAGTTCTTCACCGTCCATATTGGGGAGAATCAAAGCACCTCCAGAGAAAACTTTCTTAACAACATACGGTCCTTCATAATTCGGAGCCCACTTGCCCCTAGAATCAGGCTGGAAAGATAAAATCTTCTTGAGCACAAGGTCACCTTCTCTGAACTCGCGCGGTCGAACCTTCTTATCAAAAGCCTTCTTCATTCTCTGCTGATGCAATTGACTGTGACACAACACTGTCAATCTCTTTTCTTCAATTAAATTCAACTGATCAAATCTACTTTGACACCATTCAGCCTCAGAAAGTTTAGCTTCCATCAACACTCTCAGAGACGGAATCTCAACCTCCACGGGGAGTACTACTTCCATACCATAAACTAGGGAAAATGGGGTCACGCCTGTTGAAGTTCAAACTGAAGTACAGTACCCGTGCAGAGCAAACGGAAGCATTTCATGCCAATCCTTATAAGTTACTACCATCTTCTGGACAATCTTCTTGATGTTCTTGTTAGCAGCTTCAACAGCTCCATTCATCTTCGGTCTGTAAGGGGAAGAATTATGATGTTTGATCTTGAACTCTTCACAAAGCTCTTTCATCATCTTGTTATTCAAATTCTAACCATTATCAGTGATGATCTTGTTCGGGATACCGTATCGACAAATGATTTGATTCTTGATAAATCTGACTACCACCTGTCTGGTTACATTAGCATAAGATGCTGCTTCCACCCACTTAGTAAAATAATCGATCGCTACCAAGATGAAACGATGACCATTTGAAGCTTTGGGTTCAATCATTCCAATCATATCAATGCCCCACATAGAGAAAGGCCAAGGTGAAGATATAACGTTGAGGAGGGTCGGTGGCACATGTATCTTGTCCGCATAAATCTGGCATTTATGACATTTCTTCACATATTTGCAGCAATCAGATTCCATCGTCATCCAATAGTAACCAGCTCTCAACATCTTTCTAGCCATTGCATGTCCGTTGCCATGAGTGCCAAAGGATCCTTCATGTACTTCTTGCATCAGCATGTCTGCTTCACGTCTGTCCACACATCTGAGCAAGACCATGTCATAATTCCTCTTATACAACACTGCTTCATTGAGAAAGAAACTACTTGCTAATCTTCTCAACGTCTTCCTATCTTTATTGGATGCCCCATGCGGGTACTCTTGAGTTTGAAGAACACGTTTAATGTCATAGAACCACGGTTTGTCGTCGGTAACCTCTTCTACTGAGAACACATGAGCAGGTCTGTCGAGGCGCATAACCCGGATTGCAGGCACATCGTTCCAACCATTCACTTGAATCATTGAGGACAAAGTAGCTAAAGCATCAGCCATTTGGTTCTCATCTCTAGGGATATGGTGTAATTCCACCTTGTTGAAGAAAGTTAACAATATTCTAGCATAGTCTCTGTAAGGGATCAAACCAGGATGACGAGTCTCCCATTCTCCTTTGATTTGATTAATCACCAATGCCAAATCTCCGTAAATATCAAGAATTTTAATCCTTAGATCCACTGCTTCTTCGAGACCCATAATACATGCCTCATATTCCGCCATGTTGTTCGTGCAGTCAAACTTCAGTCTCGCCGTGAACGGGATATGAGTACCTCGGGGAGTGACGATGATTGCCCCAATTCCATTTCCATAGGAATTCACAGCTCCGTCAAATATTAAACCCCAACGGGATTCAGGATCAGGTCCTTCTTCAGGTAACGGCTCTTCACAGTCTTTAGCTTTCAAGTACATAACATCTTCATCTGGGAAATCAAACTTGATAGATTGATAATCTTCAATTGGTTGGTGAGCCAAATGATCGGCTAAAATAATTCCTTTGATTGCTTTCTGAGTGTGATACTCAATGTCATATTCAGATAACAACATCTGCCAACGGGCTATTCTTCCAGATAAGGCGGGCTTCTCAAAGATATACTTGATCGGATCCATTTTGGAGATCAACCAAGTGGTGTGGTTAATCATATACTGGCGCAGACGGCGAGCAGCCCAAGCTAAAGCACAACAGGTTTTCTCAAGCAATGAGTATCGAGACTCACAGTCTGTGAATTTCTTACTCAGATAATATACAGCATGTTCCTTCCTTCCAGTCTCATCTTGTTGACCAAGCACACATCCCATGGAATCTTCCAATATAGTCAGGTACATAATCAAAGGTCTTCCTTCCACCGGAGGAATCAAAATGGGAGGTTCAAGCAAATATTCTTTGATGCTGTCAAAAGCTCTCTGACAATCTTTTGTCCACACACATCCTTGGTTCTTCCTAAGAAGCTTGAAAATCGGCCCACAGGTAGCAGTCATATGAGATATAAATCTAGAAATGTAATTCAATCTCCCAAGGAATCCTCTTACTTGTTTTTCCGTCTTGGGTACGGGCATTTCCCGAATAGCTTTGACTTTATCAGGATCTACTTCAATACCTTTCTGACTGACAATGAACCCCAGAAGCCTTCCAGAACGAACACCAAAAGTGCACTTGTTGGGATTCAGACGAAGTTTGTACTTCCTCAAACGCTGGAATAACTTCAACAAATGTTCCAAATGATCCTCCTCAGTCTGTGATTTGGCAATCATATCATCCACATACACTTCGATCTCCTTATGCATCATGTCACGGAACAAAGCAGTCATGGCCCTTTGGTATGTTGCGCCAGCATTCCTCAAACCAAACGGCATAACCCGATAACAGAAAGTTCCCCAAGGTGTAATGAAAGCGGTCTTCTCCATATCTTCCGGTGCCATCTTGATTTGATTGTAACCAGAGAAACCATCCATGAAAGAAAATACTTTGAACTTGGCAGTATTGTCGACCAATACGTCAATATGAGGTAATGGGAAGTCATCCTTCGGACTAGCTCTATTCAGATCTCTGTAGTCTACACACATCCGAACTTTGCCATCTTTCTTTGCAACAGGCACTATATTGGCTAACCATTGAGGATAGACCGATGCAATAAGGAAACCTGCATTAATCTGCTTTTGAACTTCTTCTTTGATCTTGTCAGCCATATCGGGACGAGTCCTTCTCAACTTCTGCTTAATTGGCGGACACTCGGGTCTCAACGGTAAACGGTGCTCCACAATGTCGTTGTCCAAACCTGGCATATCTTGGTAGGACCAAGAAAACACGTCAACATACTCCTTGAGAAGCTCCAACATCTTCTCTTTGACTTCCGGGATAAGCAATGCTCCGACTTTGACTTCCTTTCTATCTTCTTCATCACCCAGGTTGACCAACTCTAAATGTTCTTCAAATGGTTGAATAATCTTCTCATCATGCTCGAGCAAACGGGAAATCTCAACAGGAATCTCTTCATCATCCTCTTCTTCGGCTCTGAACACAAGGAATTCAAAGTTGGGAGAGGGCATAGGATCATTGTTTTCGATGGCTAAGTCATGGATTAATCTGCACATATGATTATGCTTTATTTTAGAAATCGATTTGTGCAAATAAAACAAAAGGTTATTAATTAATTTTCATTACTATTTCCCCAAAAAAGTGAAAAATAAAACAGTAGTGGACAAAATAACATTTTTATTCATTAAAGGGAAATACTTGAAACAAAGAGCCCAGACATTTCTCTTTTGCCTTGGGCAGAGCAAAAGGAATTATTTTTCATAGCCCGACACAAAATACGTTTTGCCTTGGGCAGAGCGAGTTTTTTTCAAAGTAAAACAAAACAAAACATTACTCGGAAATGTGCATAACCACAGGAACGTCAACAGCTATCCAGTTTCGGCAAGCCAATCCGTGCATCACAAAATCGGGCAAATCTTCCTCGGAATCATCCTCTATGATAGCATCAACCTCAGGATGTACAAACCCTGCACTTCGGAAAACCTCTTGAATCGGACGAACAACCACCTCTTTCTTGACTCTTGCAGATACTGGAGGAAAACCCAGACCTTCCCCAGACTTGTTCTCAGGTAACGTCAACACCTGGCCCCATCCTTCGGCCGAACCACTTTCCACCACTCGCCGCGCATCCTCAAAAGAAGAGATGGATTCCCCTTGCTTCTTCACTGTATTCTTAGCAACAGAAAGACCTTGGAACTGGGTTCCAACATCCTCGTCCGCATCAATAAAAGAGAATGATGATAAATGGCTTACCACCATAGCTTGCTCTCCCCCAATCATCACTAGCTTCCCATGCCTTACAAACTTTAGTCTCTGATGAAGCGTAGAGGTGACTGCCCCAGCATGATGGATCCAGGGACGACCCAATAAGCAACTGTAGGCAGCACGAATATCCATCACTTGGAAAGTGATTTGAAAAGTATGGGGACCAATCACTATAGGAAGATCCACTTCACCAATGACTGTCTTCCTAGAACCATCAAATGCTTTAACAATTACTCCACTGGGTCTCATAGGAGCACCTGGATATGAGAGCCGAGATAAAGTAGTCTTGGGCATCACATTCAACGACGACCCTGTATCCACCAACACACTTGATAAGGTATCATTTCCACAACTTACTGAGATATGCAAAGCCATATTATGGTTTCTTCCCTCCTCCGGGAGTTCTTCATCACTGAAACCAAGATTGTTACATGAAGTAATATTTCCCACAATTCCATCGAACTGGTGAACCGTCACATCATGATCCACAAACGCGTGGTCCAAGACCTTCATCAAAGCTTCTCTATGCGCACCAAAATCTCTCAATAAGGCAAGCAAGGAAATCTTGGAAGGTGTTTGCAAAAGTTGGTCCACGATCTTATACTCACTTCTCTTGATAAGCTTCAGAATCTCATCATCCTCAGGGTGAGGGATAGGTTCACTGGAACGGCCTATCTCAACCCTTGGTTCAACATTTCTTACTGGGATCTTCGCCGGTATGGGCCTCCTAACTTGAACTTCTGGTCTCTTCAAAGGTACTGCTGCAAAAACACGTCCACTCCTCGTAACTCTACTCATATCAGCAATGTTAACAAAAGACGGTCTTGTCGGTATAGGGACTTCTACCCCATTCTCAATCATTGTGGCATTATACTTATACGGTAAAGCTTGGTCTGAGCTGTAAGGCACAGGGCCAGGTGGGTAAATAATCAAAGGATCAACAGGTGCAGTCTGACTGTCGTAAGCAATCTCTACTGATTCAGGCAAATTGAATTGTGGTATGATAACATTCACTTCATCCTCCGGATTTCTGTCATACGTAATAGTGATAACTCTATGGTCTAGCAACTTCTGAATATCTTCCTTCACAACAGGACAATCAACCTCTCTTGAACAAAATTCACAAACATCATAATCGTGCTGGTGCCTAACAAAGGCAAGTCTTCTCAAACTCTGATGTAACCTGATCAACGACTCTCTTATATGTTCAACTTGAAAAACTCGGAACTTCCCCGGACAACCTTCCACCATATTCACTGAAGCTGCCCCATGTCGAGGCAAAGGATTATCTCTAACATTTGGATTAACATCCTTGAAAGACAAGATACCATTCTTGATCAATCTCTGCACGTCTGCCTTCAAAGCAAAACAATTCTCAAGGTTGTGCCCCGGCGACCCTTGATGATACTCACAAAACTGATCCGCCTTGTACCACGGAGAAGTACTGTTCGGCGCGACAGGAGGAGGCTTCGTCGTGATGAGATTCTTTCTGATAAGAGCAGGGAACAATTCAGTATAAGTCATAGGAATGGCATCGAACTGCGGTTTTCTGGGTGAACGGTTCTGATTGTTGAATGGATAAGCCTGTTGTCGAGGCTGCTGCTGAAAAGGCCGTTGTTGAGTTGGTGGAGTTTGATGAGCTGGGGTCATCAAAGCTGGGCGGACAGCCGGAGTGACTGCCGCGACGTGAGAGTAACCTCTCCTAGGTCTACCTGGAAACAAAGCGCTAACATCCTGCTCTTTTCTTTTCGGGAAAACACTTCCAAACTTCTTCGCACTGCTAGACGGACTTCCTTCCTTAACCAAACGCCCCTCGCGAATCCCTTCCTCTAATCGCATACCCATGCTTACCATTTCGGTGAAGTCACTGGGTGCGCTGGCTATCATTCTTTCATAGTAAAAGGAACCTAAAGTCTTCAAAAATATCTTAGTCATCTCCTTCTCCTCAAGAGGTGGATAGATTTGAGCAGCGATTTCACGCCACCTCTGGGCGTATTCCTTAAAAGATTCCCGGTCTCTCTGCGACATCGCCCGGAGTTGATCCCTGTCCGGCGCCATGTCAACGTTATACTTGTACTGATGGACAAAGGCTTCGCTAAGGTCGTTAAAGTTGCGGATCCGAATGCTGTCTAAACCCATATACCACTTTAGAGCAGCACCCGTCAAACTATCTTGAAAATAATGAATCAACAAGTCATGATCATCGGAATACGTAGACATCTTTCTCACGTACATTGTCAAATGACTTCTAGGACACGAATCACCTTTATATCTCTCAAAGTCTGGCACTTTGAATTTTGCTGGAATCTTTACATTCGGAACTAAACAAAGGTCATGCGTGTTCTTCCCAAACAAATCCTTCCCTTTCAATTCTCTAAGCTCTTTCTGCATTTCCTGGAATTGATCCTGAAACTCTTCCATTCTATCAAAGAGACCCAAACTTTCAGCAGGCTCGGCAGGATAAGCAGGTTCATTCAAGTAAGGCACGGAGTGGACCACAGGAGAAACGGTTGTCATAATCGGTTGCGGAAAAGGTGTTACAGACGGAATTACTGGCGGTATGGCAGTTGTCTCTGGTTGAGGAAGAGATAAAGCAGGTTGGAACAAAGGCTGTACGACAGGCTGATACCCCTCTGGCACAAAGTTGTAAGGCATTCCCCACGGAAAACCTTTCGGCATCTGATGCTGAAGCGGAGAGTTGATTTGAGTCACGGAGACAGGAACGGTGACAATCTTGGAAACCACTGGGGTTGAAGTCTGAATCTCGGCAGATGTAGTCGATGGCTGATTCTGAACAGCCACCAAACTTTCAACTAACGCAGTCAACTTTTCCATCTCGACACAAAGTGTAGCAACTTCCCCACGAAGCTCATGATTTTCCTGTTCCAAATCTTCCATTTTCCTCTGACGATTGGCCCGAGTGTCGTATTGGTGAGACAGCTTGACAACCTTGAGTGGAAAAAAGAACAAGGATGAGACTCTAGAAAACATGTGAAGTGGAATGTGGGATGATGCATGACGTGCGATGCAAATGATGACTCATTTTAAAAGTTTTTCAAGGAACTTTAATAATTTTGCATACATCAATGGTAAAGGAATTTGGAACAACAAAAACTCAATCCATTAATCGTAAGCGATAAATTACAACTTACAATTTGGAATATCAAAACAGTAAATTACAACTATGGGATAACAAATCCAATAATGAAAGCAATAAATTACAACTTCGAAACATGAAATCCATAATGAAGTGATAAATTACAATTTTACAACATGAAATCTAAAATAATGCAATAAATTACAACTTTGGAGCATGAAGCCCATAATAAAACAATAAATTACAATTTCGGAGCATGAAGCCCTTTTACATAGTTTTTACAAAATGACATCAATAAAATAAACTAAAAGCTAAAGATCACTCGGAATCCCCAGATGAAGGACCAAACACCAACTGTAACTGGAGCTTCTTGATCTTCTCTTCATAAAAGTCTTCCATCTCCCTCTTCTCAGCTATCAGTCGATTAATGACTTCCTCCTGCGGATTAGGAACGAGAGCCACGCTTACCGAACCTTCCCTTTTTCTCTTCCTTTCACTCGCATACTTCTTCAGCAAGGCATCCTTCTAACGAAGCTTCTCATTGTGGTCAATGAACCGGCCGTCTTGAATAAACAACAATTCCTACTTCTCTTTTAACTGTCGAGTCAGGACTCGATTCTCATATTCAGACATATGGTACTTTTCCTTCCAAGCATCCCTCTCGGACTTCATCCTAGCCAGATTCCCTTGGTACTCTCCTACATCCGCGATAGGGATAACAACAGATGATGGTGCAATGGCAGGGAATAGAGGCTTCTCCAGTTTATAGGGCATCTTGAGAACACAAGCCCTAGCACGGACCCACTGTAAGTAAGGCTCCAAAGAAACAGCACCTCTATGTCCCAGCATATCTCTCCCTTTTCTATGGATGTGGCGCCAAGCTCCTTCGATCTCCCTCTTGGCTGCCTGATGATCTTGTCCTTCCTGAAGAAAGAAACCACTCACATGGATGTTGTTTGGTTTATCTCTCATCGGATACCCGAACTGACGGCGCGCGAGAACAGGGTTGTAGTTAATTCCACCTCTCGTACCGAGAAGAGGTACGTTAGGAAAAGCACCACAGCTATCAATGATCTCCACGTCGTGGTAAACTCGATTATACCAGTCAATGTCGAAATGAGTGAGAGCCATAATCTTTGGCGCCCAACGCGGTTCCTTCTCGAGATCCCAGAAAGCATCAGACCCAGGTAGATGCGAGACGTACCACTGATACAGCAACGGTACACAACAAATTATCATCCCTCCTTGATAAGAGTTTCGAAGGTGGATGGAGTAGTATGTATCTCCTAGCAACGTAGGGACCGGATTTCCAATCAGGAAAATTCTGATGGCGTTGATATCCACAAACTTATCAACATTAGGGAATAAGAAAAGACCATACGCGAGTAAAGCGAACACGTCTTCGAAGGCAACAGTATCCTTTGTCTCAGCAAAATGACGAGCTTTCTTCAACAAAAACTGCGCCGGCAAACCCCGGATTCCCCCTTTCGTAGTCATGTTCTCCTCTACCTCTGACTTCTTTAAGTGGGTGATGGTTGCTATCTCGTGAGATTTGGGCTCCTCTTTTAATCCAGAAAAAGGAACACGGTCGGCGATCGGCAAACCAAGAATATAGGAGTACTCCTCTAAAGTGGGCATCAACTGATAATCCGGAAAAGTGAAACATCGGTACAAGGGATCATAGAACTGAACCAACGTGTTGAGGATGCCTTTCTTCATCTTGCGCTTCATGAGCGGTACGAGGGACCCATACTTCTTCTGAAAATCTGTCGGACTCTCGATCTTCGGAATCAAACTCTTCAGTTCTTCAATCTCGGGCTCCTTGAAACTAAAGCTTCGAGTATTTCTCCTTCCAAGTTCCATAATAACCTAAGATGTCTGCAAAAATCATTCCGAAGTTCCTTGAAAAGCAAGTTTTTTACAAAGATGTTGATGAATGCATGAATGAATGATAATGCAACAGTCACACACAAGCTTGCAAACATGGGGTTCAAAGGTTCAACGTTCAGCATGGAGTCGAGGGTAAAGCCCACCCAAAGGTATGTACTAACGGTTCAATCACACCTGTAAGACAAGGTTCTAATAGTTCCCAGAGTCTACATTCCTCCTTCGGATATTACCAACGTCTTGATTACTCAATAATTAGCAATATTCTCAAGAGAAACTCGTCCGAGCATAGCATCGCGTAACAACTACTTCCGAATTACTCCGTTATAGTCTCCGCGCTACACCTAAAAAGGCCACGAGGGGTTAGGGTTCTACGGTTCTCAACTTCTCGGGCTCCTAGGTCGAAAATAATAATGTCTTCCCGATTACTCGGTAAACAAATATTAAGTTCAAGAGGGCCTTCCATTGAGTGGGGGATCTCATGCCTCCTTCTTCGGGATTACTCCCTCGAAGTTAACATGACTATACCGCCCGTCCTATTCCTTAAGTGTTACTTAATCCGGGTATAGGATTCGTCCTTTGCAAAAACCCAAACACCCCAATTTAAACCTATAATCAAGCAAAACAAATAATAGTAGAACAGATAAGACAAATTAGGCTTAACCCACTTAGGGATGGACCAGCAAGAGGTCAATCTTTCCCCAGCAGAGTCGCCAATTCTATGGATGTAAAAAAATGTAGCGGGGTAAATCGGAGATCAAATTATTGATTAATTCGTCTCACAAAAGCAAGAGTCGCCACCGCGCTTTATTGTTTCCAAAGGAAAAGGGAAAAGAGCGAAATAAAACCCTAAATATGCAATGTAAATAATACTTTTAAAAGTAATGAAAATACAAAGCGTTTTTGAAAAGAGATCTTATGGTTCGGGGGTTGGTTATACAATGGGAAGGTATTAGCACCCAATGTATCTATAGTACTCTATAGGAACCTTTTGAAATATCTGTTTATTTAAAATTGATCGTTTGATTAAAATAAATCGTTTTGGCCGAAAAGGGGTACGGACGGTTTTTTTTGAAGATACGACGACCTAACGTCGAAGTTTTTGCTTAAAGGGGCATAAATTTGAAAAGATTGAATACTTGAAGGAAAATTATCCTAAGTTTTAATGAAAATGCAAATATTCGCGCGATTAGACTTGAGGACATGAAGTCAACAAATTTATCGTTTTTCCTTTGGATTTAAACATAAACGGAATAAACAAATAAATATGAAATAAATAAACAGAAAAAATTATGCGAATAATGATTAATAATAATAGTTAAATGATAGACTAAATGATGTGAATAATGCATTTTTATGATTTTTGGTTCAATATTAATGAAAAGAAAGGTATTTTTAATAGTTTTCAATTTTTACGCATTTTTAATATGGATAAAAGCATGATGAGAATTAATTAAGGAAGACGAAATATTTTTTAGTTTTTAAGTCTCTATATTTTTTTTATATATTTTAGCATTATGATAGAAATGTTATTTAAAGCCTTTTAATTCTATTTTGTGTTTTTAGGGTTATTAAATAAGTAAGACTTAAAAGCTATTAATTTAAAACCTAATTAAAAAAGGATATTTAAAAATTATTAACTTAAACCTAAAGTTTTAAATTAATAAAAGTGATTCAATTATTTAAAAAAAGTTTTGATATGAATTATCTCCATTTAATTAAACTTATAATTAAAAATTAAACTAATAAAATTCTAAAGGGCTAAAGAAATCAAACAAAAAGAAAAAAGGGTCAAAATTAAAAAAAGAAGTGAAATAACAAACCAAATGGGCTAGAGAGTTTTGAGGGAGAGCCCAAATCTGATTAAGAGGAAGGCAGAAACGGGGGGGGGGGGGGGGGGGGGGGTGCAAACAAATTCGTTGGGCTTGGCATTTAGGTTGAGGTCCACTTCAAGACTTGTTCTTTAGGGGGTTAAACAAAATTAGGGAAAATAAATTAGGGTTAAGGGTTTTGGCCGAAACGGCGCTCCTTGTGTATCATCTTCTTCTCCAATCGTCCTCTTCGTCCTCGCGCGTTATCCTCTTCAATCGCTACTGGAATCTCATCCTGTCTAATGGCCACCAGCTTCCACTGTCCTCTTCCCTCCAGCCACGCGTACAGGGGCGACGGATTCTTTAAGGTACAAGCTTCGTTCTATCACTCGTTTTAGGGGTTTCATTATAAATGCATGTTCATGTTTTTTTTCTGCTTGATTCTGATTTCGTATTATTGTTTGTGTGAGGTGTTATGAAAGTAAAAGGGAAAAAGGAAATCATTACCTAGAGGCGGAGATAGAGGAGGAACAGTTGGGTGCAACGGAGGCCACAGGTGGAGAGAACGGCGCGTGAGTTTGCTTTGCTTGGTATCCTGGTACTCTGTTTCTTCTCTTCTTGCCTGTTACCTTGGCTTTGATCTTTCTCTTCTTCTTCTCCTTGGCTTCTGTATGCTTTTGCTTTTGATTGCCTTTTCGCGGTGATGACACTGTCTGAGGGCTTTGACACTTGAGTGAGTTGCCTTCGAATGATGCTTTTTCTTGGTAGCCTTTATGTGTTTTACTGTGTTTCCTTGAACATGCTACTGTTGCTTTAATGCTGCCTTGATGCCTATGATGACATGCGTCCGAGGCTTTTTGTGGGTTTGGACATAGTTTCAATGGTTTATGCTTTGCTGGTTTGAAATGGTGATGGTGTTTGTTGGTTTAAGATTCTACTGGTTTTTTGAAATGCAGTTGGTTTGAAGTGGTGATGCAGTTTGTTGTAGTTGATGCAGGTTTTGGTTTATGACAGTAGGCAGATTTGGCCTTGAATTTACTGGTTTTTGGTTTTAGGCCATGACAAGTTTTGACATGGTTTTGGTTTATGCAGTAGGCTATATGGTGTGAATAGTTTTTGATATATGGTTTTGATGATATGGTAGGCAGGTTTAGGCCAAGGTTCAGGACATGTTGGTTTTTTGACAGGTTTATGATGGTATTGGCTTGAGGGCTCAATCAGTTTTGGTAAGGTTTTCTATGGTTCAAACAAGCTATTGAAGTTTAGGCCATATTGTAGTTTGGTTCTGCAATGGTTTATGCAGTAGCAGGTGTATGCAGTACAGGCTTAGGGGACTTGAGAAGCTTTTGCTTTTTGATAGTTTTCTTGCTTGGAGATAGATTGATGAATGAATGTTTTTTGTGTAGTGATTTTTGTTATGTTATAACCACTTCTCTTCCTTCAGGTTTACGTTGAGGGCTTTTGCTATGTTACAGGTTGGAGATTTTTTTTATTTGTACAATATTCTGCCTCCTGCATCATATTGTTACAGCAGTTTTGTTTGTATTCTACTCTTGTGCTTCTCCTTTTACTGTGATACTGCAGTAGCTTTGTCTTATAATTCCTTCTGCCTAAACCAAAACCTGCAAAACCAATTTCTTTCTCTCTCTCTCTCTCTCTCTCTCTCTCTCTCTCTCTCTCTCTCTCAAGTACATTGATACATAAAATGATGTACTGCTTTATTTTCTGAAATTGCAAAAAGTGCTGGAATATGATGAATGAGGAAATATATTGCTTGCAAAGATTGTTTAAACTGCATATTTTCTTTGACTTCCAATGCAACAGTAGAGCCTATTGTTTTGGCTTCTACTATGTGGCTGCATGTAGGTTTACGTTGGCTTTGTTTGCTTGCATATGCTGTGTATATTTGAAATGTGCATGGGACTTTGAAAAATGCAATGGATTTTTTTTATTATGCAGTCTTTTAAAAATGAAATGAATTTTGTGCATGTTTCACAATTGTGCATTCATTTATGAAATAAAAATTCCTCCCTTCTTTGTGAACCGGGAGAAATCCCGTGATTTGCAAAAAAGGGTAAACTGATTCCATCCGTTGCTTTTAATGATGAACATAAAAATAATTTTTTTTGCTTTTAATTATTTGTTCAATTCTAATTTTCTTTTAATCGTTTTGCAGGTAAAATCAAGTGAGCAGACAAAAAGCATTGGATAGAAGATTTAAAATTAGGAAACATTAGATTAATTTTTATTTCATTTTAACTTTGTAAAATTATTATTGTAATTTTGTTGTAATAAATACAATATTTACACAATAATTGTACAATTAGAAGAAAAATGAATAAAATTCCAATATTTGCCAATTAATTTCTTCCTTCTCTAATTATTTATTTTATTGTTTACAATTCTTTAAATCGTATAATAATTGAAAATAAATCTCAATTACTTAAATCCAGAATAATAAACAAATAAATAAATAATATCATTGATCAATTAATAGTTTCAATTATTTAATTTATTATCCATAATTTTCTAAATTATAATAATTAAAATAGAATTTCAATTATTTAACTTAGAATGATAAATGATTAAATAATCATTATTGACCAATTAATGAACTTTTTCAAATATTTATTATATTATTCATAAATCGTTAAATTATGCAATAACTGAGAATAAATTCCAGTTATTTAAATTTAAGATAGTGAATAATAAATAAACACTGTCTGCATGATTAATATGCCTCTTTTCTAATATTTATTTTATTATCTATACATCTTTAAATTATATAATAATTGAAAACAAAGTCCAATTATTTAAATTTAAGATAATAAATAATTAATAAACATTGTTTTCGCATGAATCGATTAAATAATTTAGTGTTCAAAATAAATAGCTCTCGGCCTGAAACAAGTTATGAATTTTTAAAATCAATAGATCAAAACACTTGTAATGTGATGATGCAGATGGGAGATGGTATCTTAGGTCAAAATTTGGGGTACAACACTTAGGCATGGGTGTAGTTATGACATTGGGAGTCTCAGGGGGATCGAATTCAATCTCCTTTTCCTCGATCAGATCCTGCACCTTGTTTTTTAAAGCTCAACAGTTGTTGGTATCATGGCCTGGACTTTCAGAGTGGTAAGCACAACGAGCCTTAGGGTTGTAGTGAGGAGAGGTAGTGTTGGGATTCTTCGGAGCTTCCCACAAGGTTACCAGATTGGTCTTCAATAATTGTGGCAAAATTTGAGACAACGACATATTCATACGGGTAAACTGCCTTACCGGCTTTTCTATTCGCAGTTGATTATTCCTTTGTTGGGTGGGTGCAGGTTTAGAGATCATGACATCCCCTACCGCTGGACAGAGTTCAATTCTGTCCTGATTCCTTTGATGGTACACAACACCAACCTCTTTCTTCCCAGCAAATAGCCTCCTTACTATACTGGAGGACACATCCTTTTTAATCTTCCCACTCTTGATTCCAGCTTCCACTCTTTCTCCTGTCAGAATCAACTCAGTGAAGTCGGCTGAGGAACTTCCAATTAGATGATTGAAAAATGGACCAGACAGGGTCCCCAAAAACATATCCACTAGTTCTCTATCAGATAGGGGAGGCTGGACTTTTCCTGCTAAGTCCCTCCACTTCTGAGAATAGTCCTTAAAGCCCTCACTCGAACCCATAGACATATTTTGGAGTTGTGTACGGGTGGGAGCAAGGTTTGCATTGTACTGATACTGCTTGTAGAAATCAACAACCAGGTCTTCCCAATTACGGATGTTGGCTCCTTCCAGCTGGTAGAACCATTCTAGTTGAGTTCCAGACAGACTATCCTGAAAGAAGTGGACCCATAAGTCCTTGTCAGCCGTGTGAGGCTAGATCTGCCTCACATAAGATCAGAGGTGCATCTTGGGACATGAGACCCCATCATATTTGGCGAACACCGGCACCTTGAACTTTTGTGGGATGACAACCCCAGAGACCAAACGCAGCTCTTCAAAATCCAGGCCTGGTACCTTCCTGACCTCCATTGCATTTAAACGGTCCTCTAGCTGTTTATATTTTTCATTAGCAGGAGGATACTTCTCCTCATCATAGTCGGATTCATCATCGAATTCTTTAGGACTGGAGTCTTTCTCTCTTATTTCCTCTTCTTGATTGTTTCCTCCCCTTGAAGAAGTTATCAGTTCAGAAGCTTACTGCACTGGTCCTCTGATCCTTCTTCCCAAATTTACTAACCCAGTCGGTTTCTTTGGCTTCTTCTTCTCTTTATCAAGCCGGGATTTCAGTTCTTCTTGCCCCTTGGTCAGAGCCATGATCATCTGTTGAAACTGTGCATTCTGAGTCTGCAGATCCTTCACTGTTTGTTCTAGAGCCATTGACAAGGATAAAAATTAAAAGGAAGTATCTAAGTCTCCCATGGGAGTTTCCTCTTGGTGTTGAGGTAGGTGTTGAGGTTTCTCTCTTCATGAAGTTGTTTTGTTAATTCCAGCACCTTCTTCTCACTTGCATAGAATTGTGCCTCAAAAGTATCTCATTCCCCCTTAGGCTGAATCCAAGACTCTTGCAACTCTTTGAAGTTGGTTGGCATATCAGGATAGAGAATAATACAAGACTCGTCCCCTTGGGCAATAGGTTCTAAGATCACTGGTAAGATGGAATCGTATGGCATCATAAGACATTGGGCTTGAGCTCTCACCCATTTGAGATAAGGTTCCAAAGGTATGGAGTTATTGCGCCCCAAAGTCTTACTATCAGTCCTCTTAACAATGCCCCAAGAGTGGATGAACCTCTAACGATAATTTTGTGAATCATCTGAGTAGTTGAACATAATACCCTAGATGAGCATATCTGGTGGACCATCTCTCTATGCATAGATAAACTGACGTAGTGCTAAAGAAGGATTTTAGATAATGCCTCCCCTAATGCCCAGGAGTGGCACATTAGGAAATTCTCCGTAGCGATCAATAAAAGAAATGTCTTCTTGAGAGCGAGGACACTAATGAATGTCGGAGTGAGAGAGAGACATTAGTCTTTGACTCCATCTTAAGCCTAAATCATTTTGCATTATTGACCGAGGAAGGTGCAAAATAAACCAGCTATATAGCAGAGGGGTGTAACACATGAGAGTTCCTCGCTTATTCAGAGTACGAGTATGGAGAGAATGTAGGATGTCCCCGAGCAAGGTAGGAACCAGATTGTGAGCAAGAAAGATGTTGATGGCATTCACATATATAAGTTGATCTGAATTACGAAACAAGACCAACCCATAGATCAAGAGGGCTAATACATCTTCAAAGGCATGATAACTCATAACATCCAAGAAAATCTGAGCTTTCTTCATCAGGAAATTTGCAAGGAGACCCTTAACTTCAGAACATCTTCAGAAGCTGGATCTTGTTCTAAACCAGTGAAAGGTACTCGCTCCAGCATAAGTAAACCAAGTAACTTAGAGAACTCCTCCAGGGTAGGCACCAGTTGATAATCGGGGAATGTGAAGCAATGGTGCTTAGGGTTGAAGAAATGGAATAAGACACTCATCAAACCTTCGTCAAATCCAGTGGTAACCAAACTGAGCAAGTGACCATATCTTTTGTGGAATGATGATTCCTCTGTGACTTTCAAGACTAATTCCTTGAGCTTAGGAGGAATTTCTGTGAAGCGAATCTGGATGGTTTTCCTGCGACCTGAATTCATATCCTACAAAACATCCAAGAGGTAAATCCAGCAGGTCCTTGAAATGATTAGTATATATGAATGTCATGATGTTTATGATGTCATGATTATGCTAAAAATCACAGATAAACACAAGAAAATCACGCAATACACCTTACGTTCAAAGGCTTGCATGAGTTTTTAAGGTATGTACCCTCTTGAATGCTTAGTTGGCTCAACCTGTCCTATTAATAGTAACCGGGTTCTAAGGAGCCTCAATATCACTGACCTTCCCTTCGGAAATTGTTTTAGCTCCACACCAAAGTATTGCATCCAAAAATCCTAAAAGTTCAGCCTCAATGAGTGTAGTATTAAGTATCAACCAATCTTCGATCGGAATCAAAGCCGGTTATATCACTACTTCCTAATGGCTAGGATGAGTCAATTAAAGGTTCTAAAGGCCAGTTAGCGCTTAGTGACACTATGAGGAAGCCTAATGTTATCCTTAAGTTACTCAAGGAACATTAGTACAATCCAAAGCATCGCATTAACGTTGCCACTACTTTGTCCGTATCGGTCTACACCGTACAACCTCCATGGTTTATTGCTACTTACCTAATAAGGTGCCCCAGATCCGGGTGTAGGATCTTTTAATAACAACCCAAGAAAACCCTTAAAGATAAAGCAAGCAAACATACAATAAAGCAATTTAACAATGAAACTAACTCTAATGTAAACCCCACTTTTTACATTATCCCCAACAGAGTCGCCAGTTCTGTGATACGGTGGCAAAACCGACTGTTATATACTAGTTTTACATTTTTTGTTCGCAAATGTGCGGTAAGAAAGAGTCGCCACCGTATTTTATTTTATCCAACAAAGGAAAGGGTGAAAAGAACAGAAAAAGACCTTTTCGAGATGCTTTCTGAGTAAGGGGGTAGATTATGGAAAGGGAAGGTGTTAGCACCCTTTCCATCCGTGGTTTTCCACGAGCTCTTAGAGGTTTGCTCATTTTTCAAGATACTTTTGTGCTTTGTGTTTGAAAGTATTTTGAAAACGCCTTAGTACGGTGAACTTTGAAATGTTTCTCGGGATAGTAGAGAAAGTATACAAAGTGTTTTGAAATTGTTTTTGAAAATTAGTTTTCTGTGTAAGTGCAAAAAAGTATTTTTTGAGAAAACTTCTAACAGCTATCTACTTTTATACTCTAAAAGGTTGTTCTTTTCCTCTTTTCTATTAGATAGTACTATCCTACTATTAGTGAGTTGGTAGCCTTGTCGTTGGATGTTTTGAGGGACAATCGAAGGGACGTTACAGTCACGAATGAAATTATGGAGTTGCTTTATCAATTCCGTTTTAGGGACTAGATCATTTACCAAGAAGCCAATTGTAAGGTCATCGAGGGACTATGATCTTTTGTTTTTATGGGTCTTTGCTAAAGCATTCCTGCACAATGACTGTTTTATTGAAGGCAACCAAAGTGGGCGTACCTTGGAGGTGCTTGTGTGCAATGTTGTGTTTCAGTTATTTTTTGTCTTTTTGTTAAGTTTGCTAGCATTTGATTATTAGTCTTATCATACAAGGCTAATTACTAGCAGATGATATAAAAAGCAGTAAAATTCAGAAAATAGAGGTCCTACGCTATTACAATGCTCCGGGGAAGAGATTTACATTATACAGGGATAATAGGGAATAAAGCAGTAAATATCCTAATTTATCTATTACATCCAGTAAACAGATACAATAATAGTAAAATATTAAGTTAAATAAACGCGCGTGAAAATAGAAAAGAAGTCTAAAAATCCTAAAGAAAATAAGTCTTTTTTTGTTGTTTTTGGTATAAAAGAAAACAAAGCCTAAGTCTATTTAATTTTAATTTTAAGAAAAATGATAAAATAATTAATTTATTTATTTACAAAAATTAATTTAGTTGGAAAAGCAACTAGCCTAATATTTTTGTGATTTTGATTTTAATGTTAAAAGGTAAAAAGTCTACTAAAAAAATAAAGAAAAGAAACAAATGCAAAATAAAAGTACAATGAAGCATCCTTCGATTGGGGTGAAGAAAGGGGGAATTCGATCCTAAGGGGGAGAGATATGGCCTCTTCGATTTGGATGTAGATGAAGTCTTCGATCCAAGAGGGATGGGTGTCTTTCGACCCAGGGGAGGAAGATGTCTTCTTCGATCCAGGGGGTAGAATTCGCCTTCTTCGATCCAGGGGGGAGAAGTCGTCTTCTTCGATGCAGGAGGGAAAGTTATTCTCGATTCTAGACATACAAGACAAATATTAGCAAGAAAATGACTTGGGTGTCGAACCCAGGTCCTTCGATCCTGCGTGTATTTGTTTTATTTAGGCCAGATCTGCAGCAAATGTTAGTAAACGAAGAACATGACCTGAGGCTAAACCCAAGCCCTTGGATTCTATCTAGGATGGCAAATAGAATGGGATAGAAAATATGGAGGTGTTATGCCAATGCAAAGTTTTGACAACTTACCCTCTGTTGTACCCCAAAATTTGCCCTCCCATATTTCTCAAAATATTGCAAGAAAAATCTCCAAGTTGCTCAAGGAAGTCCAAGAATTGGTCAGACAAGCTATCTCCTAAGGTAGTCTACCCCAAATTAGGATTTTGTGTTGCATCAAGATCCTTGAGTCCAAGTGACCCCAAATTCTCACCAAGGTCCTAATATGTCCTCAAGGTCATCCATGCCAAGTTTCAAGCCTTGCAGAGGAAGTTTGCTCAGTCAATTGCTCAAAGGTCCAAAAATCGACTGTGCTAGGGCAAAAGTCAACGGTGACCTACATACAGTCAAATTTCAATATTTTTTGTCAACATTCTAATTTTGAAGTATATTTCATCATTTGATCAAGGGTTGATCATGATTCATCAAGGATTGCTTAAAATTCATCAAGATTCAAAAGTTGCTAAATTAGGGTTTTGTAGGAAAAGTAAACCCAACTTTGACCAAGCATAACTTTCTCATACTTTATGATAAATGACCCATCCAAAGCTCATTTTGAAGAGGATACAATTCCCTACAATCCATATGCATACCCCAAGTTCAAAAAATGTACTCACAAGAAGTTATGCATTTTGACATTATAGGTCATTTTTGAAAGTCAACAAAAACACCTTTTTTGTCAAAGCTCCTAACTTGAGCATGGAATATTAAAATGCGATGAGACCAAAAGGGTTGATTAGAGGACATCTCAAGATTTCTAAAAATTCCAAGAACACCTCCAAAAGTTCAAAATTGAGGAAGTTATGCATTGTTGAAGTTGGACTTTTTTGCAAAATTGCCAAAAGTCAACTATCCCGAAAACTCTAAATTTTTCCAAATGGGCCATTCTTTTTCACTTGTTTTAAGTTTGCATTGTAGCCAAAGTGCTCCAGCCTTGGCCATGTGTTCATATCATTTTTTTATTAATTATTTTAATTTTATTTGAATTAATTTGATTTAAATCAAAATAAATCAAATAAAAATCCAAAGGCATTGATAACAAAGATTTTGTGTTGATTTCAGGTTCCATTATACAGCTTGCCATCATCAAATTCGTATCAAATAAATTGTGTTCAGAAAAGATTGAAGTCAATCCAATTTGGAAAGTTTGTAAAAGCAAATCAAATCCACATCAAGAGGATTGATAGAGCAAGATTTGGATAAAGAAAACAACCCTAATGTATTGTATAATACATAAGGAAGTGAAGCATACAAGAATAAGGGTTGGAAATCAATTGTGGAGGCAGAACAAAAGTTGAAAAAATCAAGAAAAAGCTTGAGATTGAAATCAACACTAGAAGAAGTTTCAAGGCTTGATATTGGTCTCAATCTCTTCCTGGCCATCTCCAGAAGCGAAACCAATCAAGACAACGCGTTTTCAGCCCCTCCCAAGCTCTGTAAGTCCCTCACAAATCCGCCCCATTCTTGAATTCGATTTGTGTTATTCTTGCATCTATAATGAAAACTAATTGCATATTATGATTCACCATGCCATTTGCAATCTTTTGGTATTATTTAATTTCATTCATCTAACCTGTATCGTGATTCACCATAGTTAGGGTTTCAAGGTTTGGTTTAGGGGTTTTCGTTGCAGGAAAAATCAGCCTTAGTAATGGCTATAGTTATGACCGAAAGAGGAAGGTGAGTCTAACCATGGTGTTAGAAGGCATTTTCATGGCCTGTAGAGGATTTTGGAAGGAGACAGGCTTGTAGCGACGGACCTCCATCTGTAGGTATAGCTACTGGAACTTTTGGCAACGGTTCAGGGACAGGGATGATGATTTGTCATCCATCCATTTGTCCATACAAATAAATCGCGCATTTTTTTATTTTCTAGCCATTTGATTTTGTTTTATATATTATATTACACTTGCATTATTATTAACAAAACAACAACACGCCCTTGTGGTGGCCACATCAGCGTTCAGAGACCAAAAGGCTGGAGGTCATGGGTTTGATCCCTGCCTCCAGCAAACTGCATTTTCTCATTTGTTTTCAGGAGATCTAGTGCATGTACAAGCTTGAGGTGCACCATGTTCCTCCTTCATCCATGTGCCAGATGGCCAGGTGGCCAGATCTGGTGGCCAATCCTTGAGGGCACACCATGGACTCAGTCAACGCTCATGCATTGGATTACAAAAGTCCAAACGGACCAGCTGCTATTGGGCTAAGCAAAAATGCTTTCAACACCTCCAAAAAGGCCCAATTCCTTCTTTCTCTTATGTTTTTTCATTTTAATTTAATTGTTTTATTTTGCTTAATTAATTTTCTAACCAATAGATTAATTTAATTTTTTATCAAAAAATCACGAAAATACTTTTTTTATCCATTTAAATTTTAGAACTTTTATTTTTATTAATAAATACTTATTAATTAATTAGGATATTAATTAGGAAACTTTAATTTATTTTGTCAATATTTAGAATTAATTAGAAATCATTAGGTTTTAATTCTAATTTAATTATTTTAATTTCTTTCTTAAATTAACAAAAACACCAAAAATATGTCATTTATTATTTTTCATTTAATTAATTTATTTTATAATTAATTTAGTATTTAATTTTAGGATTTAGTTTCTTTTCTTAAAATAAAAACAACAAAAAAAGAATTTTCTTTTAAAAGGGTCAAAACCCTAATTCGCATTCGATTTAATTTTGCGTCTTGCTTTATTTTCTTTGCCCAATTAATGTATCTGCTTCCGGTATGTAATAGTTAATTAAGACATTTAATTATTTTTACCGCTTTATTTTATTTTCAAAGGGTTGCTTTTGGCGATGTAAATACCCGACGCCTTGTAATTTAATTTCCGCACTTTAATTTCTGCTAATTAAAATTGCTAGATGTTTGATAATAGGGTTTGCATGACAAGACTGAATGCTTAATCTTAAAATCAAATTAGATCACCCTAAACATGTGCAAAGATAAAAATAACTGAAAACAACACACTCGCACATGCGCACTCCTAGGGTACACCCCACTTGGTTGCCTTTGTACACGGTCATTGAGTATAGCTTGTTTTAGAGGTCGCCCTCTTGTCTAAAAGATCATAGTTGCCTCGAAACGTTTGCCTCAGATATTGTTGCCTCAAACAAATGATCTAAGACATTAGGGTCACTGCTAAGGCGTCCCTCATTCGAATTGACCCTCAAACTCCAACGACGGTGCTACCCACTCACTACTAGTGTGATATCATTGTCTAAAGGAAATTAGCATAGAACGATTCCTTTTTCGAGTTGGTAGATAGTTCTTAGATACTTGCTCATAAAAAAAACAAAACCTTTCTCACACTTACACTCCTTTTTTCTAAACAAAGTTTTCAAAAACACTTCATTACACTCTTGAGGACAGAAACAAGAGTTAAATCGAAGTTAAAACAAAAACTTTTCAAAACCCACAAGCACAAAGAAAACATTTTGAAAATGATGAGCAAGTACCTAAGAGCCCGTAGATAACTACTGATAGAAAGGGTGCTAATACCTTCCCTTTCTATAATCTACCCCCCCGTACCTAGAAAATCTCGAAAAAGGAATTTTTCTGTGCTTTTTTCATTTCCTTGTTGGATAAAATAAAAGACGGAGGTGACTCTTGCTTACCGCGGCATTTTGCAAAAACAAACGCAAAACGCAAACCAGCATTCCAAAAAAACAGTCAGTTCTTCCCACCGTATCACAGAACTGGCGACTCTGCTGGGGATGCTTTATAAGTGGGGTGTACCTTAGGAATAGTTCATCATAATGTTTTCAATTGCTTTATTTGTATGCTTTATCTTTGTGGGTTTGAATCGAAGTTACTATAGATCCTAACCCGGATCTGGGGGATACCATTTAGGTAAGTAGCAATAGATTGTGAGGGAACTATACGACGTAAACCGATACGACTGGAGCAGTAGCTATGTTGGTGTGGCACTTTAGTTTGTACCGATATCCCTTGTGGTGGAACAAGGAGAATATGGGTCTTCTAAGGGGCCATTAAGCACCAACTGACCTTAGAACCTATAATTGACCAACTTGGCCATAGAACAGTAGCAGTATGCTACACTCATTGAGACTAAACTCTCGTGATGATTCCGGCTGCAAGAAAAGGTTGCCAAACTGGAATTATGACCGATCGAGGGTGGTCAGTGATATTGAGATCCTCTAGAACCCGATTACTATTACTAGGACAGGTTTGAGCCAACTAAACTGAAAGAGGGTAATACCTAAACTCCTTGCCAGCCTAAAATCTAAGGGCTATTGTGTGACTTGTTTTCCCTTACCATGTTTGCTATCTGTGAATACTTGTGGTGTGTTTCTATCATAACATCATGCATCATGACATTGCATGCATCCTGCATCAGACTAACCTATTTCAAAGACGAAGGGGATTCATCTTTGTTTTGTTTTGTAGGTCATGGCCTCTATGCGTAGAAACACTATTCGGATCAGCTTTGTACAAATTCCTACTCAGCTTAGAGATTTGGTTGCAAAGGTTCCAGATACTTCCTCCTTTATCAGAAGACATGGTCACCTCTTTGGTTTGGTCACTTCCAGATTATATGAACAGATGATGAGTGTTTTATGCCAGTTCTTTGATCCACTATACCACTGCTTCACTTTCCCGGACTATCAGTTATTCCCTACTCTGGAGGAGTTCTCTGATCTGCTTGGCATCTCTATTCTAGGGCAGACCCCGTTTATAGGTTGGGAGAAAGTCCTTAGGCCGGAAGAGATTGCTTCAGCCCTTCATCTGATAAAGGCTGAGGTAATGTCTAACTGGGAGACTCTAAGTGGGACAAAAGGCTTCTTGGCTAAGTTCTTGGTTGATCGGGCTAATCAGTTCTGGGAACGTCTAGACTTTCAGGCATTTGAAGACATTCTGGCTCTTCTCATATATGGTTTGGTGTTGTTTCCTAACTCAGATTCTTTCGTCGACTTGAATGCGGTGAAGATTTTCATGTCCCGTAATCCTGTGCCCACTCTCTTGGGTGACATTTTGCACTCTCTTTATGCCCGTATTGCTCGGAAACGGGGAACCCTTATGTGTTGTGCACCATTGCTGGCGAGGTGGTTTATTTCTCACCTCCCCAAATCAGTTTTGAAGAACAAGGAAGGCATGGGTTGGGCCTATAGAATTATGTCTCTCGCTCACACTGACATTATTTGGAGCACTAAAGACATGGAAGACGTAGCTATTATTGATCGATGTGGGGAATAACCCAAAGTTCCACTACTTGGAATTCGAGGAGGGATCACTTATAATCCTTGTCTGGCCTTACGACAGTTTGGGCGAGCTGGGAGGGAAAGACCTCATGAGTTGATGATGCCAAGCATTGTCTTTGACTTCCAAGGGGATAGTGAGGAGCATCACCGCGGGTTCATACGAGCTTGGGACAAGGTGCACCGGTCTGATCCATATGAGTTATGGAGGAAGATATCTCTTCTGATGGAACCATATCTCCGATGGGTTCGTACACGTGCTCAAAAGCTGGAAATGTCGTACGAAGCTGTCTTGCCTGTGATTGTTGAGATTGCTGATGAAGAAGGGGTTCCTCCTACCATCCTCCATCCGTACATGCCTACTGACATTGAGGCATTAAAGAGGTCTTGGATGCAGCTGAGAGAAGAGCGGGATACTTATAGAGAAAAGTATCACGAGCAGGAGTAGAAGATTCTAAAGCTTACAAGGCAGCTGGAGAATGAGAAGGTCCTCAACGACTATGTCAGCACCAACGGGAAATGACTGTGGGAGCGCTGATGTCTTTTGTTATTTCTAGCTTTGATTTATTTTTAAGTATTTCTTTCTTGTAATGCCTTAAAGGCATTTGTCAAACATTATTTCAAGTTATTTATCTAATAAAAGTGTGTTTCATTTTGGTTTACGAATTTGAATCTCTCGACGTCTTTGAAATCATATCATACACATTTCATTCCATGCACCTCATCACAAGTACCCGTTACAGGTTTCTCATCTTCTTCGCTGTTTATTTCAGCACATCATGTCTTCTGAAACATCAACTGATCAAGCTATCAAGGCTCTACAAGCTCATAACGCTCAGTTCCAGGAAATGTTCATGAATTTGGCTAAGGGTCAGCAAGATCTGAAGACTCTTATCTTGAAGGATAAGAAGAAAAAGAAGAAGAAGACGGTCCTACTGAACATGGGTCGTAGATTTGGTAACAATTTGCGAGATGAAGTCAATTTATCCCACTCATCTGGAGGGGGAGAAAACCAAGAAGAAAGGAGGGCTCCTAGCCCTGTGGTATCTGACAACGAGACTGACTTTGATGAAGACCAGTATCCTCCGGCTGAGGATATGTATAAACAGCTTGAAGACCGGTTAAGTGCGATGGAGATCCAGAAGGTACCTGGATTGGACTTTGGAGATTTGGGTTTGTCATCTGGGGTGGTGATTCCACACAAGTTTAAAGCACCAATATTTTCTAAATATGACGGGGTTTCTTGTCCAAAGCTGCACCTCCACTCGTATGTTAGAAAGATCCAGCCATACACTGCTGATAAGAACCTCTGGATCCACTTCTTTCAAGATAGTCTCTCAAGGACTCAACTTGAATGGTTTTACCAGCTGGAAGGAGCTAGTATCCGTAATTGGGAAGACCTTGCTGCTGCTTTTTACAAGCAGTACCAATACATTGCCGACCTCGCTCCCACGCGTACCCAACTTCAGGGTATGTCTATGGGTGCGAGCGAAGGTTTCAAAGACTACGCTCATAAATGGAGGGACCTTGCTGGAAGAGTACAACCCCCACTGGATGACAGGGAGTTAGTGGATATGTTTCTGGGGACCTTGTCTGGTCTGTATTTCAACCATCTGATTGGAAGTTCATCGTCCGGGTTTACTGAGCTGATTATGACCGGGGAAAGAATTGAGGTCGGTATCAAGAGCGTTAAGATACAGAAGGGTGCTTCATCAAGTACCGAAAAGAAGCCTTTTAAGAAGGAGTCTAGTGCAGTTTACAGTTCAAAGAGCCATAATAGACCTGAGCGCCGCCAATCAGTCAATGCGGTTGTTATATCAAGACCAACTATTGCCACACAATGCAACAATCAGCCAAGAGCCGAGAGGCCGCGAAGACAATTCACTCAGCTCCATATGACCCTATCTCAGATTCTTCCGCAGTTGTTAAAGACCAATTTGGTGATTCCGAAGGAAGCCCCGAAGAATCCCAATACAACATCACTGTTGTACAATCCGAACTCCCGTTGTGCTTTTCATTCTGATAGCCCGGGGCATGATACGAATGATTGCTGGGTCTTGAAGAATAAAGTACAGGATCTGATTGATGCTAAGGAGATTGAATTTGAAGCGTCGGGAAAGCCTAATGTCATAACGGCTCCTATGCCAAAACATGAAGCGGGAGTGAATGCTATTGGGGATGATGATGATGAAGAGTTTGATATCGATAGTTGGATTTACCCAACTACCGATGGTGGCCTGAGCAATTGGACATCAAAGGATTCCATGCCTGTTTCTGTTATTACACAGTAATGAGACTTTTGTTTTGAATTTGTAACAGACAATTTTTAAACTTTACGGCCCGGTGCCTTACCCGAGACACCGTGGTTTTGTTTGTGAGGGCTTTATGTGTGTCATTTTCATATATCATTAATAAAAGCATTGGACGTTTCTTGCATTTCAAATTTTGTGCTCCTTATTTTTTCCTTTTTATCTTGAAAAACAGCTATTTTACACACACTCACATATACAGGTCTACATCCACTCTGAATCCTACTGATAACGACTCTGCTACTACCGGTTATGACTTCGAAAGTCCGATCAACTTAGCCGAAGACGAATGTGAAGATGATTGCGAACTGCCTGGTGAACTTGCCAGACTGTTACTTCAAGAAGAGAGGGCCATACAGCTGCATGAAGAGCCAGTGGAATCAGTAAATCTGGGTACAGAGGTAGACAAGAAAGAGGTCAAGATCGATGCAAATCTAGAAGCTAGTGTTAAGCAACGGTTGATTCAGATGCTGCGTGACTATGTTGAGATATTTGCCTGGTCTTATGAAGATATGCCTGGGTTGGATACCGATATTGTGGTTCACCGATTGCCTACCAAGGAAGACTGTCCTCCAGTGAAACAGAAAGTCCGCCGAATGCGCCCAGAGATGTCTGAGAAAATCAAGGCTGAAGTGATGAAGCCGTTTTACGCCGGCTTTCTAGCAGTTACTTCTTACCCACAGTGGGTGCCCAACGTGGTTCCTGTGCCGAAGAAGGATGGTAAGGTTCGAATGTGTGTCGACTATAGGGATCTGAACAGGGCAAGCCCCAAGGATGATTTCCCTCTACCTCATATCGACGTTCTGGTTGACAACACCATACAACATAAGGTATTCTCATTTATGGATGGTTTCTCCGGTTATAATCAGATTAAGATGGCTCTCGAAGACATGGAGAAGACAACCTTTGTTACTAAATGGGGTACCTTTTGCTACAAGGTCATTCCTTTTGGATTAAAGAATGCTGGGGCAACGTATCAACGCGCCATGGTTGCTTTGTTCCACGACATGATCCATCATGAGATTGAAGTATATGTTGACGACATGATTGCAAGGTCCCAGACTGAGGAAGAACATCTTGACCATCTTCAGAAGCTATTTGACAGGTTGAAGTTGTACAAGCTGAGGTTAAACCCGAACAAGTGCACCTTCGGGGTGAGATCTGGTAAGCTGTTGGGCTTTGTCGTAAATGATAAAGGTATTCAGGTGGATCCTGCAAAGGTGAAGGCTATACAGGAAACGCCAGCTCCCCGAACTGAAAAATAAGTTAAAGGCTTTCTAGGACGTCTGAACTATATTGCCCGATTCATCTCGCACCTGACTGCTACTTGTGATCCAATCTTCAAGTTACTGAAGAAAGATCAAGTGGTAAGATGGAACGGTGAATGTTAGGCCGCTTTCGAAAGAATCAAAGAATATCTCCAAGAGCCACCTATTTTGATGCCTCCAGTTGAAGGGAGACCTCTAATCTTATACTTGACAGTACTCGATAATTCGATGGGGTGTGTGTTGGGTCAGCATGACGAGTCTGGCCGAAAAGAACATGCTATTTATTACCTTAGCAAAAAGTTTACCGACTGCGAGACCCGATACTCGTTGCTTGAGAAAACTTGCTGCGCTTTGGCATGGGCTGCTCGCCGGCTGAGACATTATATGCTGACTCATACCACTCTATTGATATCAAAGATGGATCCAATCAAGTATATCTTCGAAAAGCCTGCCTTGTCCGGAAGAATAGCAAGATGGCAAATGATTTTGATTGAGTACGACATCCAATATACGACCCAAAAGGCAATCAAGGGAAGTGTGTTAGCAGATCATCTGGCACATCAGGAAGTGGATGATTATCAGTCTATGAACTTTGAATTCCCGAATGAGAACATCATGTTGGTAACTGACTATGAAACACCTGGACCGGATGAAGGACCTGAGGAAGGATCCCGATGGTCTATGTACTTTGATGGAGCTTCAAACGCTTTGGTAAATGGCATTGGTGCCGTGATCATATCTCCTGAAGGCTCTCATACTCCGTTCACCGCCCGACTATGTTTCAACTGCACCAACAACATGGCAGAGTATGAAGCGTGCACTATGGGTCTTCGAGCAGCTATTGACCTAAGGATTAAGTTCTTAAGTGTATTCGGAGATTCTGCTCTCGTGATCAGTCAGATCAAAGGCGAGTGGGATATGAAACACCCTAATCTTATTCCTTACAAGGAGTATGTGTTGACGTTGCTTCCACACTTCGAGGAGATAACCTTTGAACACTTCCCTAGAGAGGAGAATCAGTTAGCGGACGCGTTAGCTACGATGTCTTCTATGTTCAAGGTCAGATGGGACAATGAAGCTCCTCAGATTACCATTGAGAGGTTGGATGAACCAGCACATTGTTGCGCCATTGAGACTGAAGAGGTGGCAGATAAACCTTGGTTTCATGAGGTGAAGAGGTATCTTGAAGCTCAGGAGTACCCCGAGGGTGCATCTGTTAATGATAAAAAGTTTCTAAGAAGATTCGCGGTGAAATTCTTCATCAATAATGGCATTCTTTACAAGCGTAACCATGATTCAACCTTACTGCGTTGTGTGGATAAGAACGAAGTAGAAAGGATCATGATGGAGTTACATGAAGGTACTTTTGGAACTCATTCCAGTGGACACACCATGGAAAAGAAAATCCTTCGGGAAGGATATTATTGGTCCACAATGGAAGCCGACTATTATCAGCATTCTCGGACCTGTCATAAGTGCCAAGTTTATGCTGATAAGGTGCACATACCTCTGGTACCTCTACACATCTTGACAGCTCCTTGGCCTTTTGCAATGTGGGGCATTGACATGATCAGCGAGATCAGACCTAAGGCGTCCAACGGGCATCGTTTCATTCTGGTAGCTATTGATTACTTTACAAAGTGGGTTGAGGCAGCTTCCTTTGCTACAGTGACCAAGAACGTCATTGCACGATTCATTCGGCATAATCTGATTTGTCGATATGGTGTACCAGAGAGGATCATTACGGACAATGGTACAAATCTCAACAATAAGATGATCACCGAGCTCTGCAAGCAGTTCAAGATACAACATCACAACTCTTCTCCCTACTGGCCGAAGATGAATGGGGATGTAGAAGCGGCTAATAAGAACATTAAGAAGATTGTGCAGAAGATGACAGTGACATACAAAGACTGGCACGAGATGTTACCGTTTGCTCTTCATGGGTACCATACCTCAGCACGGACGTCAACAGGGGGAACACCCTATTACTTGGTTTATGGCATGGAAGCCGTCTTGCCCATTGAAGTTCATATACCCTCTCTTCGGATTATGAAGGACACAGGTTTGAGCGAAGATGACTGGATCTAGACACGGCTTGATCAGCTGAATTTAATCGACGAGAAGAGACTTACTGCTATTTGTCATGGTCAAACGTACCAAAAACGGGTGATCAAGGCATTTAATAAGAAAGTTGGACGACAAGAGTATCAAGTTAGGGACCTGGTTATCAAGCGCATCATACTTCCACAAGGTGATCCCAGGGGCAAATGGACCCCTACCTATGAAGGGCCATTTGTGGTTAAGAACATTTTCTCAAGAGGAGCTATGATTCTAACCACCATGGATGGTGACGACCTTCCTCACCCCGTCAATGCAGACATAGTGAAAAAATACTATGCATAATCAAAGACCCGCTAGGTTGATTGGCCTAGGCAAAAATAAGGGCTTCCCGGCGAACCAAAAGGGTTCGGGCAAAAATAAGGGATGAAAATAAAAAAAACTGTACACCCGGCAAGTCGAAAACCTGAAAAGGCGGCTTGGACAAAAAAGGGTATCCCGGTGGACTGAAAACCCGAAAGGGCGGTCCAGGCAAAAATTAGGGATCAAAGCGTAACACTATGTCTCATTGGATCACCTCGCAGCCAGACTTCGGTATCAACTATCAAGCTCGGATGGCACTAAACAATTTGATCTACCTTCAACCAAGTAGCAAAGTGATGAGACGCTCGAGGACATAAGGGAAATAGCAGAGTTGGAACCCAGTGGGATTATTCACATAGTTGTTTTTCCTTGTTTTCACAAAATGTATAAACTCTATTATTCGGCGGCGTTCTCTTACTATGATGTCAGCCTCTTGTACAAAAATGCCTATTTACAGGCTAACATCAAAATCAATACAAGTCATTTTACAAATAAAATGCAAACTGTTTTCCTTTTTTCTGTTTTGTTTTGCAAAGAACGTCCAATGTTCAGTTTTTGATATATGCATTTGACATTAATTGCTGCTCATAAATATTTACATATGAAACAAAAAACAATTACTTGTAATATCAGAAATAGGGGAAACGAAAAATGTCCAAGCCGTACAGTTGCTCTGTCCACCAGGTACAAGGGTAAGTTCAGCTGGAAAATATGGCTGAAATACTTTCACTCCCCACAGAGTAAGAAAAGGCACTAATGTTAGCTCTCCCCAATTGAGACTCACAACCGCGAATGATCAGTAATATTCTTCCCAAGCAGAGTTTATCTATCGTCAGCACTGAAAAGTCTTATCATACCCGACCGAGTATAAGATATCCCCAATGGAGTTTGAAAATCTTCCCAGCGCAGTCTTAAAAAGCATCCCTAGTGGAGTCTGGAGAATCATCCCCAGTAGACTCTGGCAGATTGTCCCCAGTAGAGCCTAAAAGGTTATCCCCAGTAAGGTCGCTATTGGAAAAGTCATCCCCAATGGAGTTCATTCCTTTCACCAACATGAATTCAATCCCCAACAAGGCTCATTATCACCAGTAGCGGTAATTCATCCCCAACGGAATTTATCAGCGGAATCCTCTACAGAGCATCTCTTCCCCACAGAGTAATCTCCTCATCAGTTTATTCCCCAGCGAAGTTATCCTCTCCTGCAGGTTTATTCTCATAAACATCTTCGTTCTCTATCCCCAACAGAAATGAATAATTCAACTCTTTTCTCCGAAAGCTATCCGAGATTTATTTTCCCCAGCTAAAAATATCACATTTCCATACATCATGACACATGCATATACGCATCATACAACACAATCTCATTTACTTTGAGAACATCATTTGCTTGATACATATCATGCATTACATACAACTAACCTTTATCTTTCAGGAAGGATGCGGTTAAATTCTCACAAAATTCAAAGCTATGAAGCTTTTACCTCCGTTGAATTACAGACGAGTTCCTAAATCTCAGCAGAGAAGTTTTCTCAGTTGAATTACGGGAAAGTTCTTAAATCTTGACGAAGATGTTTCCCCAAGTCAAATTATTGACAAGTTCTTAAAACTCAGCAGAGATGTTCTCTCAGTTGAAGTACATACAAGGTCCTAAATCTCGACAAAATTGTTCCATCCGTTGAATTACAGACGGGTTCCTAAATCGCAGCAGAGAAGTTTTCTCAGTTGAATTACGGGCGAGTTCTTAAATCTTGACGAAGATGTTTCCCCAGTTGAATTATGGACGAGTTCTTAAAACTCAGCAGAGATGTTCTCTCAGTTGAAGTACAGACAAGGTCCTAAATCTCGACAAAGTTGTTACCTCCATTGAATTACAGACGAGTTCCTAAATCTCAGTAGAGAAGTTTTCTCAATTGAATCACGGGCAAGTTCTTAAATCTCGACGAAGATGTTTCCCCAAGTCGAATTACTGATAAGTTCTTAAAACTCAGCAGAGATGTTCTCTCAGTTGAAGTACAGACAAGGTCCTAAATCTCGACAAAGTTGTTCCTCCGTTGAATTAAAGACGGGTTCCTAAATCTCAGTAGAGAAGTTTTCTCAGTTGAATTACGGGCGAGTTCTTAAATCTCGACGAAGATGTTTCCCCAAGTCGAATTACTGACAAGTTCCTAAAACTCAGCAGAGATGCTCTCTCAGTTGAAGTACAGACAAGGTCCTAAATCTCAACAAAGTTGTTCCTCCATTAAATTACAGACGGGTTCCTAAATCTCAGCAGAGAAGTTTTCTCAGTTGAATTACGGACGAGTTCTTAAATCTCGACGAAGACGTTTACCCAAGTCAAATTACTGACAAGTTCTTAAAACTCAGCAGAGATGTTCTCTCAGTTGAAGTACAGACATGGTCCTAAATCTCGACAAAAGTGTTCCTCCGTTGAATTACAGATAGGTTCCTAAATCTCAGCAGAGAAGTTTTCTCAGTTGAATTACGGGCAAGTTCTTAAATCTTGATGAAGATGTTTCCCTCCAGTCGAATTACTGACAAGTTCTTAAATCTCAACAGAGTTTTTCTCAGTTGAATTACATGCAAGTTCTTAAATCTTGACGAAGATGTTTCCCCTCAGTTGAAGTACGGGCAAGTTCCTAAATCTCAACAAAGATCAGACTCCCCCAGTGGAATCTTCCTCAAACAACAGGTATACAAGCTCTAGCTAAGGAATCTCTTACGTGATCGACACTCCTTCAGATGGAATCTTTAAGCCCATCCCCTCGTCACCAATCTCCAAATGGCATCTGTAAGCCCATTCCCGACATCACAAGGCTGATTACCACTTCATGCGAGTGCAAATTTCTGGGCACTCTAGTGTTCAATCATCTTCCACCTTCGGATCACGAAAGGCATAAAAGCCAATATATATCCTCAGGTTTAAGAAGATTGAACAGGGGCAGCTTTTGTACCCGAAAATTTTCCCTCCCATATTTCTCCAAACATTGCAAGAAAAATCTCCAAGTTGCTCAAGGAAGTCGAAGAATTGGTCAGACAAGCTATCTCCTAAGGCAGTCTACCCCAAATTAGGGTTTTGTGTTGCATCAAGATCCTTGAGTCCAAGTGACCCCAAATTCTCACCAAGGTCCTAATATGTTCTCAAGGTCATCCATGCCAAGTTTCAAGCCTTGTAGAGGAAGTTTGCTCAATCAATTGCTCAAAGGTCCAAAAATCGACTGTGCTAGGGCAAAAGTCAACTGTGACCTACATACAGTCAAATTTCAAGATTTTTTGTCAACATTATCATTTTTAAGGACATTTCATCATTTTATCAAGGGTTGATCATGATTCATCAAGGATTTCTCAAAATTCATCAAGATTCAAAAGTTGCTAAATTAGGGTTTTGTAGAAAAAGTCAACCCAACTTTGACCAAGCATAACTTTCTCATACTTTATGAGCAATGATCCATCCAATGCTCATTTTTAAGAGGATGAAATTCCCTACAGTCCATATTCATACACCAAGTTCAAAAAATGCACTCATAAGAAGTTATGAATTTTGACATTATAGGTCATTTTTGAAAGTCAACAAAAACACCTTTTTTGTCAAAGCTCCTAACTTGATCATGGAATATTAAAATGAGATGAGACCAAAAGGTTTGATTAAAGGACATCTCAAGTTTTCTAAAAAGTCATAGAATACCTCCAAAAGGTCACAATTGAGGAAGTTATGCATTGTTGAAGTTGGACTTTTTTGGAAAATTTCCAAAAGTCAACTATCCCCAAAACTCCAAATTTTGCCAAACGGGCCCATTCTTTTTCACTTGTTTTAAGTTTGCATTGTAGCCCACGTGCTCCAGCCTTGGCCATGTTTCCATATCATTTTTTTATTAATTATTTTGATTTTATTTGAATTAATTTGATTTAAATCAAAATAAATCAAATAAAAATCCAAAGGCATTGATAACAAAGATTTTGTGTTGATTTAAGGTTCCATTATACAGCTTGCCATCATCAAATTCGTATCAAATCAATTGTGTGCAAAAAAGATTGAAATCAAGCCAATTTGGAAAGTTTGTAAAAGCAAATCAAATCCACATCAAGAGCATTGTTAGAGCAAGATTTGGACAAAGAAAACAACCCTAACGTATTGTACAATACATAAGGAACAGAAGCATACAAGAATAAGGGTTGGAAATCAATTGTGGAGGCAGAACGAAAGTTGCAAAAATCAAGAAAAAGCTTAAGATCGAAATCAACCCTAGAGGCAATTTCAAGGCTTGATATTGGTCTCAATCTCTTCCTGGCCATCTCCAGAAGCGAAACCAATCAAGACAACGCGTTTTCAGCCCCTCCCAAGCTCTGTAAGTCCCTCTTGAATCCGCCCCATTCTTGAATTTGATTTGTGTTATTCTTGCATTTATAACGAAAACTAATTGCATATTCTGATTCACCATGCCATTTGCAATCTTTTGGTATTATTTAATTTCATTCATCTAACCTGTATTGTGATTCACCATAATTAGGGTTTCAAGGTTTGGTTTAGGGGTTTTTAGTTGCAGGAAAAATTAGCCTTAGTAATGGCTATAGTTATGACCGGAAGAGGAAGGCGAGTCTAACCATGGTGTTAGAAGGCATTTTCATGGCCTGTAGAGGATTTTGGAAGGAGACTGGCTTGTAGTGACGGACCTCCGTCCGTAGGTATAGCTACTGGAACTTTTGGCCACGGTTCAGGGACAGGGATGATGATTTGTCATCCATCCATTTGTTCATTCAAATAAATCACGCGTTTTTTTTATTTTCTGGCCATTTGATTTTGTTTTATATATTATATTACGCTTGCATTATTATTAACAAAACAACAACACGCCCCAGTGGTGGCCACATCAGCGTTCAAAGACCAAAAGGCTGGAGGTCAGGGGTTCGATCCCTGCCTCCAGCAAACTGCATTTTCTCATTTGTTTTTAGGAGATCTAGTGCATGTACAAGCTTGAGGTGCACCATGTTCCTCCTTCATCTATGTGCCAGATGGCCAGGTGGCCAGATCTGGTGGCCAATCCTTGAGGGCACACCATGGACTCAGTCAACGCTCATGCATTGGATTACAAAATTCCAAACGGACCAGCTCCTATTGGGCCAAGCAAAAACGCTTTCAACACCTCCAAAAAAGGCCCAATTCCTTCTTTCTCTTATATTTTTTCATTTTAATTTAATTTTTTTATTTTGCTTAATTAATTTTCTAACCAATAGATTAATTAAATTTTTTATCAAAAAATCACAAAAATACTTTTTTTATCCAATTAAATTTTAGAACTTTTATTTTTATTAATAAATACTTATTAATTAATTAGGATATTAATTAGGAAACTTTAATTTATTTTGTAAATATTTAAAATTAATTAGAAATCATTAGGTTTTAATTCTAATTTAATTATTTTAATTTCTTTCTTAAATTAACAAAAACTCCAAAAATAGTTCATTTATTATTTTTCATTTAATTAATTTATTTTATAATTAATTCAATATTTAATTTAAGGATTTAGTTTCTTTTCTTAAAATAAAAACAACAAAAAAGAGCATTTTCTTTTAAAAGGGTCAAAACCCTAATTCGCATTCGATTTAATTTTGTGTCGCGCTTTATTTTCTTTGCCCAATTAATATATCTGCTTCCGGTATATAATAGTTAATTAGGACATTTAGTTATTTTTACCGCTTTATTTTATTTTCAAAGGGTTGCTTTTGGCGATGTAAATACCCGACGCCTTGTAATTTAATTTCCGCACTTTAATTTCTGCTAATTATAACTGCTAGATGTTTGATAATAGGGTTTGCATGACAAGACTGGATGCTTAATCTTAAAATCAAATTAGATCACCCTAAACATGTGCAAAGATAAAAATAACTGAAAACAACACACTCGCACATGCGCACTCCTAGGGTACACCCCACTTGGTTGCCTTCGTACACGATCATTGAGTATAAGTTATTTTAGAGGTCGCCCTCTTGTCTAAAAGATCATAGTTGCCTCGAAACAGTTGCCTCGGATATTGTTGCCTCAAACAAATGATCTAAGACATTAGGGTTACCGCTAAGGCGTCCTAACATTGCTTTGGTGACCGTAAGTCCCTCATTCGAATTGACCCTCAAACTCCAACGACGGTGCTACCCACTCACTAATAGTGGGATAACATTGTCTAAAGGAAATTAGCATAGAACGATTCCTTTTTCGAGTAGGTAGATAATTCTTAGATACTTGCTCATAAAATAAATAAAAAAACCTTTCTCACACTTACACTCCTTTTTTTTAAACATAGTTTTCAAAAACACTTCATTACACTCTTGAGGACAGAAACAAGAGTTAAATCGAAGTTAAAACAAAAACTTTTCAAAACCCATAAGCACAAAGAAAACATTTTGAAAATGATGAGCAAGTACCTAAGAGCCCGTAGATAACTACGGATAGAAAGGGTGCTAATACCTTCCCTTTCTATAATCTACCCCCCGTACCTAAAAAATCTCGAAAAAGGATTTTTTTTGTGCTTTTTTCCTTTCCTTGTTGGATAAAATAAAAGACGGTGGCGACTCTTGCTTACCGCGACATTTTGCGAAAACAAACGCAAAATGCAAACCAGCATTCCAAAAAAACAGTCATTTCTTCCCACTGTATCACACCCTATCTTACCAGCAAATAGAATCTTCGATTTGGGTACTGGCTGGATGTGAGCACTTTCGATCTGAGGGCTTCTAGGTGTGGGCACCTTCGATCTGAAGGGCTGCTTTGGCTTGGAAAATTTTGACAACCTTTGATGGATTGTGTGGGTATCGTCTCTCCCACTTTTTCTTTTTTTTCTCTTCCAACACTTGTGATCTCTTTATATAGAGGGGGTAGAGGGGACAAGAAGGTAAAGATTTAAATGACCTTGATTGTGTTTGAAAGCCTTGAATAGGATTTTGTAACGTTGACCAAACACATGGGATCTGTCCCTTTTGAATTTGATATTGTGTAACTGGCCTTTGAATTCCCTCTTTCGAATGGACTTCTAGCCTCCTTTGAATGGACTCTTGCAAGCTTCTTCAAATGGACTCTTTTGGAATGCAAATCGAACGGCCTTTGCTCTGATGTTTAAATCGAAGGAAACTCTGATGCTCCAATCGAAGGAAGCTCTGATGCTCTAAATTGAAGGAAGATCTAATGCTCCAATAGAAGGAAGTCCGATGCTCCAATCGAAGGAAGCTATGATGTTCCAAATTGAAGGAACCTCTGATGCTCCAATCGAAGGAACCTTTGATGCTCCAAATCGTGGAAGCTCTGATGCTCCAATCGAAGGAAGATATGATGCTCCAATCAAAGGATCCTGTTACAAGGCCAATCGAAAGGCTTTGCTGAAATGCCAATAGAAGGGCATTTTGGAGATGCCAATCGAAGGAAACTTAAAAACACTACTCACAAATTTTCCCTTTCCTTAGGTAAGGGTTTGTGACCAACCATGTAAGGGAAGACCTTGGAAAACATGAGAGGGCAAGTTTTGGAGTACACCACTAAACATCAAATTCAACCTTCATGCTCAATCTTCAAGTTGCCTTGCCTTGCTTCATTATTTCATCATCTTTTCCATAAAATATGTCAAACCAGCCCAACCACCCTGCTACAACAAACAACCTACACATGTTTTCCAAAACCAGTCCCAAAATCAGCCCTGCACGAAGCTGCCATTCCACTCCAAAACCTGTATAGTAATGCCAAGAAAACTGTCACAACCTGCTCCAATGCTGCCCTGCAAAATCTGAACCATATCAGTCCAATATTTGCATAAAATTAGCAAAAACAGACTGCATCTAAAAAGCAATAAAGCAGTATACCACATTTGTTCAAAACTCATCAATTTTCCTCCTAAAACCTTATTTTGTTCTACTATAAACTCAAGCTAACGGCAGAAGAAAAAGGGACGGAAAAAAAATCTCTCTTAAACTTCAAACCTGATCCATATTTATCCTTCATTCTCTAAGAGAGTAGAGTGAAAATATTCCCTCTCTCCTTACAAACTATAGCAGATCAACATTTCAAGAAAACCTAATCCTCTCTCCATAACCAGAGCTTCAAACTGAAACCGTGAAATAATCGATCCAACTTTGCTCATTACTGAAATAAACCAAATCCATCCCACTGCATACAGAACCCTTTCATTCTTCACACAGACCTGCATAATTAACCTCACCATATATAAACAGAAATCTCAAATAAAATACTACCAACTAGTTGTTCAAACACTGAAAATTCCACAGAAACAACACAAGTTCTTGTTTATCTTTCATTGTAACTCTACAAAAAAAACTTACTTACACTAAACAAAATTGTTGTCATACAAACTTCACCCAACTTACTACTTATACGCTGGTGGTTCGATTTAAAGAAGAAGCAGAAAGAGTAACACTGAGTAAAGTAAGGAAGAAAATTAAAGCATTATACGTCAACAAATTCCGGAAATACCCTCTTCTTTGCAGGTAACTTTTCATGTAAATCTCTAAACTTATGTATTGTGTTTTCCTAGAAATCCACTGCAACCATTGCCATTCGTGCTTTCCTGATGCTTTCATTCTGAAACTTAAAAATTATCGGTTTGCTTGCCTAAAAATTGTATCTTTATTTCTGTTAATGTAAGAAAATTAAAGAACAATGACCGTAAGAAGCTTTCTTTGTTGATGTTAATCGAAATACTGAAATGAGATGAAATAATGAAGATTAATCATGATTGATTGAGAGATGAACAAATACGTACTAGGAAAACAAGGAAATAGGAAAGAAACAGAGTCTTATTCAAACAGATAATCACGGAGTAAACTGAGGGAGCATGGCGTGAGAGAGATGACGCATGAGAATGGAAGATGAAATAAAGTTAGAGTTGAGTTCTTGTTTTCATCGTGAAAACAAAGAGAGAAAGATGTTATGGGAGAAGAAGAGGAAGTGGTTTAATTTTTTGTAACCTTTTTTTTTGTTTTCTTGAGTCATTAATTAGGATAACACAAAATAATAATCAATTTTTTTCCTTCCCAAGGGCAGCTGGCCGCAGCGCCTCTTCTATACATCTAGGGTTTTCAATTTTTACCATTTCCTTAAAATGCAAACTGGGTTTGGGCCTATTTTTTGGCCCAACCCATTTCATAATTTTTGTCTTAGTATTAGTGAAAACATTAGAATAAAATAATGGTTAATTGTTGCAGTGGTTGATGAAGCGTTTGGTAAGTGCAAGGCCCCGGGTTAGAGATCCCCCGAGGACATTTTCTTATTTTTTCTATTTTCTGTTTTCTTCATTTTTTTGACCAAAAAAACAAACAAAAAAAAAGACTTCTTGGGCTCTAACCTTTAAGACCATCCAAAAATTCCCCATTAACCCCCTGGTTTGCTAACTTTCCACCCTTTATTTATATTTTAAAAAAAAATAGTTTTCTTAGTTTTGTTGTTTTAATTACCTAGTTATAAAATATCATATTGTTAATTAGATAATTTAATTACTTAGCTTAGATTTTTAAAACTAATTTAGTAATCTTTTAAGCTTTTAATATTTGTTTTAGTTTATCTAACATTTCAATATTATTTGTTTAGTTAAAATTCTCTTAATTTGTTTAATTTCTTCATGATGAAAAATACCAATATATATATATATATATATATATATATATATATATATATATATATATATATATATATATATATATATATATATATATATATATATATATATATATATATATATATATATATATATATATATATATATATATATATATATATATATATATATATATATATATATATATATATATATATATATATATATATATATATATATATATATATATATATATATATATATATATATATATATATATATATATATATATATATGATTTAATTTCTTTTAATCAATTTTTTTTTCTAGAATAGGTTTTTATTTTCTCTTCAAAATTTCTCACAAACAAAAAATACCAAACAAAATAATGTTAAAATTTAGTTTTATCCTTCTTTTAGATTTTACTTAAACAAATAAAATATTAAAATATTGTAGTATTAATTACTTTGCTAATTAATTTTATTTTGTAGATTGTTTTAGTTTAATCAAATTATTTATTTTTAATTCGATTGGGTTGTATTGCTTGTTTATTTAGACTTTTAATCGCATTGTCGATTCGATCCATCCCTATTTGTAAATTTGTATCCTCCATTCCCGAAATCTCTGTAATAGCGTAGAATTTTAATTTCCGCAATTTACTATTTTTCTTTATATTTTATAGTAATTAGGCGTGTATGATAAGATATAAAATCAAACGATAGATAATCATAAACTTCAAGATAAAATAACTGAAAACAAATCACTTTTCACACGTACACCTCTACGGTAACCTCGCTTGTTGCCTCGAAAATACAGTCATGTCCCTCGAATGTGGGGCTCTTTAGCAAAGAATCTCGATAAAAAAGATCGTAGTCCCTCGATGACCCTTTGATGTTGACTTTGGTAAACGATCTAGTCCCCTAGGAAAATTGCTAAAGCGTCTTACAAGTTTCCTTCATTGACTGTACGATTGACCCGCGCCTGTCCCCTCACATCCAATGATAGGGCTTCTTACCAATAAATGGTAAGATAGAAATATCTAAATGAGGAGGAAAAGAATAAAGAGTTATTTTGAGTAGGTAGAACATTCGTAGTTGCTTGCTCACAAACATTTCAAAATAAAACAACTTTCAAACACACCAACACTTTTTCGAATGAAATATTTTCAAAAGTCAACACTTTGTATACATTCTTATAGAGACGAGAACCATTAAAAAGTTCTCCTAAACAAAGGCACTTTTCAAAAATACTTTCAAAAGCAAATCACAAGCACATTTACAAAGCATTTCAAAGTGAGCTAGCAACTAAGAGTCTGTAGATAACTACAGATGAAAAGGATGCTAACAACTTCCATTTTCATAATCTACCCCCAAAATCAAGAAAAATTCTCAAAAGATCATTCCTGTTCTTTTCACCCATTCCTTTATTAGATAAAAGAAAAGTCGATTGCGACTCTTGCTATTCGCAACAATTGCGATCAAACGCAAAACACCCAAGTCAGTTCTCTACCGTATTACAAAACTGGCAACTTTGTTGAGGAATTACTTAAAAGTTGGGTTACCTTAGAGACTAGATCACCTTTAAATGCTTTCATTGATTGATTTGTTTTCTTTATATTTTTTTGTCCTTGTTTGGGTTTTGTATTAATCCTCTACCCGGATCTGAGAACATCATTAGGTAAGTAGCAAAGATTGTGGAGAATGTATGGCATAGACTGATATGGTTGAGACAATAGCTACTTTTGTGTGATACATTTGTGGGTACCGATATCCCTTATGGATAATTAAGGAGAATACGGGGCCTTTGTGTGGTGTCATGAAGCACTAATTGACCTTAGAACCTTTAATTGAACAAATTAGCCATTAGGAAGTAGTGAGATATCCGACTTTGGTGCAGTCCAAAGCTGGTTGATACTCGATACTACGCTCATTGAGATTGGACTTTTGGGATATTTCGGTCGCCAAAACAGAGGCTTGTGTTGAAAAAATACCCAATGGAGAAAGATCAATGATATTGAGATCCCCTAGAACCCGATTAATTTCTAGGATAGGTTGAACCAACTAAACTTCAAGAGGATACTTACCTATGAATCTCATGCAAGCCTAAACCTAAGGAGTTGTTTTCTTTGTGTGTATATGTTTACTTGTACATGACATCATGACATCATACCATGGTATTTTGCGCTAACCATTTCAAGGACTTTGAGATTTATCTTTGTGATGTTTTGTAGGTATTGGATTCCACACGAAGAAACACCATCTGAATCAACCTCGTGAAAGTGTCTCCTTAACTTAGGGAGTTAGTGTCAAGGGTTCCCAATGATTCTCCATTCACCAAGAAGTATGGTCGTCTCATCAACCTGTTTACCTCAAACATTGTAGAGGACATGGTACATGTGTTTTTTCAATTCTTTGATCCTAAACACCATTGTTTCACATTTCCTGACTACCAACTAGTGCCCACTGTTGTACCCCAAAATTTGCCCTCCCATATTCTTCAATAAATTGCCAAGCCAAGTCACAAAATTCCCCAAGGGTTATGCAGTTCAACTGTCTCCTATACAGTCAAAACTAGGGTTTGGGTTCTGATCAAGAAAATGAAGTTTTCAAAGGCCCAATCAAGTCTCACATGCCTACAAATGTGGTCAAGCATCTTCATATTAAGTTTCAAGGCATTCAGCTCAAAATTGCACAGTCAAAACCCTAGATTGCACTACAGTCAACTGTAGGGGCAAAATGGTCATTTGACAGTCAAAAGTTCAAATTTTTGGTCAACATATCATTTTAAAGCCACAAACATCATTTGATCAATGCTTGATCATGATTCTCAAAATTTGGCTCAGAAATCATCAAAGATGCAAAAGTTACTATATTTGGACAGCTGAAAAAGTCAACTGAAATTGACCAGGGCATAACTTTCACATGGATTATCAGAAAAATTCCATCCAAAGCTCATTTTGAAGAGAAAGACATTTCATACAATTCATCTTCATACTTCAAGTCCAAGAAATGCTCTCACAAAAAGTTATCAATTTCAACATTATAGGTCATTTTCAAAAGTCAACAAAAAGGGACTTTAAGTCAAAGGCCATAACTTGAGATTGGTAAATCAAAATGACATGGGACCAAAGGCATTGGTTAAAGGACTCAAAGACCTTTCCAAAATGTCCAAGAACATGTGAAAAGCTTAAAAATTGAGCAAGTTATGCCTTGTGGAAGTTGGGAAATGTTTGGGAATTTTGGAAAGTCAACATTGATGCAAATGATCCAAAATTGCTAATGGGCCCATTTTTCTTCCATGATCCATCATTCCAAGCATATGCACGACCACTTGGCCCAAAGGGAAGCATTTTCTCATTTTTTAGTTATTTATTTGAATTTATATTAATATTAATTCATTTAAATTATTTAAATATATAGAAAATATCTAACTTGACCTAATGAATCTTTTTGTACACATTTTAGGCTCAATAATTCGTGCCTAAGCCAATTTGGAAAGATTTGGAGCATTGGGATATGATTTGTGCAAAAATAACATGAAAAAAGATATGAAAAGATTCTTAACAAATCAAATATCCAAACCATGATTACAAGGGATTTTATTCAAGTTTGTTGACCTAATTGCTTCCATACAAGTACCTGATCACAAACCTAATGGGAGGACACTAAAGGCTGCGCAGAAAACAAAAGTTCAAAACTTGAAAATTCTTGAAAAAAGTTCAAAACTGAAAAGCATTCTAGAGGTCGATTCAAGGCTCCAAACTTGGTTCAATAGCTTCCTTGACAATCTCTGAACGTGTGCCAATCCCTAACATCAACCAAAACACAAGGAATTGGTAAAGCGGATTCCAACTGAACCAAGAAAAATCCATGATCGTACTTTGATTTCTAGGCATCCTTACTGCATTTTAATTATACATTCATGTTCCTTGTCAAGTTTTGAAACTAACCATGTGATCCAATTGCGTTTTCGTGCTATATATGAGATTATACCATACTTGATTTCTAGGGTTTTCAGGATGACAAATTAGGGCTTTTCTGACCAAGTAAAATTAGCCCTCAAGATTATGATGGTCATACTCAGCAAGCCTGGACGAAAAGGAAGCACTATTCGCGATGAATTTATGACCACCATAGCCCTATTCGCTATTTTCCCATAGCATGACTAAAGCAACGCGTTAAAACCGTTGCTATTGTGTTTTATTTTTCAGGTACGCGAGGAAGATGAAGACATGGCACACTGTGATTCGTTGGTTTGAATTCTCGCGCGCTAATCCACTAACTATTTGCTTTTCTTTTATAATATTTCTTGTTTATTTATTAATCACGCGCGTTGAGTTGGTCTAGTGGCAGGCAAGGATACTGGTAACACACGTGACCTGGGTTCGAACCCCAGGTCTTGACGTTCTTCATATTATTTTGCATTCAGTAATCCCATGTAGCACTTACGTTAAAACGTACCATGCTCCATCATCATCCAGACAGCCACACGTCCAAGGGATGCAAATCAAGGGCTCAGGATTGAAACGCACCATGGGCATAAGTCAACCTTGTGACGCACAAATTGGGAAAGTCAACAGGCTACTGCATATTGGGCCAGAACCTTTGGATCAACACCTCCAATTTGGGGCTACCCCCCCCCCCCCCCCTGGTTTGCTAGTTTTATTTATTTTTCTTATATTTCCTTCAAATATTATTTTACTTGTTTTGTTGTTTTAATTTAATAATTATTTTTACAAAACATGAAAAATATCATAAAATTCAGAAAAGACAAAAATTTAATAATTATTTTATTTTAATTATTTTTTCTAAATAAATTAACATGTAAATTACTTAGTTAAGTAGGTTACGATTTTAGTTTCTTTTAATAACAAAAAAAATCCAAAGATAGAATTAGGTTTAATTTTTATTCCTTTAATTTGTTTCTTTTTTTATAATATTTATTTATTTATTTTTTATAATTAAATTGTACATAAAAAATTAGGTTTAAATTAGTTAAAATTTTAATATTTTCATAATAAATCTAAAAAACACTAGAATTAGGGTTTCCACTTCAAATTTCATTCTAATAAATTCTTTTTCTTTTAAATCTTAAAAAACACAAAATACCAAAAACATTTTCTTTTGATTTTTAATTGTAATTTCTCATTAACTTTAATTTTTTGCAAAAGGGTCCAACGCCCTATTCTTGTTTTTTCCTTAATTGCGCATATTTACTTTATTTCGATTATAATTATGTAATTCTCCCAAAGCATTGTAACATTTAACTTCTCGCACTTCACTTTTATTCGCTTTATTTATTTTCCGTCAAATCGGGTCCGGTTTAATTTTGGCGATGTGGACCCGCGCCATTTGTAATAGTTTAGATTTATCTTCCCGCGAATTTTAACTGTTAAAAAGCATGCAAGAATGAATGTCTTAATTAAAATCAAGCGTAGAACACAAATAAACATGACAAGACAGATATCTGAAAACGACACACGAATCGCACACACCACCCCTAGGGTACGCCTCACTGTTGCCTTGCCTCGAAAGGTGATCGTCGAGTAGAGGATGTCTTAGTAAGTCCTCATGATCCGGGAACCTGGCATGAGGGTAGCTTCTAAGGTGTCTTCCCATTGCTCTGGTGATCACCATGTCCCGAACCTCGAATTGACCCGAACACCTCCAACCGTGGTGCTACCTACCTCTCAATGGTGGGATGGCACTACTTTCAAGGACGTTTACACAGACGAATTCCTTAGGGTAGGTAGGTTCTCAAGGATACTTGCTCTAATCTCAAAACAAACTCAAAAAGACTTTTCACACCAACACATTTTCAAAAGCTTTCAAAGCAAATTTTTCAAACACTCTGACGTACGAGTCGAACTGAAATTTTTCAAAGAAACTTTTTTAAACCCACATTGAAAAGCAAACAAACAATTTTGAAAACACATTGAGCAAGTATCTAAGATCCCATGGATAACCATGGATAGAAAGGGTGCTAACACCTTCCCTTTCTATAACCTACCTCCCGAACCGAGAGCAATCTCTTTAAGGAATTTTTCTGTGCTTTTGTCCTTTCCATTTGGAGAAAATAAAAGACGGTGGCGACTCTTGCTTCCGCGACATTTCGCGAACCAGCTTTAAACAGTCAGTTCCAGATCCACCGATCACACCCACCATGGAGGAGTTCTCTCAACTCTTGGGAGTGCCTATTCTTGATCAACTACCCTTCACCGGTATTGAGAAATACCCAATACCTGAGGAGATTGCTCGAGCTTTACATTTGTAACGGTCCGACGTTGTGGAAAATTGGGAAACAAGAAGTGGTGTTAAGGGTTTTCTAGCCAAGTTTTTGTTTGAGAAGGCTCAACAGTTTTGGGATGCTCTGGATTTGCAGGCTTTTGAAGAGGTTTTGGCTCTTCTAATCTATGGGATGGTACTGTTTCCTAACCCGGACCAACTCATAGGTGTGAATGCGGTCAAAGTTTTTCTGTCTCGCAACCCGGTGCCTACCTTACTCGGAGACATTTTGCATTCTCTTCACTCTTGCACCATGAAGAGAAGAGGAATTCTTATGTGTTGCACTCCTTTATTGGCTAGGTGGTTTATTTCACGCGTCCCTCGACCCGTTTTGAAGAATGAGCAACGCATGAGATGGTCTAATAGGTTGATGTCACTCTCGCATTTAGATATTCATTAGTGTTCTCGATCATTGGAGAATATTACCATTATTGACCGTTGTGGGGAGTTCCCTAATGTCCCTCTCCTTGGCATTAAGTGAAGTATCACTTATAATCCTTGATTATATCTATGATAGTTTGGGTATGCTCGGAGGGATGGTCCTCATGACGCACTTGTCCAAGGTATTGTGTTTGACTATGAGAACGATGTCCAAGGTTACCATCAAAGATTCGTACGAGCTTGGGGCATGGTGAACAAAGTTGATAGCAAAAATTTGGGACATAAGAACTACATTCCTTTGGAGCCTTATCTCAAGTGGGTGCGAGCTCGCGCTCAAAACCTCATGATGCCATATGAGGCCATCCTACCTATAATCATGGAGCCTATTGCCGAATGAGATGTTCCTTATACCATTCTTCATCCTGACATGCGTACTAATATCAAAGAATTGCAAAAATCATGGATTCAACTCAAAGGGGAGTGAGACACCTTTTAATCCCAATTATATGCAGGCGAGAAGAAAGTGTTGGAGCTCACGAGGCAACTTCACGAGGAGCAGAACTTGAATGCCTACATCGGTCCAAAGAAGAAGCGTCTATGGGAGACCTGAGTCCTTTTTGTATTAGTTCATTTTTGTTGTTTTTCTTTCATTGTAAGCCCGAGAGGCAATTTGTAACCTTGTTTAAACTTATTAATACAATTAATGTTTGTTCCTTCTTTTGGTTAAACAAATTTAAATCTTAAAAATCCTTGAAAGCATTATATTCGCATTACACGCATCATATCATAAGCAAGTTTTTCGACACAAGTTTCCTCATCTTTCTACTGTTTATTTCAGTACAAGATGGATCTCGAGAAGACCGTGAAGGACTTGCAGGAACAAAACTCTCAATTTTAAGAAATCCTGCTAAACTTGGCAAAGGGGAAGCAAGAAATGATGAAGCTCCTCATCACGAAGAAGTAGACCAAGGAAAGAGCTATAGTCAATATGGGGAAGAGATTCAAGGGCCACGTACGATAAGTACAAGTGGAAGAGGACTCCTCCTCCGAGGATGAGAATCAAGACGAAGACACAAGGAGCACCCGTGCTGGGGTTGCAAACAATCAAGCCTCTGAGGATGAAGACTATTTTGATGAACAATATCCATCGGTTGAAGATAAGTATAAGAAACTGGAGGATAGATTGGAGTTTGTAGAAGTCCAAGGTGTTCCCAGCTTAGACTTTGGTGACTTGGGTTTGGTTCCTGGGGTAGTCATTCCCCACAAATTCAAGATTCCAATCTTTGCTAAGTACGACGGAGTTTCATGCCCAAAGCTGCATTTGAGATCCTACGTCCGTAAAATACCATGGCATACCACTGATAAGAAGATGTGGGTGCGTTTCTTTCAAGAGAGTTTGTTTGGGACTCAGTTAGAGTGGTTTTACCCATTGGAGGGTTCTAACATTCATACTTGGGAAGATTTGGCCACTGCTTTTTACCGTCAATATAAGTATAACGCTGATCTGGCACCAACTAGGGTTCAGTTGCAAGGAATGACTATGGGTTCCAATGAAGTTTTCAAAGAATATACGCATAAATAGAGAGACCTAGTAGGTAAGGTGCAACCACCATTGACTGATAGGGAGTTGGTGGATATGTTCATGGGAACATTGACTGGACCATTTTTCAACTTGTTAATTAGAAGCTCATCATATAGATTCATCGAGTTAATTTTGACTGGTGAAAGAGTCGAAAGCGGTATTAAAAGTGGAAAGATTCCCATTGCTTCCGCCTTTATATAAAATATTGTGAAGAAGACATTTACGGGAAAAAGGAAACTAATGTCGTATACGGGTCAATAGGCCATGTCAAGAAAGACCATCGTCAATCTGTAGATGCAGTTCTGATCTCCAATCCACCCTCTACTTAAAGACCACAACAACAAGCCAACCATCAAAGACCTAAGGTTCCTAGAATACAATTTACAAGGATCAACATGTCACTATGTCAAGCCCTACAACACCTGTTGAAGGCTAATTTGGTAACAATGCGTGATCCCCCTTCAAATACCAATGTTTCATCACCAAAGTATAACCCGAGTGCCAAATGTGCTTATAACTCCAATAACCCCGGACATGATACTGATCGTTGTTGGGCTTTGAAATGAAAAAATCAAGATATCATCGACAACAAGACCATTGAGTTTGATCCTCCTACAACTCCGAATGTAATAACTACACCAATGGCAAATCATGGCAAAGGTGTCAATGCAATTGAAGACACTGCTTTTGTTTCCTCTGTTAAAGACTTGACTACTCCACTGACCATTGTTAAAGAAAATTTGTTGAGAGTCTGGGTTTTCCCTGGTTATCTAGAAGACTGTAACTGCTATGCCAAACAAGTTAATGGATGCAAATGGATTAAAAAGATGTCCAACACCAAATAAATAGCCACGAGATTTTATTCGAAAGAACTTTGTCCGCAAAAGGTTTGACTGAGGTTGTACCTCAAGAAGTTGAAGACATATCCATCATCACCATATCCAAAAAACCTATTAGGATCACTTCAAAAGTTCCTATTAGGATTTCCAATGAACCAAAGATCGCTCCACTGATAATTACCACACCGAGGCCTATCCCTTATTCTTCTGGTAAGACGGTACCCTGGAATTATGGGGCTGAGGTATACTATCATGGCATAAAACAAGACTCTTGGATTAATGAAGACAAGACTAATGACATTACCAACATTGCTGGATCTTGTAAGGTGACAAGGACGGGGAGAACATTCTCTCCTAACATTTAACCTCCAACCACCATAGCTACACTTGTTCGCATTATTGTTGACAAACCTAGTACTGATGCTAGGGGCAAAGAAAAGATGATTGAGCCTGCCAGGATAGAGGTGCCCGCCAAAGACATTACAACTGAGGAACCCTCCACCTAAGAGACGGAGGAGATTTTGAAGATCATAAGGAAGAGTGATTATAAGATAATATAGAAATTAGGGAAAACCCCCTCAAATATTTCTATGCTATCTTTATTACTTTGTTCTGATGCGCATGCTCAAGCCTTGATGAATTTTTTTAAGAAAGTTCATATTCCTCAAGAGACTACAGTCGATCAGTTCGAAAATTATGTTTCGAGTTTGACTGTCGATAATGGTATGGGATTATCAGATACGGATTTAACTCTAGCTAGAAGAAATCACAACAAGGCTTTGCATGTCTCTATTAAATGCAAAGGAACCAATATAGCCCATGTATTGGTGGACACTGGGTCCTCTCTGAACGTCTTACCCAAAGGTGCCCTAGATCGGTTGAATTGCGAAGGTTTTGTGTTGAAGCCAAGTGACATAATGGTAAGGGATTTCGATGGATCCAAAAGGATGGTACATGGAGAGGTTGACCTCCCCATCAAAGTTGGCTCTCAAACTTTCAACTTTACTTTCTATGTGATGCACATTCGTCCTGCCTACTCTTGCCTACTTGGACGCCCTTGGATACATGGGGCAGGAGCGGTGAATTCCACTCTTCATCAAAAGTTGAAATATCCAGTCAAAGGAAAGATCATTATTGTCTATGGTGAAGAAGAGTTTATGGTTAGCCACCTGAATTCGTTTAAGTATGTTGAGATGGATGGAGAATTCATGGAAACTCCCTGTCAAGCCTTCTAAGTGGTCTCTCCCATGGTTGTTGCTGCCAAGGTTTCTCCTGATATTCCAAAAGCTGCTCAAGATGTGCCAAAGATGGTTTCCCTCAAAGATGCTCGTGCTGTGATTGAAGATGTAGGATGTACAATTTGGGGGAAACACTCAGACATTCCTTTTAAGTCAGATAAGTGTGGGTTGGGTTTCACTACCAAAGCTCAAAGGGAGGTTAGACGTGCTCACATAGGAATACCACCTCTTCGAATTGGTAATCATGAAGTGAATGCTCTTGAAGACTTTGAGGATGACTGTGACTTTGATGAATGGATCTACCCGACTGTTGGTGAAGGACTCGACAATTGGCGTGCCAAAGATTTCACTCACATCTCCTTCAACAAGGAGTAATTACCATTTACGGTTTTTATCTATTCAAGAACTTTGTCTATAATTTAATTCAAATAATAACTTTAATCCATGTGCTTGGCCCGAGGCACTATGGTCCATTTGTTAAGGGTTTGTTCATTTTCATCTGACATATTATCATTTTATGAAAAACATTGGACTATTTGCATTAAAATTTTGCGCTCATTGTCTTTATTTTTCTTATTGCATTTTCAAAATAACCATGTATCTTGCATGCACACAGACACGCGCACTTGCAGATCCTCATCCACTCCGAATTTCATTACCAAAGACTCTGCTATTGACAGTTATAATTTCGAACATCTAATCTACCAAGCCAGAGACGAAGGCGAAGAAGATTGTGAAATACCAGGGGAACTAGCCAGACTTCTGATGCAAGAGGAAAAGGCCATTCAACTACATGAAGAGCCAGTTGAAGTGATCAACCTAGGTACTAAGGAAGACAAGAGGGAAGTCAAGATCCACACCAACTTGGGAGACAATGTCAAAGGAAGATTGGTCCAGATGTTGCATGACTATGTTGAGGTGTTTGCTTGGTCATATGAGGCTATGTCAGGGCTTAATACTGACATTGTGGTTCATCGTCTACCAACAAAACAAGATTGTCCTCCAGTCAAGCAAAAAGTTCGTTGTATGCGGCCAGACATGTCTGAAAAGATAAAAGCTGAGGTATTGAAGCTATTCAATGCAGGTTTTCTGGCAATGACATCATATCCCCAATGGGCGGAAAATGTGGTTCCAGTGCCAAAGAAGGATGGAAAATTCCGTATGTGCGTAGATTTTATGGATTTGAATAGGGCAATCCCCAAAGATGATTTCCCGCTACCACATATTGACGTCCTGGTCCACAACATGGCTTAAACAAAGTCTTCTCCTTCATGGATGGATTCTCTGGCTATAATCAAATTAAAATGGCTCCCGAGGACATGGAGAAGACCACCTTTGTCACACAGTGGGGCACATTTTTCTATAAGGTCATGCCCTTCGGTTTAAAGAATGCAGGGGCAACCTATCAATGAGTTATGGTGGCTCTATTTCATGACATGATCCATCATGAGATAGAGGTCTATGTGGACGATATGATTGCAAGGTCACAGACTGAGGAGAAACACCTTGATCATTTACATAAACTATTTGAAAGGTTGAAGAAATACAAACTGAAGTTGAATCCCAACAAATGCACCTTTGGGGTGAGGTCTAGAAAACTCTTAGGCTTTGTCGTAAGTGGTAAAGGAATTGAGGTCGATCCTGCGAAGGTCAAAGCTATCCAAGAAATACCAGCTCTCCATATTGAGAAGGAGGTCAGAGGTTTCTTAGGTCGACTTAACTACATTGCTCGGTTCATATCTCACTTAACTACTACTGAAGAAAGATCAAGTAGTTAGATGGAATGATGACTGCCGATAGCTTTTGACAAAATCAAGGAGTACTTTCAAGAACCTCCAATCCCGATGCCTCCAGTTGAAGGAAGACCTCTGATTATGTACTTGACTATATTAGAGAATTCAATATGGTGTGTGCTGGGCCAACATGACGAGTCTGGTCGAAAAGAGCATGCAATTTACTACCTGAGCAAAAAGTTTACCGACTGTGAAACCAGATATTCACTACTTGAGAAAACTTGTTGCACTCTGGCATGGGCTGCTCGCCGGCTAAGATAGTATATGTTGACTCACACCACTTTATTGATTTCTAAGATGGACCCTATCAAGTATATCTTCGAGAAGCCAGCTCTCTCCGGACGAATAGCCTAATGGAAAATAATTTTTACTGAATATGACATCCAGTACATTACACAAAAGGCAATCAAAGGAAGTGAGATGGCAGATCATTTGGCACATCAAGCTGTTGATGACTACCAATCCATGAACTTTGAATTCCCAGACGAAAATATCATGCTAGTAACTGATTGTGAAAGACCTGGACTATATGACAGACCTAAACAAGGATCCCGATGGACTATGGTTTTTGATAGAGCTTCCAACGCTTTGGGTAACGAAATTGGTGTTGTGATTGTTTCTCCTGAAGGTTTCCATACACCTTTCACTGCTAGACTTTGCTTCAACTGTACCAAAAACATGGTGGAGTATGAGGCATGCATTTTAGGTTTGAAGGCTACTATCGACCTAAGAATCAAGTTCTTGGACGTATACGGGGACTCAGCCCTAGTAATCAGTCAAATCAAAGAAGAATTGGATACCAAACATCCTAACCTGATTCCCTACAAAGAGCTCGTGTTGAATTTAATCCCATACTTTGAGGAGGTCGCCTTTGAACACTTCCCAAGGGAAGATAATCAGTTGGCAGATGCCTTAGCAACAATGTCGTCCATGTTCAAGGTCAATTGGGACGACGAGTCTCCCAGAATTACTATAGAAAGATTTGACGAACCAGCGCACTGTTGTGAGATTGACACTAACGAGGAGAAGCCTTGGTACCATGAGGTGAACAGATATCTTGAAGAACAATAATATCCTAAGGGAGCTTCAATCAACGACACGAGATTCCTATGAAGGTTCTCAGCCAAATTCTTTCTAAGCAATGGGATTTTATACAAGCGCAACCACGATTCAACTCTGCTCCGCTGCATGGACAAGAAGGAAGCATATAAAATCATGGAAAACATGCACGAGGGCATCTTTGGAACTCACTCTAGTGGACACACTATGGCCAAGAAGATCCTGAGAGCTGGTTACTATTGGTCGACTATGGAAACTGATTGTCACCACCATTAGAGGACTTTCCATAAGTGTCAGATCTATGCCGACAAAGTTCACGTGCCTCTGATACCTCTAAATGTCATGACTGCTCCGTGGCCATTTGCAATGTGGGGCATCGACATGATTGGAGAGATCAAGCCACTGCCTCCTATTGTACCCCAATTTTTCCCCCTAAGATCCCCTCATCATACCATGTTGATTTCATCACAACAAGATCACATTAGGATTCTTAGTTCCCCTCCCTATCTTTAGCTTTGCTCTTTGAGGAATCACCAAGCACCTTGACTTGTGTTCTTTGTTGATCATGAATATTTTTTGTATTGATTTCTTCTTTTAATTAATAAAATTCAATGTTAGTTTGTCTTTCTTGTTACTTATGTAGGTAAAGGAAATAAGATTTAGCAAGTTGCCCTATGGGTTCATGAGTTTATTTCCATGCCCTAGTTAATAAAGCTTGAGAAGTTCAAACCTCACCATTGGGTTTGTTTTGGAAGAAATGGCATGGCAAGGTTATTTTGGTTCACTACATTCTAAGATATCAAGATTGATCCAAAAGTACAAGGGGTTGATTGAAGAAGTTGTCAAGCTTGGACAAGGCCTTGTTCCCATTGATCACAAGTGCATATTTCTCTAAATTCTAAAGATATGTAAGTGGCTTTGGTGACTATGAGTTCTCATTTTCATCCTCAACAACTTCTATTTACAAAGCTTTTGTGTTGGTACAAAAAGTTTGTTCAAAATTGTCAAAGTTCCTCAAGTCATTTTTCTTGATCTAGGAGCTATGGTTTTGAACTTCAAAGAAGCATATCTTGATCATATTTTGGTATTTTTGAGTTATTCCAAAGACATCCTTCTCTCCAAAGGGTTATCAACAAATCAATTCAAAAGTTCCAAGGATTTTTCATGTGGAAGAAGCTTGATGATGAAGAAATATTACAAGTCCTTTAGATGAACCCCTAATTTCTCATATGTGACTTCAAATGATCATAACTTGGTCGAATTTGATCACCTTGAGTCCATTCTTTTTCCACAATGATCTTGAGGATGTGAAATTTATTCCTTCTTTTATGTGAAAAGTGAGAAAATGGATGGAAGATGCCCTAAGGATAAAAAAGATTATAGGTCATTTCATGCTTTTTTGCCAACTTCAACCATTCATAACTCTCTCAAGAGGTCTATTTCATTTCATCTTTTTTGGTCAAGATAAAATTCTAAGTGGAAGGCTATGTTTGGATGCAAAACATCATAGGTCACTTTTGAAGAAAAATTGGAATATTTCTAAGTATGGAAAGTCAACATTTTCCCTAACTTTGACTCAATGCAACTTTCAGCTCAAGAATCCATTTGATTCCATCATTTTTCCTTTGCAAAGCTTTAAACCTCACCTTTCTAAAGCATCAAGAATCATGCCTTAAGACCCCTTGAGCTGAGAATGCTATTTGATTGAACTTGGTAACTTGGAACTGAAGTTTCTTCATAAGTCAAAATTTGAAATCATTGGTTTAGCTTCTAAACACTTTGTTTTTGCGCCCTTTTGCCTATAAACATGTTTAGTGAACTTCCAGAAGAGATTAGCACAACAAAACACGCGTTTTGGATGAGTTTTGATCAAAATAGAAGTCACACTTTTCTTGTTTGCAACTTCACACGATTTCCCTCCAAACTTCATCATTTCACACACTTGAACAATCCATTTGATTCCCTATAAATAGAGGGTCATCCCCCATTGATTTCCTCTAGCTTGGATAGCCAGAATCACCCTGCCAAACTTGTTCCATAACTCAAAATTCTACAACTTTGAAATCTGTTTTCAAGCCTTTTTCAATCCAATTTTTCTATCAATTTACCTTTCTTGATCTTTCCTGAAGCTAACCATATTATTACATTTAAGATTCGTGCCCTATATTGCTCCATAGAAGTCCAGTTTCAGAGCTCTGCAACTCAACTTCAATAGGTAGATTTCTTCATCAATTCTTCAAAACTTTGATATCATTGTGATGCTCTCATTGCCCTGGTTCTAGTTGCAACACTTACTTTCATCTGGAAACTTGTTTTGACCATGAAATTTCAAATCCCTTTTCAAAACTTTCTTTCCAAATTGCTTGAGCTACAATTTATATAAATTTATCGCGAAGATGTGGTTGTCTTCGTCTTGAATAGACGAAGCGAATGGCATAGGTCTCGTGCTATAATTTTACAGATTGAGAAACCTGGTTTTGAGACTGGCTGGAGGTTGAAGATGACCAACGTGTCATCCTTCAACCAATGAATCAACGCCATTTGGATTTTTTGAATTTCTGATTTACATTTGATTCAGTGCTTTATTCACTAATGACCATGATATGCACAGCGCGCCAGATCCTTTGGATTTGATTACTAACGCGTTTTGACTCTCATCCAATGGTCCACATATTTTTTACTTTATTTTTCTTTTCTGATTTTTATATTTATTGTTTTAAATTTCAAAAAATCATAGAAAATTCATATTTAGTCAAAAAAATATGAAAAAAATATGAAAAATATTTTTGATTTTTCTCTTTCTAATTTATATTTTTTCACAATTTTATTTTATGTTTTGATATTTTTTATAAATTTCCACTTTATTTGAATTGTTTTAAATATTTAAAAATACTTTCATGCATTTTTAAATTTTGGAAAAATTATGGAATGATCCAATGATATTGTGACAAATATTGGTGACCTCATTTATTTTTTATTTCTGACTTTATTAATTTTTATCATTTTTGGTTTATTTTACTCATTTCTTTTAATTTTAAAAATAGTTTCTGACTTTAAAAATTTACCAAAAAATTTATAAGATCATTTTAGTTCATTTCTGATTTTTCTATGGTCTTACTTTTTATTTCTTGATTAATTTGAATATAGTTGATATTTTTCTCTATTATTTCTATTTTAAAATATTAATAAAACCTTTTTTAATGTATACATTAAATGCAATATTATTTTCTGGTTGATCTTGGATTGAATTTTTGGTCATGAACTTTGTTAACATCATTGGATCCATGGTGTTGAGTCTAACTCCACAAAAATGGATGAATGGTTTTAATAATAGTTTGATTTAAATTTAATTCGAATGTGGTTTGTATATTCTCTCCCACCCTTTTTCATCATGTCCCTTTCTCCTTGCACTAAGTGTTATTGGAGCATGATCTCTATATCATGTCTCAAAACAAATGGTGCATAGATTGCTATTGACCGGCCTTAAAATAGGTGCGACTTCTATATAAGTCCACTTACGATTGCATAACATAGCGCTAAATTTTGTCCCGATTCGAATAAATGATCATTCGTGACCCAAACCTATGTTTGCAAGCCCAAGTATGTTAATTTGATCTCTTTGATCCAATAACATTGAGATTCATTGTGTGGAGGCTTTGGTTCTACCAATCCTCTAATGGATCTACAACACTTTTGGTATATGCGAATCACTTAAACATCATTGATCATTAAATGGTACTTTTGAGGATTCCAAATGGATGATTTACTTGACAAAAAGAAAATGAAACTTTTTGTTTAGAGGATTTAGTTCTACCAATCCTCCAATGATTTCCAAATGCAAGTTTCAAGATGATCATCCAACTAACCACTAATCATTAATAATTGATTTTATCCTTTTGTTTTTTACTTTATGCCCCTTCTTTTTTTATGCTTTATGTACCATTTACTTTTAAGCATTTACATTTCATGCTATCTTCATCTTTGCTCACTTGAGCCTTTTCTTTTTTCTTCTAAGACACCTAATAATCAACATAAACCATAAAAAACATTTAATGGTACTTGGACTATTTGGTTACTATCCTTGGCATTATGGAGTATGGGACTCCTTGGACTTAGGATTAGAAACATTGGCCTATGTTGGAGACCATGTGACCTTAATTTATATTTTGTCTGGAGTTCTTGAGGTTTACCTAAAGACATTGGGTTGTTTGTTTGTTTTGTGTGCAGGTTATTGTGATTACATACTTTGTTTGTAGTCTGGAATTCACCCGTATACAGCCGTTACTCTGCCTAATTTTTTTGAAGACCTAATACACTTGAAGTTTGGTTCTCACAAGAGGTCTAGTATCTTTGCTTGCTTTGTTTCAATCCAAAGAATGGGAATTCTATCTTGGCTCATAATGTCAAGTTTTAGATTTTTGTTGGTTAGATGGTTCTTATCCCTAGCTTTTACCTTATGCTTTAGGATAGTCTCTTCTTCTCCTCCCATCTTCTTTAATTTCAAAATCTTCTTCCTCCTTTTGAAAACTCTTCTTGTTTTGAAACTTGAACTATTTTCATAATAAACTTGGACTTAGGTCCATGCATTTTCAAAACATTTTTCATAAACAAATTTCAATCAACTTAATAATACCTTGACATTTTTTGTGAGAAGACTAAAAATCAATCAATCTCATTTCAAATCATTTTTCCACTTTGGCTTTTTTATTTTAAAACTTTTCTCAAAAGATTAGACTCTTGTCAATCCTTGTAGTGATGCAAACAACTATACTTCTACAATATATAGTGAAGAGAGATATTTTCCACTTGGGTGTTGAGTGAGGCATTGTGGATTTTAAAATCCAAGCCATATCCTCCACTTTGAGATGATGTAAATTCTCCTTTCTCATGATTGTGGATAGTAAGTATGTTTTTCCACACGGACAATGACGATGATTTCTTATCTCATAAAGTTAACCAACACACTTGTGTTTTAATTTTTTTTTATTTTAAAGAGGAACTACGTGTACTCTGATCCCCTATTGCACGGAAGGTGGTACGTAGGCACTAAAGGTTCACAACCGTGGTGGGTGCAAAAATCATAAAAAATATATTTCTTTTCTCACCTCCACCATCTATTTTTATACAACATTTTATAGCCAAAATATACAGATTTTACAAAGAGGTTCCTGCGGAGTACCGTAGATGTTTAGGGTGCTAATACCTTTCCTTTACATAACCAACCCCCTTACGTTGAATCTTTCCCCCCTCTTTTTTTTGGGTTACTCGCTCTTTTCCCATTCCTTTGGAAACAATAAAGCACGGTGGCGATTTCTATTTTGATTTTTACAAGTCTAGTCAATCCAATGGCTTAGTCTTAAGCATTTCTACCACTATAGAAAAATGGTGACTTCACTGGGGAAAGATTGACCTCTTGCTGGTCCATCCCTAAGTGGGTTTATCCACTCTTTGTTTATATTTGTGTATATGCTATTGTTATTTGTGTGTTATACGTTGAATATATGTTTATCTGGATTTTCCTGGTTTTCAGGGTGCTTGGTGATTACTCATAAGTCCTATACTCGGACTTGGGAAAACTTTAAGATAGGACGGGAGGTATAGTCATGTTAACTTTGAGGGAGTAATCCCAAAAAAGGAGGCATGAAATCCCCCACTCAGTGGATGCCCCTTTGACTGTAGTGTCATTTACTGAGTAATCAGGAAGACATACTGCTTTTGACCTGGGAGCCTGCTGAAGCTGAGGACCGTAGAATACCTAACCCATCTTGGCCTTTTAGGTGTAGTGCGGAAGCTACGATAGAGTAATCCAGAAATAGTTGTCACGCGATACTACGCTTGGACGAGTTTTTCTTGAGAATATTACTAATTACCGAGTTAATCGGGAAGTTGGTAATATCCTAAGGAAGGATGTAGACTCTGGGAACCTCTAGAACCTTGTTCGGAAATTGATAACTTTTAGACCATACCTCATGGGTAGTACCTTCGACCTCATGCTCGTGACGTTGAACCTATGAACCCTATATGTGTGATCTTGTGTATGATTGATGCATCATACATCCATGCACTCATAAGCATCTTTTGAAGAAATCTTATTTCAAGGGATTTAAAAGTTTACCATTTGTGAATATCTCAGGTACTTTTAACCTGATTCTGGAAAAAGAAAGATCGGGAAGTACAGTTTCAAGGATCCCAAGATAGATGAGTTGATCAGTCTAATTCCCGAGATTGAGTGTTCTGCATATTTTTGGAAGAAGTATGGATCCATCATCCCTCTCATGAAGCTAAAGATGAAGGAGGGTATTCTCTCGACCTTGGTCCAGTTCTATGATCCGATGTATCATTGCTTTACTTTTCCCGACTATTAGTTGATGCCTACACTAGAGGAGTATTGTTATCTGTTGGATTTACCTGTTACTGATCGTGTTCCTTTTACTGGCTTGGAGGATGAGCCAAAATCACATGAGATTGCTGCTTTGATCCATCTTGGAAAGTATGAGGTTGAAGCCCATATGACTACTAAAGGAGGGATTAGAGGATTACCAGCTCATTTCTTATTGGAGAAAGCTCGTTACTTTTCTAGGATGAAGAGTACAATTGCTTTTGAGGCCATCTTTGCTCTACTTGCTTATGGGTTCTTCTTATTTCCTAATGTGGACAAGTTTGTTGACATCAATGCTATCAGGATCTTCATGATCGAAAACCCAGTTCCTACATTGTTGGGTGATGCTTATTAGTCTATTCATCTTCGGGATTCTTGCCATAGGGGGATGATTATCTGTTGCACGCCTCTGTTGTACCGATGGTTTATCTCTCATATGCCTCAGTCTGATAACTTTTGGGATGTCAAGAAGGAACCCCGTTGCACTCCTAAGATCATGGCACTTACTCACTCGAATGTTGATTGGTATCATCGAGCTTACCAGGATATGGAGATTGTTGACAGTTGTGGTAGTTTCCCCAATGTACCTCTTCTTGGTACAAAGGGAGGAATTAACTATAACCCTGTTCTTACACGACGACATCTTGGTTATCCAATGAGCAATAAACCAAATAGTATTCATTTGAGTAGTTTATTTTTGAAGGAGGGAGAAGACCATATGGAAGCTAAGGAGAAGATTGCAAAGGCCTGGCGTCATATTCATAAGAAGAGTAGGAAATATTTGGGACCTAGGGGTGCTGTTTCTTTGGAACCATATCTTCAGTGGGTCCAGACGAGAGCTATTCAGTTGAAGATGTCGTATTCTCGGGAAACACCTATGCCTGATTTATTTGTGAAGACCACTCCTCCCTTATTAGATGATCTAGAAGAGTTACAGCTTGCTTTGATCAGGATGTAACGGGAAAAGGATACTTGGAAGAATAAGTGCCAAACTTTAGAGATTTCCTATAGAGCGGACTTGAAGGAGAAAGACGACTTGATTGAGATCCTTGAGAAATGGGTTGTAGAGACTATGGAGAGGCAATGGGATTTATTTTCTCCTAAGCCTCAGTCAGATGCTATTTGCTCACTCCCTGATTCAGGTGATTGGAAGGAGGTTGCCACCAGATATGCGGAAGAAAACCCGAGGTTGAAGGCTCAGATTTCCAGGCTCACAGGGAAGCGCCAGCGTGTAGAGTGATCTCCATCAAGCTTTACTTCTCAGGATTTTAGATTTTATTTTCATCTTGTACTTGGTATCATTAAAACTTGTAACCCATTTTGAAGTTATTATAATTTTTCAGTATTCTCAAATGCGTTATTACTTTGATATTTGCAATATGTTCATAAATTTTAAATCCCTTGAAATATTAAATAATGAAATAAAATCATGAGAATTGCACATCATGCATCATATTGCACATATTTCTTGCGTTTGTTAAGCATATCAAGGTGTCTTACTAAGCTTCTTTACTTTGTTCAGCAAGCTGACTCATCACTACAACACTCGAGCTAATATCAGAAAGAAGATGGACAACTTAAAACAAGAGAATCGTGAGCTACGCGAGGAGGTTTCTGCTTTGAAGTCCGGCATGGCCAATCTTACTGCTCTGATGGAATCTCTGGTGGCTGCTCAGAATCAGCCACCGAGTGTTCAACCTCAGCCAACAAGGGTTACTACTGAAGCTTCGGCTGTTCCTGTATCCGCTACTCCAGATATTGTTCGGAATCGCATGCCTCAAGCTTACCCTTGGGGAATGCCAGAGAATTGTGCGCCTTTAAGTTTCAACCTTGGTCCTCAAGATACTTCAATTGTTCAGACTATTATTACTCTTGCACCTCCTGTGGTACATGTTGCTCCTGCTGTACCTCCTTCGGTGAATATGGTTCCATTTGTTAACAATGATGTGTGTCATCCTTTCCCTCCACCAAGTGAAGACTTGGGTATTTATGACAGAATGGATGATTTTCAAGAACAATTTGACAAGATGCAGAGGGAGATGAAGGCCCTCATGGGAAAAGAGTTATTCGGGTAGAATGTGAATGAATTATGCTTGGTCCCGAATGTTAAGATACCTATGAAGTTTAAGGTCTTGGAGTTTGAGAAGTACAAGTGAAACACTTGCCCTCGTGCTCATCTGGTGATGTATGTAAGGAGAATGTCTACCCATACTGATGATCAGTGTTTGTTGATTCACTTTTTTTAGGATAGTTTGACCGGTGTTGCGCTGAAGTGGTATATGAGTTTGGACAACGTCAACATCCATACTTTCAATGACTTGGGAGAAGCGTTCATCAAACAATACAAGTACAACGTGGACATGGCGCCTGACCGTGATCAACTCAGGGCCATGGTTCAGAAAGACAGGGAATCATTTAAAGAATATGCACAAAGATGGCGTGAGGTAGCCACCCAAGTGATTCCTCCCATGGAAGAGAACGAGATGACTAAGATTTTCTTGAAAACTTTGGGTGCTTTCTACTACGAGAGGATGGTAGCGAGTGCGCCAAGTGACTTTACTAAGATGGTAGGAATGGGTATCCGCTTAGAAGAGTCTGTAAGAGAGGGCCGTTTAAAGAGAAGTGAAGGATCTGGAGGTGTGAAGAAGCCATCTTATGGGTTTAACAAGAAGAAGGAAGGGGATGCAAATGCAGTCATGCAAGAGAGGAGGGTTAATACTCGTAGAAGGAATTCTCAGCGTGATCAGCAAGTCGCCTCAGTTACTTCAGTTGTGGGTGTAGTTTCAACTACCGTTGCTTATTGGAGACTGTCCCAGCAGGGGAATCAAGGGTATAATCAGAGAAGGGAGAGTTATGACCCTATTCCTCTGAGCTATACGGAATTAATACCAGCATTGATTCAGAAAAAGTTGGTTCAGACCCGACCACCTCCCACTGTACCATCACCATTGCCTTGGTATTAAAAAGAAGACCAAACATGTGCTTTTCATCAGGGAGCACCAGGGCATAATGTTGAGAATTTTTATCGTTTGAAGACTGAGGTGCAGAAATTGGTGAAGTCCGGTATTCAATCTTTCAAGGATGTAGGCCCTAATGTGAAAGACAATCCTCTACCCAAGCATGGAGGAGTAAATGTTGTGAATATGGTGGTCGGATGTCCAGGCGACTTCTGGATTTTTGATATTAATCTGGTTAGATGAGGTTTAGTGAAAATGAGTACAAACCTGTGTGAATTTAGATACTATATGCATGACCATTCCGGTTGTGCTATTTAAAGTATAGACATACAGGGTTACGATAAGATAAAGGCTGATTTGCAGGAGATGATGGATGAGGGCCTCATCCACATAATTAGGCCTAGGATAGAGTATGAAGAGGAGGTGAATATGGTTTCTGGATGTCCTGGAAAATTCAGAATTTTTGATGTAGAGTATATGAATGAGGACCTTGTGCAATTGCATGCTACTTTCTGCCACATTGCCGGTCAGGTAGAACACCGGTATGGATCTTGACGAATTTGGTGTCGGGACTCCCGAGGATGTTCAATCGTGAAGAAAGGTGTTCAGTTGTTGTTAGATAGTGGAACTATCAAGGTTACAGGTCAAAGGGATGATTACCATGAAGTTGATATGGTTGAAGTTTGTTTGACTAAAGAAGAGTCGGATAAATAGTACGCCTCCGCAGATGAGTATTTCTCCTCAGATAAGGATTTTCTTTCTGGAGATGACTCAATAATGACTGATTATGTTGAAGAAGGGGTAAACGTCATTGTACCTTTTTTTGGGGTACCCTCCCATCTTGAAGTTGAATATTATAGCAAGCCAGTTGTTACCCCATTGGTGATTAGTTTGTTGGGGCCTGTTCCCTACAAGTCAGATAAGGCCGTGCCCTACAAATACAACGCTACAATCTTAGAGGATGGAGTGGAAATTCCCATCCAGCCAATGTATGATGTTGGAAATATTGCTGAGAATAGCAGGGTGACCCGCAACAGTCGTGTGTTTGCACCAGTTGTTCGAGGAGATGTTAGTGCTGGAAAGAAAATTGATGAGAACGTTGAACCCAAGAAGGCTACGGGTGAATCTAGTGGAGCTACGTTAGAGAAAGAAGTGGATGATATTTTGAAGATAATCAAGATGAGTGACTACATAATTGTAGATCATCTACTGCAGACTCCTTCAAAAATATCTATCTTGGCTTTATTGATGAACTCATCTACTCACAGAGAATCCTTGATGAGAGTATTGGACCTAGATTTTGTGGAGAGTGATATGCCAGTAGACCAATTCAGCAGCATAATAGGGAACATTACGTCATGTAATAACTTGAGTTCCTGCGATGATGAATTTCCAGATGAAGGAAGGAATCACAACTTGGCCCTCCACATCTCTACGAATTGCAAGAATGGTTCACTATCCAATGTGCTGATTGATAATGGATATGCTTTGAACGTTATACCGAGGAGCACTCTTATGAGGTTTAAATATCAAGGAACGCCTATGCGCCCGAGTGGCATCATTGTAAAAGCGTTTGATGGATCAAGGAAATTTGTTATTGGTGAAGTGGACTTGTCTATTCATATACGACCACATATGTTTCAGATTACTTTCCAGGTCATGGACATTGTACCCGCTTATAGCTGTTTGTTAGGACGGTCGTGGATTTATGAGGCAGGGGTTGTCACTTCAACTTTACACCAGAAACTGAAGTTTGTACGTGAAGGGAAAGTAGTAATCATAAATGGGGAACATGAATTATTTATATCTCATTTGTCCTCTTTCAGAATTGTGGAGGCGGATGAAGCTGCTGTTGGAACCCAGTTCCAAGCCTTATCTATTGACAACATAATAGGAAATGAGAATTCTATGGTTTTTCTTAAGGATGCGCAGCAAGTTGTGCGAAAGGGTCATAGCGAGGTATGGGGACAGATTGTGGATCCACCTGTAAACAAGAACAGAGCCGGCTTGGGGTTCTCTTTGAAGAATGATAAAGGTAAGAGCATGAAGTCGAAGTCTGCTGTAGGCAAGTATCAAGACATCTTCCGTAGCGGGGGTTATCTTTATCCAACTGTTTCTAGGATTAATGTCATTGTGGGAGATAAAGTAGAGCAGGAAATACTGAATTATGTGACACACGGAGTTAGGGTGCAGAACTGGATCACCATTGATGTTCCCTCTTGCATACATATTTCAAAGTAATTTGTTTTTTTAATCTTTTTGAAAAGCTTTCACTATTCCCAAGGTGGAAGTACTAATGTTGTAGGGCTTATCTGTTTGCTGTGACTTTTAAAATCAATAATAAAATTTATCTTTCTTTCCCAAATTGTGTCTTTATTTTCTGCTTTTTCTTGGAAAATGGTAATCAGAAAAAAAAACCATTCAAAATAAGTAATAACTGAAATTCAATCTGCATGATCACTTGTTATATGTGTCAGTTTCTAAAAGCAATCATAAATCACATGTGCAGATTAATTAAAAAACCCATTGAATACAATGACCCTCCACCCTCTCCCAACTTTGAATGTCCTGTGTATGGGGCCAAAGAAGAAGACTATGATGAGATTCTAGAAGAGGTCTCACGGTTGCTTGAGCACGAGGAAAATGCCATTTAGCCATATAAAGAGCCATTGGAAGTGATCAATTTGGGTTCAGAAGAAGATTTGAAGGAAGTCAAGATTGGAGCATTGCTTCATCCTGATGTGAAGAGCAGGTTGATTGAGCTGTTGAAAGAGTATATGGATATTTTGCTTGGTCTTACCAAGATATGCCTGGTCTAGATACAGATATTATGGAGCACCGTTTACCGTTGAAGCCAGAGTGTCCGCCAATCATACATAAGTTGAGAAGAACTCACCCAGATATGGCAGTGAAGATCAAAGAGGAGGTTCTAAAGCAGATTAATTCCAGTTTTCTCGTGGCGTCAATGTATCCTCAATGGATTGCCAATATTGCCGCAGTACCGAAGAAAGGAGGAAAAGTCCGCATGTGCGTAGATTACAGAGATCTAAATAAAGCTAGTCCAAAAGTTGAATTTCCATTGCCACACATTGATATGTTATTGGATAGCACAACAAAATTCAAAGTTTTCTCGTTCATGGATGGATTTTCTGGTTATAATCAAATAAGAGTGGCTCCGGAGGACATGGAAAAAACAATGTTCATCACACCCCGAGGAACATTCTATTATAGAGTGATGCCCTTCGGGTTGAAGAACGCTGGTGAAACATACTAGAGGGCTATGATAACCCTATTCCATGATCTGATGCACAAGGAAATCGAGGTATATATTGATGATATGATTTCTAAATCCCAAACGGAAGAAGGGCATGTAGAAGATTTATTGAAGTTATTTCAGCGTTTGAGGAAGTATCGTCTCCGCTTGAATCCAACTAAATGCACCTTCGGTGTTCGATCAGGAAAATTGTTGGGTTTCATTGTTATCCAGAAAGGAATTGAAGTTGACCCTGATAAAGTCAAAGAAATTTAAGAGATTCCAGCACCGAGAACTGAAAAACAAGTCAGAGGGTTCCTCGGGCGTTTGAATTATATTTCCAGATTCATTTCCCACATGACTGCAACATGTGAACCGATATTTAAGTTGTTAAATAAAGATCAAGGTTATGTGTGGACAGATGACTACCAAAGGCAATTCAAAAGTATTAAAGCATATCTGCTTGAACCTCCTATCTTGCTCCCTCTTGTCGAAGGAAGACCGTTGATTATGTATCTGACAGTGATAGATAAATCCATGGGTTGTATTATGGGAAAACGAGATGAAACAGGGAAGAAAGAGTATGCCATTTATTATCTCAGTAAAAAGTATACTGATTGTGAGCCGCGGTACTCCATGCTGGAAAAGACATGTTGTGCTCTAGCCTGGGCGGAAAAACGTTTGCGGAAGTATATGTTGAATCACACTACTTGGTTGATCTCCAAAATGGATCCAATCAAATACATTTTTGAAAAGCCTGCTCTTACTGGGAGAATTTCCCGCTGGCAGATGTTGCTATCTGAATAAGACATCGAATACCACACTCAAAAAGCTATTAAAATAAGTGTGTTGGAAGATTATCTTGCTCACCAACCAGTGGAGGATCATCAGTATGTGGAGTATGAATTCCCTGATGAGGATGTGATGTTCCTGAAAGTGAAAGATTATGATGAACCATTTCCCAAGAAAGGTCCTGACCCTGAATCTCGTTGGAGTATGATATTTGATGGAGCTGTGAATGCTTATGGTAAAGGAATTGGTGTTGTGATTGTCACTCCACATGGATCTCACATTCCTTTTACTGCAAGGTTGACATTTGATTGTACTAATAATATGGCAGAATATGAGGCTTTCATCATGGGTCTCGAGGAAGCTATTGATCTTAGAATTAAAATTCTAGATGTGTATGGTGATTCAGCTTTGGTAATAAATCAGATTAAAGGAGAATGTGATACTCGTCACCCCGACTTGATCCCTTACAAATATTATGCTAGAAGGTTATTACCTTTATTTAATAAAGTTGAATTCCATCATATTCCAAGAGATGAAAATCAAATGGCGGATGCTTTGGTAACTCTGGCTTCTATGTATCAAGTAAATACTTGGAACGATATACCTCGAATTTTGGTCGGCGACTGGATAGGCCCGCTCATGTGTTTACAACAGAGGAGGTAGCAGATGAGAAGCCTTGGTATTATGATGTCAAGCATTTTCTCCAGACTCAAGAATACACGATTGGTGCTTCGAAAAAAGATAGAAAGACATTGAGAAGATTGGTAGGCAGTTTCTTCCTCAGTGAAAATGTGTTGTATAAGAGAAATTATGACATGGTCTTGCTCAGATGCGTGGATAGACACGAAGCAGACGTGTTGATGTGTGAAATTCATGAAGGTTCATTTGGAACTCATGCCAATGGACATTCGATGGCTAAAAAGATGCTAAGGGAAGGTTACTATTGGCTGACAATGGAATCTGATTGTTACAAATTTGCAAAGAAGTGTCATAAATTCCAGATTTATGCAGACAAGGTCCATGTGCTCCCGACACTCCTCAATGTGATTTCCTCCCCGTGGCCTTTCTCTATGTGGGGTATTGACATGATTGCGATTATAGAAACCAAAGTTTCGAATGGACACCGTTTCATTTTGGTAGCAATTGATTACTTCACCAAGTGGGTGGAGGCTGCTTCATATGCTAATGTCACTAAGCAGGTGGTTGTGCGCTTCATCAAGAATAATATCATATGTTGGTATGGTGTGCCGAGCAGAATTATCACCGACAGTGGCTCGAATCTGAACAATAAAATGATGACAAAACTGTGTGAAGAATTCCAGATTTTCCATCATAATTCCTCTTCGTACAGGCCAAAGATGAATGGGGTTGTTGAAGCTGCTAATAAGAATATCAATAAAATTATCTAGAAGATGGTTGTTACTTATAAGGATTGTCATGAAATGCTCCCTTTTGCTTTGCATGGATATCGAACATCTGTCCGCACTTCAACAAGAGCAACCCCATTTTCCCTTGTGTATGGAATGGAAGTTGTACTCCCAATTGAGATCCCATCTTTGCGTGTGACAATGGAAACCAAGTTATCAGGGGCATAATGGGTCCAGAACAGGTTTGACCAATTGAATTTGATCGAAGAAAAGAGAATGACAGCTTTGTATCGTGTAGAGTTATATCAGAAGAGAATGAAGAAAGCTTTTGATAAGAAGGTCAAATCTCGTGAATTTAGAGAAGGCGACCTCGTGCTCAGGAAGATCATGTCTTTCAACGCTGATTCTAAGGGCAAGTGGACTCCCAATTTTGAAGGCCCATATGTTTTCAAGAAAGCCTTCTCTGGCGGTGCATTAATTCTTGTAACTATGGATGACGAGGAGTTCCCACGTCCCATGAATGCTGATGCAGTCAAGAAATACTTCGGCTAAAGAAATAAAAGAACAACTCGCTAAGTTGAAAACCCAAAAGGGCAACTTAGGAAAAAACAGAGCATCTCGATAGGCCGAAAACCCAAAAGGGCGGTCTAGGAAAAAATTAGAGACATAAACAGAATAAATTTCCCGCTAAGTTGAAAACCCGCAAGAGCAGCTTAGGCAAAAGTTAGGGGCTTTCTTGGCAAGTAACTACATCAGACAAGAGTTGATCGTTGGAGCAACAATCTTCTTGGATCCTCATCATACTTCAACAGAAGCTGCTGCTCAGGGTTTCAAAAGTTGTTAGAGGGGATATTGCTCATTGTATCTCAATGTATCTTTTCCATTATATATTACCATTTTTTGAACGTTGTAATCATCCATAGAGTCTCGCCATTCGCAGACTACCATTCTATTAATGAAATTTGAGCTTTTACCCAATTCTTTGTAGTTCTTATTTTATTTAGCTTGCAAAGACTCCATTTATTATTGATAATAACTTTCAAAGCGAAAAGATTAAATAAAAAAATTGATTTTCAAAAATAATTTACAATTTACTGTTACTTTAAAATATGTGACGCAATATGAAAACAAAAGTGGTGATCCCAGGAATGGACAGACTCCAGTTGTTTTGAGAAGTTTTGTTTCCCGGGGAAGTTTTTCTCAGGATGTTCTCGCTGTATTAGGTTTGTGACTCCAGTGCCCCCGGTCAAGTTGTGGTTCATTTCTCCTCTTTTCCAAGTTTTCATGATATGAAGATTCAATCCCAGATTCCTCCAGTAAAGCTTTCGTTTGTTTAATAGAGGTTCTTTCTTCCCAGAGAAGTTGGTACACTAACCACTCTTGAAGAAAACAGGTCTCTGGTTTCTCTAGTGAAGAAGGTATATTGGTTTTCCCTTTGAGGATATGGTGTTAACCTCCCTAGTGAAGTCAGCGCGAAATCCCCATTTAATGGCTTGATGATAGGACATTATACGCCTTAACAAAGTTTGTGTGTTTCCTCTTTCAAAATGGTCCTGAATTCCCCAGTGAATGTTTTGATGATTTGATGACCGTCTGCTTTACTTGAAATTGATTTTTCAAAATGCCCAGTAGAAGCGTTACTTTTGAAAATATTTGATTTCCCGTTGAAGTCTGAGTGCTACACCTGGTAAATCCTGGAGAAGGATGTTGTATCTCTGTATCTGTACTGTTTGGTCGCTATGTTTTATTGATTACTGAATTACGTTTCTCCCCAGTAAGGTTAAACCAGGAAGTAGGTTTTGTTTCCTCAGTTGGCGCTTACTTTTTCTTGGATTGTTCATCTTGAATGAAATTTAGCCGAGTGTTGATTGTGCTCGAGTTGGTTTTGCCTGGTTACTCCCAGTGTTGTATATCTGTTTTGTTAGCATACACACGATAACACTCATACATTCATACATACATCATGCATAGCTAAAATTGGAAAATCATCGCTCATTCACATTCGTTAATTATTTTGATTGACATATTACCCTGTTTTGCAAAGTTAGGTTATCCTCTCTCCAAAAGAGTGTTGGCCTTAAGCAAAAAGCATATATTTTTTCAATTTCCCCACTGAGTTATCCCTCGTGGAAGATTTTTTCTTTAGCCTTCTTGAACAGCTCTTTGTCTGGATGATTTGGGTTTCCCTCTTGAGTTTATTTCTCAAAGGATGTATTATGGTTAACTGTTCCATCCCAGTTTATTTCTGGTTTGAATCTTTGATCCTCAGCAATATTATTACTTATGACATCTACAGGCTTCGAGCCTTGGTTTAAGAATGTGCATTTATTTTGCACGAGAAGACATTATCTCCTCAGTAGAAATATATTTTCATTTCCCTGGGAAGCCTTGATTCATTCCCCAAGAAGTCATATTGCTTTCCCCAGAAAGTCTTTATTTTTACAATCCTGCATAACAGCAAGTGGCAGGTCTCTTTATTTCAGCAACCTGTACACCCTATAAAAGTCGACGTAAGTGTTTTTTTCTATCTTCTCTATGAGTTAATAGTTTGCAGACTGTTGCCCAAATTACCCCAGTGGATGGCAAGACTTTCAATATCACAGAGACAGTTCATTGTGAAATCTTTACAAGTGGTAGTCTATTTATTTGAGACAGCTTATATATTACCCTATCCAGGCAGAATGCTTTGGTTAAAGAAGAAGTTGAGACCCGTTCTAGGTGAAATGCCATGATTTTGGGGAAACTTATATTTTCTCTCTACCTTTAGTGAAAGTTGGTAGGTCACCTTCAGTGAAAGTTGGTGATTGTCATCTTTTTGGTACCTTCAGTGAACGTTGGTAGTTCATCGTCAGTGAATGGTGGTGCTATGATATATTTTCTTTATACCTTTAGTGAAAGTTGGTAGGTCACCTTCAGTGAAAGTTGGTGATTGTTATCTTTTTGCTACCTTCAGTGAACGTTGGTAGTTCATCGTCAGTGAACGGCGGTGCTATGATATATTTTCTTTCTACCTTCAGTGAAAGTTGGTAGGTCACCTTCAGTGAAAGTTAGTGATTGTTATCTTTTTTCTACCTTCAGTGAAGGTTGGTAGTTCATCGTCAGTGAACGGAGATGCTATGATATATTTTCTTTCTACCTTCAGTGAAAGTTGGTAGGTCACCATCATTGAAAGTTGGTGATTGTTATCTTTTTGCTACCTGCAGTGAACGTTGGTAGTTCATTATAGTGAACGATGGTGCTATCATATATTTTCTCTCTGCCTTCAGTGAAAGTTGGTAGGTCACCTTCAGTGAAAGTTGGTGATTATTATCTTTTTTCTACCTTCAGTGAACGTTGGTAGTTCATCTTCAGTGAACGACGATGCTATGATATATTTTCTTTCTACCTTCAGTGAAAGTTGGTAGGTCACCTTCAGTGAAAGTTGGTGATTGTTATCTTTTTGCTACCTTCAGTGAACGTTGGTAGTTCATCATTAGTGAATGGCGATTCTATGATATATTTTTCTATACCTGCAGTGAAAGTTGGTAGGTCACCTTCAGTGAAAGTTGGTGATTGTTATCTTTTTTCTACCTTCAGTGAATGTTGGTAGTTCATCGTCAGTGAACGGCGATGCTATGATATTCCTTTTCCTTATATATTCAATGAACATTGGTAGCTCACCGTCAGTGAACTTCGGTGTTGTTATTTCTTTCCTCTTTCTACCTTCAGTGAACTTTGTTAGTTTCGCCTTCAGGATAAGTTGGTGTATCCTTTGACTTTTTAACATTCTCAAAGTCAGGTCATTTGATCCACTAGTGATTTATTTTCCTGGTCGGGTTTCTCTTTTGTTTCTGTATTTTCTTTGCTACATCCCCAGTGGTGTTTTGCGTCTCTTTGGTTTTGTTCATATGCATTCATGCTCATAAGCACTGCATAGCATCTTAGGGCCAAAAATAGGGTTTGTTTTATATTTAAGTATCTTCGATCGCGTCGACACGAAGATTTTCAACCTCCGTATCTCCGGATAGAAGAAACTTAAATAAGGGAAGTTGTTGTACCCCAATTTTTCCCCTAAGACCCCCTCATCATACCATGTTGATTCCATCACAACAAGATCACATTAGGATTCTTAGTTACCCTCCCTATCTTTAGCTTTGCTCTTTGAGGAATCACCAAGCACCTTGACTTATGTTCTTTTGTGATCATGAATATTTTTTGTCTTAATTTCTTATTTTAATTAATAAAATGCAATGTTGGTTTGTCTTGCTTGTTACTTATGTACGTAAAGGCAATGAGAATTAGCAAGTTGCTCCAGTGGTTCATGAGTTTATTTCCATGCCCTAGTCAATAAAGCTTGAGAAGTTCAAACCTCACCATTGGGTTTGTTTTGAAAGAAATGGCATGGCAAGGTTATTTTGGTTCACTACATTCCAAGATATCAACATTGATCCAACAGTACAAGGGGTTGCTTGAAGAAGTTGTCAAGCTTGGACAAGGCCTTGTTCCCATTGATCAAAAGTGCATATTTCTCTAAATTCTCAAGATATGGAAGTGGCTTTGGTGACTATGAGTTCTCATTTTCATCCTCAACAACTTCTACTTACAAATCATTTTTGTTGGTACAAGAAATTTGTTCAAAGTTGTCAAAGTTCCTCAAGGAATTTTTCTTGATCTAGGAGCTAGGGTTTTGAACTTCAAAGAAGCATATCTTGCTCATATTTTGGTATTTTGGAGTGATTCCAAAGAAATCCTTCTCTCCAAACATTTATCAACAAATCACTTCAAAAGTTCTAAGAAGTTTTCATGTGGAAGAAGCTTGATGATGAAGAAAGATTACAAGTACTCTAGATGAACCCCCAATTTCTCATATGTGACTTCAAATGATCATAACTTGGTCAATTTTTATCACCTTGAGCCCATTCTTTTCCCACAATGATCTTGAGGATGTGAACTTTATTCCTTATTTTATGTGCAAACTGAGAAAATGGATGGAAGATTCCCTAAGGATACAAAAGATCATAGGTCATTTCATGATATTTTTTCAACTTCAACAATTCATAACTCTCTCAATTTTTGGATATTTTGAATGGTTCAAGTTTAAAAATGTCATTCAAGATGTCTATTTCATGCCATCTTTTTTGGTCAAGAGCAAATTCCAACTGCAAGGCCATGTTTGGATGCAAAACATTATAGGTCACTTTTGAAGAAAAATTGGAAATATTTCTAAGTATGGAAAGTCAACTTTTTCCCCCCAACTTTGACTCAATGCAACTTTAAGCTAAAGCATCCATTTGATTCCATTCTTTTTCCATTTCAAAGCTTGTAACCTCATCTTTCTAAAGCATCAAGAATCATTCCTTAAGACCCCTTGAGTTGAGAATGCCATTAGATTGAACTTGGTAACTTGGAACTGAAGTTTCCTCATAAGTCAGAATTTGAAATCATTGGTTTAGCTTCTAAACAATTTTATTTTCCGCGTGCTTTTGCCTCTAAACATGTTTAGTGAACTTCCAAAAGTGATTAGCACAATAAAACACGCATTAGTTTTGATCAAAATAGAAGTCACACTTTTCATGTTTGCAACTTTATACGATTTCCCTCCAAACTTCATCATTTCACACGCTTGAACATTACATTTGATTCCCTATAAATAGAGGATCATCCCCCATTCATTTCCTCAAGCTTGGATATCCAAAATCACTCTGCCAAACTTATTCTATAACTCAAAATTCTGCAACTTCGAAATCTATTTTCAAGCCTTTTTCAATCCAATTTTTCTATCAATTTACCTTCCTTGATCTTCCCTGAAGCTAACCATGTAATTACATTTAAGAATCGTGCCCTATATTGCTCCATAGAAGTCTAGTTCCAGAGCTCTGCAACTCAACTTCAATAGGTAGATTTCTTCATCAATTCTTCAAAACTTTGATATCATTGTGATGCTCTCATTGCCCTGGTTCTACTTGCAACACTTACTTTCATCTGGAAACTTGTTTTGACCATGAAATTTCAAATTCCTTTTCAAAAGTTTCTTTCCAAATTGGATGTCTTCGTCTTGAAGAGACGAAGCGAATGACATAGGTCTTGTTCTCTAAATTTACAGATTGAGCAACCTGGTTTTGGGAGTGACTGGAGGTTAAAGATGACCAACGTGTCACCCTTCAACCAATGAAACAACGCCATTTGGATTTTTTTGAATTTCTGATTTACATTTGATTTAGTGCTTTATGTACTAATGACCATGATATGCACAACGCGCCAGATCCTTTGGATTTGATTACTAACACATTTTGACTCTCATCCAATGGTCCACATATTTTTTACTTTATTTTTCTTTTCTGATTTTTGTATTTAATTATTTTAAATTTCAAAAAATCATAGAAAAATCATTTTTAGTCAAAAAATTATGATTTTTGTTTTTATTTTTATCTTTCTGATTTTTATTTTTTCACAATTTTATTTTGTGTTTTGATATTTTTTTTTATAAATTTCCACTTTATTTGAATTGTTTTAAATATTTAAAAATACTTTCAAGCATTTTTAAATTTTGGAAAAATTATGGAATGATCCAATGATATTGTGACTAATATTGGTGACCTCATTTATTTTTTATTTCTGACTTTGTTTTTTTAATCATTTTTGGTTTATTTTACTCATTTCTTTTAATTTTAAAAATAGTTTCCGAATTTAAAAAATTACCAAAAAATTTATAAGATCATTTTAGTTCATTTCTGATTTTTCTATGGTCTTTTTATTTCTTGATTAATTTGAATATAGTTGTATTTTTCTCTACTATTTCTATTTTAAAACATTTTTAAAACCTTTTTTAATGTATATATTAAATGCGATATTATTTTGCGATTATTTTCTGGTTGATGTTAGACTGAATTTTTGGTCATGAACTTTGTTAACATCATCGGATCCATGGTGTTGAGTCTAACTCCACAAAAATGGATGAATGATTTTAATAATAGTTTGATTTAAATTTAATTCAAATGTGGTTTGTATATTCTCTCCCACCCCTTTTCATCTTGTGCCTTTCTCATTGCACTAAGTGTTATTAGAGCATGATCTCTATATAATGTCTCAAAACAAATGGTGCATAGATTGCTATTGACCGCCCTCAAAATAGGCGCGACTTCTATATAAATCCACTTAAGATTGCTTAACATAGCGCTAAAGTTTGTCCTGATTCGAATAAATGATAATTCGTCGCCCAAACCTATGTTTGCAAGACCAAGTATGTTAATTTAATCTCTTTGATCCAATAACCTTGAGATTCATTATGAGGATTTGGTTCTACCAATCCTCTAATGGATCTACAACACTTTTGGTAAACGCGGATCACTTAAACATCGTTGATCATTAAATGGTAATTTTGAGGATTCCAAATGGATGATATACTTGACAAAAAGAAAATGCAACTTGTTGTATGGAGGCTTTAGTTCTACCAATCCTCTAATGAGTTCCAAATGCAAGTTTCAAGATGATCATCCAACTATCCACTAATCACTAATAATTGATTTTACCCTTTTGTTTTTTTTTACTTTATGCCCCTTTATTTTTTATACTTTATGCACCATTTACTTTTAAGCATTTACATTTCATGCTATCGTCATCTTTGCTCACTTGAGCCTTTTCTTTTTTCTTCTAAGACACCTTGTGATACGATGGCCAGAACCGGGACTGTTTTTAGGAAAAGCACAGAAAAATTCCCTTTTTCGAGATTTTGAGTATGGGGGGTAGATTATAGAAAGGGAAGGTATTATCACCCTTTCTATCTGTGGTTTTCCACGGGCTCTTAGGTACTTGCTCATCATTTTCAAAATTGCTTGTGTGTGTTTGATTTGAAAAAGTTTTTGACTTCGATTTAACTCTTGCTTCTGTCTTCAAGAGTGTTACGAAGTGTTTTTGAAAGCTTTGTTTAAAAGAGGAGTGTAAGTGTGAAAAAGTTTGTTTAGATGAGCAACTACTTAAGAACTAATCTACCTACTCAAAAAAAGAGAATTGTTCTATGTTTGTTTCCTTTAGACAGTGCTATCCCACTATTAGTGAGTAGGTAGCATCGTCGTTGGATTTTTGAGGGTCAATTCGAAAAGGGACGTACGGTCACTAAAGCAATGTTAGGACGTCTTAGTAGTAACCCTAATGTCCTAGATCAATTATTCGAGGCAACAATTCCGAGGCAACCATTCTGAGGCCAAATTTCCGAACGGGACTTTGATCTTTGTTTAGACAAGAGAGAGACCACTAAAGCATCCTATACTTAATGACCGTTTACCGAAGGCAACCGAAGTGGGAGTATACCCTAGGAGTGCGCATGTGCGAGTGATTCAATTTCAAGTTTATTATCTTTGCACATTTAAGGTTAGCTAACCATTTTAAAGTTAATCATACATTCTTGTCATGTAACCCTAATTATTCATACATCTAGCAGTTAATATTTTACGGAATTTAAAGTGCAGAAATTAAACTAAGCTATTACAAGGCTTCGGGTATTTACATAGCCAAAGACAAACCCTTAAAAATAAAGCGATAAATGAAAATAAAGATCCTAATTAAGCTATTACAACTTGTGAGCAATTACATTAATATAGAAAAATAATATAATAGAGTGCGCGAGGAAATTTAGATCGGGAGAGAACTAGGGTTTTGACCCCTTGTTAACCTAATTAAAAGAAAAAAAATGTTTTTGTTGTTTTTAAGAAAAGAATTAGGTTCTTTAAAATTAAATACAAAATTAATTGGCTAATTAAATTAATTAATGAAAATAAATAAATGGCCTATTTTTCTGTTTTTGTTATTTTAAGAAAAAGAAAAATATAATTAAGTTAAATTAAAAACCCTAATTATTCTTAATTAATTTTAATTTATTTACAAAATAATTAAAGTTATCTAAAAATTAAAAAACCTAATTAATTTAATTAATTTTTGATAAAAAAATAAACCTAAGTCTAATTGGGTGAAAAATATATTTTGTGACTTTTTTGAATAAAAGAAAATTAAATTTGTGAGTAAAAATAAATAATTAAATTAAATAAGAAAAATAAAAGAATAGAGAAAAGAAAGTTGGGCCTGAAAAGTAGTTTGGAGGTGTGAATAGCAATTTTGTGGCCCAAGACCAAAGTGATCCATGCTGACTTCCTGAATCTCATGCCCATGCGTTGATTGTGGTTGTTGGTGGTCCTTCAGATGATAGCCATCATATATGGCTTGTTGGACACTTGGCTAGTTGGATGCTGATGGATTATGGTGGTCCTTAGCTTTATTTGCACGCTGGATCATGGAAAAACTAAATATATGAAAGAATTGGGGGACCTGGGATTCGAACCCAGGCCCCAATGCACTTTCCAACGCTTAGCAACCAACTGAGCTAGCTGTTTCATTTGTTCATAGAATAACAATAATAGATAATATGCAAATAAAGGGAGTTAGTGGGAAATAATAAAAATGCACGCTAGAAGTTTGAATGGACCAACAGGATGATGCCACACCATCATCCACGTCCTTGTTTCGTTGCTAAAAGAGAAAGGCTTTTACCTACAGACGTATGTCTGTAGCTACAGCCCCGGTTCGTTCCAAAATCCTCCCTGGACATGATAAATGATTTCTAACGCCATAAATCAAACCGTCTTGTCACCTGAACATCATGATACCCTTCACGGGGGTTAATTTTGCCTGCACACAAAAACCTTAAAACGAAACCAAAAACCCTAACAATGGCAATTCTTGATTCAGTCCATAAAAATGCAATTGGATGATATGGATAGCTTGCAAATGTGTTAAGGAGTAAAAATGTATAATTATTTCATGCTATAAGTGCCAGAATTACACAATTCGATTTCTAGAAAGAACCAAGGTCGTGGATGACTTACAACGCGTTTTAGTACTGGAAAAGACTTGTTCTTGATTGATTTCGCTTGCTTACACTCCCAGGAAGCGATTGGGATAGATAGAAGGCCTTGAGGATGCCTGGAAGTATGAATTCGACTATGCACTTTATTGTGATTTTTTCAAGTTTGGTTTTGGTTTTTGCGCCTCTTTTTAGCCTTGTTTTTGGTCTGCAATGGTTCAATATATATCAAGGACTGAATTAGGGTTGAAAATTTTATCTCAATCTTCCTCCATCATTGCTTTTGATTTGGATTTGATTCACTTTGAATATCTTTCTAAAATTAGACAAATTCAATCTTTTTGTGCACACAAAGGCTTTGCACGAATTCAATCTTACGTTAGCTGGATGTAGGACCTGAAACAAGCACAAGATCTTTGAATTTCAATGTTTTGGATTTTCTATGATTTGTTTTGATTTAAAATGATTTAATTCAAATAAAAATAAAAATAAATAATAAAAACAAGATAATGAAAATTGGAAAGGGCTAGGGCTCGTGGACCATGCTACCAACTCAGAACAAGTGCAAAAAATCAGGCCCATTTGGCAAAAATTGCAATTTTAGGCATAGTTGACTTTTGACAATTTTGCAAAAAAGGTCAATTTCACCAATGCATAACTTCCTCAATTTTGACTCTTTGAAGGTGTTCTTGGACTTTTTATAAATCTTGAGATGTCCTATAAGCAACCCTTTTGGTCTCATCTCAATTTGATATTCCATGCTCATGTATGAAGCTTTGACAAAAAAGGTTTTTTTTGTTGACTTTTCAAAATGACCTATAATGTACAAATTCATAACTTCTTGTGAGTGCATATTTTGAACTTCGGAGATGAAGATTGACTGTATAGCATTGCATCCTATTAAAAATGAGCTTTGGATGGGTCATTTCTCATAAAGTATGAGAAAGTTATGCTTGGTCAAAGTTGAGTTGACTTTTCCTGCAAAGCCCTAATTTAGCAACTTTTGATTCTTGATGAATTATGAGAAATCCTTGATGAATCATGATCAACCCTTGATCAAATGATGAAATATACTTCAAAATGAGGATGTTTACCAAAAATCTTGAAGTTTGACTGTATGTGGACCACAGTTGACTTTTGCCCTAGCAAAGTCGATTTTTAGGCCTTTGAGCAATTGACTGAGCAAACTTTCTCTGTAGGGCTTGAAATTTGACATGGATGATCTTGAGAACATATTAGGACATTGGTGAGCATTTGGGATCCCTTGGACTCAATTATCTTGATGCAACATGAAACCCTAATTTGAGGTAGACTGCCTTAGGAGAGAGCTTGTCTGGCCAACCCTTGGACTTCCTTGAGCAAATTGAGGACCTTTCTTGAAATGTTTTGAGAAATATGGGAGGTAAAATTTTGGGGTACAACAATTGCTCCTGTTCAATCTTCTTAAACCTGAGGATGTAGATTGGCTTGCGTGCCTTTCGTGATCTGAAGGTGGAAGATGATTGAACACTAGAGTGCCCAGAAATTTGCACTCACATGATGTGGTACTTGGCTTGTGATGTCGAGAATGGGCTTACAGATGCATTTGGAAATTGTTGTCGGGGAATGGGCTTAAAGATGCCATCCGAAGGAGTGTCGATCGCATCAGAGATTCCTTATCGAGAGTCTGTATACCTGTTGTTGAGGAAGATTCCGCTGGGGAATCTTGATCTCTGTCTTGAGAGAAGTACAATTTTAGGAACTTTGGTTGTCCATTATTCTACTGAGTAATCGTCTCTTTGTTTAGGAGGTGAAAATGAACTACTATCTGGTCGTGATCCAGGCTTCATAGTAATAAGACCGACTGCTATCTGGTCGTAATCCAGGCTTTATAGTGACTTACTAGGGAGATGAGATTAAACTTGCTATCTGGTCAGGATCCGGGCTTCGCAATTTCTCGATTCTTATCTGGTCGTAATCCAGGCTTCAGAATGAATGAGTTGTTTTTCGATCGCATCCGGGCTTCAACTTGAACTTAGGGCACACTAATATCCGGTCGACTCCGGGCTTCTTAGTAACTGTCCAGATAAACTGCTTATTTGGTTGAAATCCAAGCTTTGCAGTGTCTTGTACTGTTATCTGGTCGTAATCCATGCTTCAGTGCTTTTATCGCTATCTGGTCTTATTCCAGGCTTCATGATGCTTTGTACCATTATCTGGTCGAATCTAGGCTTCATGGTGTTCTGTACTGCTATCTGGTCGAAACCTAGGCTTCACAATACCTTACTTCTTATATGGTCGTAATCCAGGCTTCAAAAGAGATCAAATGGTTATCCGGTCATAATCTGGGCTTCCGTTTGGCTTTGGGCCTACTAATATCCGGTCGTAATCAGGGCTTCATAGTATCTGGCCGGGTGAACTGCTATTTGGTCGTAATACAAGCTTTACAGTGTCCCTCACTGTTATCTGGTTGTAATCCAGGCTTCACGGTGTCTTTTACCGCTATCTAGTCATAATCCAGGCTTCGCGATGTCTCATACCATTATCTAGTCGAATCCAGGATTCATGGTGTTCGGAGAAATCAAGATACTATCAGGTCAAAATCCGGTCTTCATAACTTGTGTTAAAGATATACCACTATCTAGTCGTAATCCAGGCTTCGCGGTGTCTTTGGCTTCTATCTGGTCGTAATCCAGGCTTCACAAAAATTTGTATCGCTATCTGGTCGTAATCCAGGCTTCACAATAACTTGCTGAGCTGTTATCCGATTGTAATTCGGGCTTCACAATAACTTGTTGAGCTGTTATCCGGTCGTAATCCGGGCTTCACGGCTTGTGTTTATGACATACCACTATTTGGTCGAATCCAAGCTTCATGGTATCTTGTACTGCTATCTGGTCGTAATCCAGGCTTCACAATAACTGGCTGAGTTGTTATTCGGTTGTAATCCGGGCTTAACGGCTTGCTGGGGATTAAACTATTATCCGGTCGTAATCCGGGCTTCATAGCTTAAAGATAAACCACTATCTGGTCTAATCCAGGCTTCGCGGTGCTTGATGCTGTTATTCGATCGTAATCCGGGCTTCACAATATGCTGTAGAAATCAAGGTACTATCTGGTCGGATCCGGGCTTCATAGCTTGAACTTTGTGAGAATTTGATTGTATCTTTCCTGAAAGGTAAAGGTTAATTGTATGTAATGCATGACATGTATCAAGCAATGATGTTCTCAAAATAAATGAGATTGTATTGTATGATGTTCATGCGTATGTCATGATGTATGGATATGCAAATCTTTGTGATGTTCTCTAGCTGGGGAAAATAAATCCCGGATTGTTGTTAGAGAGTGAAAGGAGTTGAATTCTTCGTTTCCTCTGGGAATAGTGAATGAAGATGATTGTGAGAATAATCCTGCTGGAGAATAAACCAGCGAGAAAATAATTTTGTGGGGAAGAGATGCTCTGTTAGAGGACCTGTTGATTTGGAGAAATAACCTCGACTGGGGATGAATCACCGTTGTTGGCGATGATGAACTCTGTCGGGGATAAAGTTTATGTTTGTGAAAGAAAAAGACTCCGCTGGGGATAATCTTTTAGTGGCGACTTCACTGGGAATAATTTTCCAGACTCTACTGGGGATAATTTTCCAGTGCTGGTGATAGATAAACTCTGCTTGGGGAGAATCTTATCGATTCATTTGCGGTTGCGAGCCTCAGCTGGGGAGAGTGGTGTCCTATTCGAGACTTCTAATATCACTGTCTTTTTCTTACTCTACGGGGAGTGAATGTACCTTCAATCGTTTTCACCAACTAGGTTTATCCTTATACCTGGTGGATAGAGAAACTGTATGGTTTGGACATTTCTTATTTTCCCCTGTTTCTGATGTTATGAGTAATCATCTTTTGTTTCGCATGTAAATATTTATGAGCAGCAATTATTATCAAATGCATATATAAAAAATGAACCATTGGACGTTTTTGCAAAATCAGAAAAAGAAAAACAACTTGAAATCTCTTTGTGAAAATGAATTGTATTGATTTTGAAGTTATCCTGTAAATAGGCGTTTTTTGTACAAGAGGCTGACGTCCTAGTAAGAGAACACCGCCAAATAATAGAATTTATACAGTTTGTGTAAAAGAAAGAAAAACAGCTATGTGAATAATCCCATGGGGTTCCAACTCTGTTATTGCCCTTATATCTTCAAGCGTCTCATCAATTTGCTACTTGATTGAAGGTAGATCAGATTGATTGGCACCGTCTGAGCCTGATAGTCGATACCGAAGTCTGGTTGCAAGGTGATCCAATGAGACATAGTGTTACGCTTTAATCCCTAATTTTTGCCTGGACCACCCTTTCGGGTTTTCAATCTACCGGGATACCCTTTTTTGCCCAAGCAGCCTTTTCAGGTTTTCGACTTGCCGGGTGTACAGGTTTTTTCATTTTCATCCCTTATTTTTTCCCGAACCCTTTTGGTTCGCCGGGAAGCCCTTATTTTTGCCTAGGCCAGTCAACCTAGTGGGTCTTTGATTATGTGTAGTATTTTTTCACTATGTCTGCATTGACGGGGTGAGGAAGGTCGTCACCATCCATGGTGGTTAGAATCATGGCTCCTCCTGAGAAAATGTTCTTAACCACAAATGACCCTTCGTACATAGGGGTCCATTTGCCCCTGGGATCACCTTGCGGCAGTATGATGCGTTTGATTACCAGATCCCCAACTTGATACTCTTGTCGTCTAACTTTCTTGTTAAATGCCTTGATCATCCGCTTTTGATATGTCTGACCATGACAAATAGAAGTATGTCTCTTTTCGTCGATTAAGTTCAGCTGATCAAGTCGGGTCTGGATCCAATTGTCCTTGCTCAAACCTGCATCCTTCATAATCTGAAGAGAGGGTATCTGGACCTCAATAGGTAAGACTGCTTCCATATCATACACCAAGGAGTAGGGTGTTTCCCCTGTTGAAGTCTGCGCTGAGGTTCGGTACCCATGAAGAGCAAATGGTAACATCTTGTTCCAATCTTTGTATGTCACCGTCATCTTCTGCACAATCTTCTTGATGTTCTTATTAGCCGCTTCAACAGCCCTATTCATCTTCAGCCGGTAAGGAGAAGAATTGTGATGCTGTATCTTAAACTGTTTGCAGAGTTCAGTGATCATAGTATTGTTGAGATTTGTACCGTTGTCTGTAATGATCCTCTCTGGTACACCATATCGACAGATCAAATTGTGCCGAATAAACCGTGCCACGACGTTCTTGGTCATTGTAGAAAATGAAGCTGCCTCAACCCATTTTGTAAAGTAATCAATTGCTACCAGGATGAAACGATGCCCGTTGGACGCAGTAGGTCTGATCTCACCAACCATATCGATGCCCCACATTGCAAAAGGCCAAGGAGCTGTCAAGACGTTCAGAGGAACTGGAGGTATGTGCACATTATCAGCATAGACTTGGCACTTATGACAGGTCCGAGAATGTTGATAACAGTCGGTTTCCATGGTAGACCAATAATATCCTTCCCGTAGGATCTTCTTTGCCATGGTGTGTCCACTGGAATGAGTTCTTAAAGTGCCTTCATGTAACTCTGCCATGATCTTTTCTGCCTCGTTCTTATCCATACAGCACAATAAGGTTGAATCATGGTTATGCTTATAAAGGACACCGTTGCTGATGAAGAACTTCGCAGCGAACCTCCTCAGAAACTTTTTATCATTAACCGATGCACCCTCGGGATATTCCTGAGCCTCAAGATACCTCTTTACCTCATAAAACCAGGGTTTATCTGCTACCTCTTCAGTCTCAATATCACAGCAATGCGCAGGTTCATCCATCCTCTCAATGGTTATCTGGGGAGCTTCATTGTCCCATCTGACCTTGAACATAGAAGACATGGTAGCTAGCGCGTCCGCTAACTGATTCTCCTCCCTGGGGAAATGTTCAAAGGTTATCTCCTCAAAATGTGGAAGCAACGTCAATACATACTCTTTGTAAGGAATAAGATTTGGGTGCTTTGTATCCCACTTGCCTTTGATCTGACTGATCACAAGAGTGGAATCTCCGAACACACTCAGAAACTTAATCTTTAGGTCAATAGCTGCTCGAAGGCCCATGATGCACGCTTCATACTCCACCATGTTGTTGGTGCAGTTCAAACATAATTGGGTGGTGAACGGGGTATGACAGCCTTTAGGAGATATGATCACGGCACCAATGCCATTACCCAAGGCGTTTGAAGCTCCATCAAAATACATAGACCATCGGGATCCCTCCTCAGGGCCTTCATCCGATCCAGGTATTTCACAGTCGGTCACCAACATGATGCTCTCATCCGAAAACACGAAGTTCATAGACTGGTAATCATCCACGGCCTGATGCGCAAAATGATCTGCCAACACACTCCCCTTGATTGCTTTTTGGGTTGTGTATTGGATGTCATACTCAGTCAAGATCATCTGCCATCTTGCTATTCTTCCGGACAAGGCAGGATTTTCGAAGATATACTTGATTGGATCCATCTTTGATATTAATAGAGTAGTGTGAGTCAGCATATATTGTCTCAGCCGGCGAGCAGCCCATGCCAAAGCGCAGCAAGTTTTTTTCAAGCAGTGAGTATCGGGTTTCGCAGTCGGTAAACTTTTTGCTAAGGTAATAAATAGCATGCTCTTTTCGGCCAGACTCGTCATGCTGCCCCAGCACACACCCCATCAAATTGTCGAGTACTGTCAAGTATAAGATCAAAGGTCTCCCTTCAACTGGAGTCATCAGAATAGGTGGCTCTTGGAGATATTCCTTGATCCTTTCGAAAGCGGCCCGACACTCATCATTCCATCTTACCACTTGATCTTTCTTCAACAGCTTGAAGATTGGTTCACAAGTAGCATTCAAGTGAGAAATGAATCGGGCAATGTAATTCAGACGTCCCAGAAAGCCTCTGACTTCTTTTTCTGTTCGGGGAGCTGGCATTTCCTGTATAGCCTTCACCTTTGCAGGATCCACTTGAATACCTTTATCACTAACGACGAAGCCCCGCAGCTTACCAGATCTTACCCCGAAGGTGCACTTGTTCGGGTTTAACCTCAACCTGTACATCTTCAACCTGTCGAATAGTTTTTGGAGATGGTCAAGATGTTCTTCTTCGGTCTGGGACCTTGCAATCATGTCATCGACGTATACCTCAATCTCATGATGAATCGTGTCATGGAACAAAGCGACCATGGCGCATTGATACGTTGCCCCGACATTCTTCAATCCGAACGGCATGACTTTGTAGCAAAAGGTACCCCACTACGTAACAAAGGTTGTCTTTTCCATATCCTCGGGAGCTATCTTAATCTGATTGTAACCGGAGAAACCATCCATAAAGGAGAAGACCTTATGCTGTGCGATGTTGTCGACCAAAACATCGATGTGAGGCAGAGGGAAATCATCCTTGGGGCTTTCCCTGTTCAGATCCCTATAGTCAACACACATTCGAACTTTACCATCTTTCTTCAGCACCGGAACCACGTTGGAGACCCACTGTGGGTAAGAAGTAACTGCTAGAAAACCGGCATCAAATTGTTTCATGACCTCAGCTTTGATTTTCTCAGACATCTTTGGGCGCATTCGGAGAACTTTCTGCTTCACTGGAGGACAATCTTCTTTAGTTGGCAAGCAGTGAACCACAATATCAGTATCCAACCCAGGCATATCTTCGTAAGACTAAGCAAAGATCTCAACATAGTCACGCAGCATTTGTATTAATCGTTGCTTGACACTAGACTCCAAATTTGCACCGATCTTGACCTCTTTCTTGTCCTCTTCTGTACCCAGATTCACTGATTCCACTGGCTCTTCATGGGGATGTATGGCCCTCTCTTCCTGTAGTAACAGCCTAGCAAGTTCCCTGGGCACTTCGCAATCATCCTCACCTTCGTCCTCGGCTTGGTTGATCGGACTTTCGAAGTCATAACTGGCAGTAGCAGAGTCGTTATCAGTGGGATCCAGAGTGGATGTGGACCTGTATTATGATATATGAGTGTGTGTAAGACAATAGCTGTTTTGATAAAGTGAAAGATAGAAAATAAAAATAAGGAGCGCGGAATTTTTAATGCAAGAAAAAGTCGAATGCTTTATTGATGATATATGGAAATGACAAACATTAAGCCCTCACAAACAAAGCCACGGTGTCTCGGGCAAGGCACTGGGCCGTAAAGTTTCAAATTCTCTGTTACAAAACCTCAAAAAAAAGTCTATTACTGTGTAATAAAAGAAACAGGCACGAATTCCTTTGTCGTCCAGTTGTTCAATCCACCGTCGGTAGTCGGGTAGATCCAGCTATCAAACTCTGACTCTTCTTCGTCATCTTCAATTGTATTCACTTCCGGATTACTGATACGCAGGGGAGGTCTTCTAATTCGTGCACGCTGAACAGCCCTTTGAGCTTCTGTAGTAAAACCCAAACCAAACTTTTCAGTCTTGTGTGCAAAGTCAGGGAGTTGACTCCAATTTGCACACCCACCTTTTTCAATAACAGCCCGAGCATACCTGAGGGAAGCCATCTTCACTGGAGGTTCTTCAGCAACAGTTTCAGTCGACACAAGAGTCTGGGGGACTTCTTCAAAGTTCTGACACGGGGTTTCAATGAACTCCCCATCCATCTCCACATACTAAAAAGATTTAAGGTGGATCACCATGTACTCCTCTTCTCCTCGTACTGTAACAATCTTCCCCTTTACTGGATATTTCAACATCTGATGGAGCGTAGAAGTTACTGCCCCAGTTTATGAATCCATGGGCGTCCTAGAAAGCAGGAATAAGATGGTTGAATGTCCATCACATAGAACGTAGATGCGAAATTCTGGGAACCAAATTTAACAGGGACATCCACCTCCCCGTGCACCATCCTTTTGGACCCATCAAAGGCCCTAACCACGATATTACTTGGCTTAAGAACCAACCCTTCACAGTCCAACTGATCTAACGCTTTCTTGGGTAAAACATTTAACGAGGAACCAGTATCCACCAGTACGTGGGCCAGAGTAGTTCCCATGCACTCGATCGAAACATGCAGAGCGTCATTGTGATTCCTTCCTTTGGCAGTCTGATCTGTATCGGAGAAACCCAACCCGTTGTCAGTGGTCAAACTAGCCACACAGTCTTTGAATTGATCAGCAGATGTTTCCTGCGGCACATGCGTAGTTTTAAGGAAAGCAATTAATGCCTTTGCATGGGCTTCTGAGCACAACAATAAAGATAACATGGAGATCTTCAACGGGGTTTTCCCCAGCTACTCGACTATGTTTTTAGGCGCTTTTCTTGATAATCTTCAAAATTTCCTCTATCTCCTGTCTAGAGGTTTCTACAATAATCTTCTTCGGTGCCTCCATCCGGGCAGGCTCACCGGTGATCTCTTTGCCCCGAGCGTCAGATGACTCAGCGACAGGGGTGATGATTAGAACATGAACAGGGACAGTAGCTGACGTACTGGCAAGTGGAATAGCAACAGGTTTTTGAACAGTCAGTGGGGAAATATTAGGAGAGAAGAGTCTTCCGCTTCGGGTGACCTTGCTAGACCCGACAATATTGCTGACCTCAGTATCAGCTTCTTCAACCTTCAAGTCTTGTTTGATCCCATGATAATATACATCGGCCTCCTAGTGCCACGAGACAGCTTTATCCGAAGAGTAAGGGATAGGACCAGGAATAGTAATGATCAATGGAGCAACTCTTGTAACGGGTGTAATCCTAACAGGCTTTCTCGAGGAAGCCTAGGAAGGATTGGCGGAAATGGTTATGATGGACACATCTTCAACAGGAATGAACGGAACCAAAGTTTTCTCGAACAGGATCTCTTTGTTATCCATCAGGCGTTGAACACCTGACTTCAATAAATGGAAACCAGCAGGCAGAATTGAACATAAGTGGCAACCTTTGCCACAGCCGAGAAATAAACCGGCCGACAATAGGTTCTTCTTTACTGTCATCAATGGATTAGAAATGTCTTCCACAGAGGTCACAAATGAACCATCATCCACAGAATTTACTCCATGCTTGGGCATAGGAGCAGTCATAACATTAGGCTTTTCTGGTGCGTCAAACTCGATCTCTTTAGCTTCAATCAAATCTTGCACCTTATTCCTCAAGGCCTAACAGTTGTTTGTATCATGCCCTGAGCTATCAGAGTGATAGGCACAGTGGGCGTTTGGATTATACAGCGGTGACGTAGTACTGGGATTCTTCGGATCCTCCCTCAGAGTTATCAAGTTGGTTTTCAACAATTGCGGTAGAATTTGAGATAGGGTCATACTGAGCCGAGTATACTGTCTTTGCCGCCTCTCTACTCTTTGCTGATTGTTGCATTGTGGGGCAACAGTGGGTCTTGATATTACTACCGCATTAACTGCTTGGCGGTGTTCAGGTCGGTTTTGGCTCCTCGAGATGTATACTGCACTAGCTTCTTTTCTGAAAGGCTTCTTTTCTGTACTTGATGAAGCACCTTTCTGTATCTTGCCACTTTTGATACCACCTTCCACTCTCTCCCCAGTCAAAATCAATTCGGTAAATCCAGATGATGAACTTCCGATCAAATGATTGAAATATGGACCAAACAAAGTCCCAAGAAACATATCCACCAACTCCCTATCAGACATAGGGGGTTGGACTCTTCTAGCCAGATCTCTCTATTTCTAAGCATAGTCCTTAAAGCCTTCACCTGTACCCATAGACATACCCTGTAGTTGGGTACGCGTGGGAGCAAGGTCGGTGTTATACTGGTATTGCTTATAAAAAGCAGCAGCAAGGTCCTCCCAATTGCGGACATTAGCTCCTTCCAAATGATAGAACCATTCAAGTTGAGTCCCTGACAGACTATCTTGAAAGAAATGAACCCATAGGTTTCTATCAGCAGTGTAGGGTTGAATCTTTCTGACGTACAAGCAGAGGTGTAGCTTCGGGCAAGATACTCCATCATACTTAGGAAAGACAGGAGCTTTAAACTTGTGTGAGATCACCACCCCAGATGCTAATCCCAAATCTCCAAAGTCCAAACCAGGTATCTTCTGGATCTCCATTGCACTCAGTCGGTCTTCAAGTTGCTTATACCTATCCTCGACAGGAGGATACCGGTCTTCATCAAAATCAATGTCATTATCAGAGACCACAAGACTAGGCCCCTTTCTTTCCTCTTGATTCTCTCCTCCTCCAGATGAATGGGACAAATCAGTTTCTTGTCGCAAATTGTTCCCGAATCTGCGACCCATATTCAGGAGGACCATTTTCTTCTTCTTCTTCTTCTTCTTCTTCTTCTCTTTCAAGATGAGAGACTTCAAATCTTGTTGCCCTTTGGCCAAATTTAAGAACATCTCCTGAAATTGAGCATTCTGAGCCTAAAGAGCCTTGATGGCTTGATCAGTAGGTGTTTCAAAAGACATGATTGCTGAAATAAACAACGAAGAAGATGAGAAACCTGTAACGGTACTTGTAATGAGGTGCATGGGAATTGAATGCGTATGAAATGATTTCAAAGACTTTGGGAGATTCAAATTTGTAAACCAAAATAAAACACACTTTATTGGATAAAACTTGTAACAATGTTTAACAATACCCTTAAGGCGTTACAAAAGAAATAACTGAAAAACAAATCTAAACTAGAAACAATAAAAGACATCAGAAATCCCATGGTCGTTTTCCCTTCATGCTGACATAATCGTTGATTGTCCTTTCATTCTCAAGCTGCCTTGTAAGCCTCAAGATCTTCCTCTCTTGCTCATGATACTTCTCCCTGTAGGTAACCCTTTCTTCCTTTAGCTGGATCTAAGATCTCTTCAATGCCCCAAGATCAGTAGGCATATGTGGATGGTGGACTGTGTAAGGAACACCTTCTTCATTAGTATGCTCTATAATTACCGGAAAAATAGCTTCATAAGGCATCCCTAACTTTTGACCACGATCTCGAACCCACTGGAGATATGGTTGCATAGGGAGAGAAGTCTTCAGTCCTAGCTCATGAGGGTCAGACCTGTTCACCATGCCCCAGGCTCGTATAAACCTTCGGTGATGCTCATTCACGCCCCCCTTGTAGTCAAAGACAATGTCTAGAAGAATCAGCTCATGGGGACCGTCTCTCCGAGCGCATCCAAACTATCGTAAAGCCAAACAAGGATTGTAGGTTATTCCCCCTCTAATTCCAAGCAACAGAACATTAGGGTATTCCCCACATCGATCAATGATGGCTACTTTTTCCATATCCTTAGAACTCCAAAGGATGTTCGTATGAGCAAGGGACATGATTCTATAGGCCCATACTACACCTTCCTCATTCTTCAAAATAGACTTGGGGAGGTGCGAAATAAACCACCTCGCAAACAACGACGTGCAACACATGAGGGTTCCCCTTCTTCGCACCGTACGAGTATAGAGAGCATGTATAATATCATCCAGGAGAGTAGGCACTGGATTACGAGACATGAAGACCTTGACCGCATTCACGTCTATGAAAGAATCTGGATTTGGGAAAAGAACCAAGCCGTAGATGAGGAGAGCCAAAGTGTCTTCAAAAGCTTGAAAGTCCAAGTTATCCCAGAACTGTTGAGCTTGATCGATCAAAAACTTAGCCAAGAAACCTTTAACCCCACTCCGTGTCTCCCAATTAGACACTACATCAGCCTTTGTCAAGTGTAAAGCTGAAGAAATGTCCTCTGTCCTAGGAACCTCCTCTAAACCGGTGAAGGGTGTCTGCTCGAGAATGGATATACCCAAAAAATCAGAAAACTCCTCCAAAGGAGGGACTAGCTGATAATCCGAGAAGGAGAAACAATGATGCAATAGATCAAAGAACTGGAATAACACACTCATCATTTACTCATCCAACTTTGAAGTGACCAAACCAAGGAGATAACCATGTCTTCTAACAAATGAAGAGGTATCAGGAACCTTTGAGACTAACTCTCTGAGCTGAACATGGATTTGCACGAAGTTAACTCGAATGGTATTTCTACACATAGAAGTCATGATCTGCAAAACAGAACAAAGATAAATCCCGTTGGTCTTTGAAATGGTTAGTCTAATGAAATATGCATGCTATGTCATGATGCATGATGTCATGATAAAAACACACAACAGGTATCACAGATAGCAAACATGGTAAAGGCAAACAAGTCACACAATAGCCCTTAAGTTTCAGGCTTGCATGGGGTCTTGGTACTACCCTCTTGAAGTTCAGTTGGTTCAACCTGACCTAATAATAGTAACCGGGTTCTAGAGGTTCTCAATATCACTGACCATCCTCCATCGGTCATAGTTTCAGCTCACGCAATCTTTTCTTGCGACCAGAACTATCTCGAGAGTATGGTCTCAATGAGTGTAGTATCGAGTATCAACCAGTTCCCAGCTCTATGCCGAGGCCGGCTATTTCACTACTTCCTATGGCCAAGTTTGTCAATTATAGGTTCTAAGGTTAGTTGATTCTTAACGACCCATATAGCAGCCCCATATTCTCCTTGTTCCTCCACAAGGGATATTGGTACCAACTAATGTGCCTCATCAACGTAGCTACTGCTTCAACCGTATCTGCTTATGCCATACAGTTCCCTCATAGTCTATTTCTACTTACCTAAATGGTGTTCCCCCGATCTGGGTTAGGATCTATAGTAACTCTGATACAAAGCCCAAAAAAATAAAGCAATCAAATCAAACAATAGAAAACAATATGATGAACTAATCCTAAGGTATACCCCACTTATTAACTCCCTAGCAGAGTCGCCAATTCTGTGATACGGTGACCAGAACTGGGACTGTTTTTAGGAATTGCTGGTTTGCGTTTTGCGTTTGTGTTTGCAAAATGTCGCGGTAAGCAAGAGTCGCCACCTACTTTTATTTTATCCAACAGGAAAGGAAAAAAAGCACAGAAAATTTCCCTTTTTCGAGATTTTGAGTACGGGGGGTAGATTATAGAAAGGGAAGGTATTAGCACCCTTTCTATTCGTGGTTTTCCACGGGCTCTTAGGTACATGCTCATCATTTTCAAAATTGCTTGTGTGTGTTTAATTTGAAAAAGTTTTTGACTTCGATTTAACTCTTGATTCTGTCTTCAAGAGTGTTACGAAGTGTTTTTGAAAGCTTTGTTTAAAAGAGGAGTGTAAGTGTGAAAAAGTTTGTTTGGATTGAGCAACTACTTAAGAACTAATCTACCTACTCAAAAAAAGAGAATTATTCTATGTTTGTTTCCTTTAGACAGTGTTATCCCACTAGTAGTTAGTAGGTAACATCGTCGTTGGAGTTTTGAGGGTCAACTCGAAAAGGGACGTACGGTCACTAAAGCAATGTTAGGACGTCTTAGTAGTAACCCTAATGTCTTAGATCAATTATTCGAGGCAACAATTCCGAGGCAAGCATTCCGAGGCCACTTTTCCGAACGGGACTTTGATCTTTGTTTAGACAAGAGAGCGACCACTAAAGAATCCTATACTTAATGACCGTTTACCGAAGGCAACCGAAGTGGGAGTATACCCTAGGAGTGCGCATGTGCGAGTGATTCAATTTCAAGTTTATTATCTTTGCACATTTACGGTTAGCTAACCGTTTTAAAGTTAATCATACATTCTTGTCATGCAAACCTAATTATTCATACATCTAGTAGTTAATATTTTGCGGAATTTAAAGTGCGGAAATTAAACTAAGCTATTACAAGGCTTCGGGTATTTACATAGCCAAAGACAAACCCTTAAAAATAAAGCAATAAATGAAAATAAAGATCCTAATTAAGATATTACAACTTGTGAGCAATTACATTAATATAGAAAAATAATATAATAGAGCGCGCGAGGAAATTTAGATCGGGAGAGAACTAGGGTTTTGACCCCTTCTTAACCTAATTAAAAGAAAAAATGTTTTTTGTTGTTTTTAAGAAAAGAATTAGGTTCTTTAAAATTAAATACAAAATTAATTGGCTAATTAAATTAATTAATGAAAATAAATAAATGGCCTATTTTGTGTTTTTGTTATTTTAAGAAAAATAAAAATATAATTAAGTTAAATTAAAAACCCTAATTGTTCTTAATTAATTTTAATTTATTTACAAAATAATTAAAGTTATCTAAAAATTAAATAACCTAATTAATTTAATTAATTTTTGATAAAAAAATAAACCTAAGTCTAATTGGGTGAAAAATATTTTTTGTGATTTTTTTGAATAATAGAAAATTAAATTTGTGTGTAAAAATAAATAATTAAATTAAATAAGAAAAATAAAAGAATAGAGAAAAGAAAGTTGGGCCTGAAAAGCAGTTTGGAGGTGTGAATAGCAATTTTGTGGCCCAAGACCAAAGTGATCCATGCTGACTTCCTGAATCTCCTGCCCATGCGTTGACTGTGATTGTTGGTGGTCCTTCAGATGATAGCCATCATATATGGCTTGTTGGACACTTGGCTAGTTGGATGCTGATGGATTATGGTGGTCCTTAGCTTTATGTGCACGCTGGATCATGGAAAGACAAAATATATGAAAGAATTGGGGGACCTGGGATTCGAACCCAGGCCCCAAGGCACTTTCCAACGCTTGGCAACCAACTGAGCTAGTTGTTTCACTTGTTCATAAAATAATAATAATAATAGATAATATGCAAATAAAGGGAGTTAGTGGAAAATAATAAAAATGCACGCAAGAAGTTTGAATAGACCAACAGCATGATGCCACGCCATCATCCCTGTCCTTGTTTCGTTGCTAAAAGAGAAAGGCTTTTACCTACAGACGTATGTCTGTAGCTACAGCCCTGGTTCGTTCCAAAATCCTCCCTGGACATGATAAATGATTTCTAATGCCATAAATCAAACCGTCTTGTCATCATGAACATCATGATACCCTTCATGGGGGCTAATTTTGCCTGCACACAAAAACCCTAAAACGAAACCAAAAACCCTAACAATGGCAATTCTTGATTCAGTCCATAAAAATGCAATTGGATGATATGGATAGCTTGCAAATGTGTTAAGGAGTAAAAATGTATAATTATTTCATTCTATAAGTGCCAGAATTACACAATTCGATTTCTAGAAAGAACCAAGGTCGTGGATGACTTACAGCGCGTTTTGGTACTGGAAAAGACTTATTCTTGATTTATTTCGCTTGCTTACACTCCCAGGAAGCGATTGGGATAGCTAGAAGGCCTTGAGGATGCTTGGAAGTATGAATTCGACTCAACACTTTGTTGTGATTTTTTCAAGTTTGGTTCTGGTTCTTGCGCCTATTTTTAGCCTTGTTTTTGGTCTACAATGGTTCAATATATATCAAGGACTAAATTAGGGTTTAAAAGCTTATCTAAATCTTCCTCCATCATTGCTTTTAATTTGGATTTGATTCACTTCGAATATCTTTCTAAAATTAGGCAAATTCAATATTTTTCTGCACACAAATCCTTGGCACGAATTCAATCTTATGCTAGCTGGATGTAGGACCTGAAACAAGTACAAGATCTTTGAATTTCAATGTTTTGGATTTTCTATGATTTGTTTTGATTTAAAATGATTTAATTCAAATAAAAATCAAAATAAATAATAAAAACAAGATAATGACAATTGTAAAGGGCTAGGGCTCGTGGACTAGGCTACCAACTCAGAACAAGTGCAAAAAATCAGGCCCATTTGGCAAAAATTGCAATTTTAGGCATAGTTGACTTTTGACAATTTTGCAAAAAAGGTCAATTTCACCAATGCATAACTTCCTCAATTTTGACTCTTTGAAGATGTTCTTGGACTTTTTAGAAATCTTGAGATTTCCTCTAAGCAACCCTTTTGGTCTCATCTCAATTTGATATTCCATGCTCTTGTATGAAGCTTTGACAAAAAATGTGTTTTTATTGACTTTTCAAAATGACCTATAATGTCCAAATTCATAACTTCTTGTGAGTGAATATTTTGAACTTGTGAGATAAATATGGATTGTAGAGAATTTCATCCTCTTCAAAATGAGCTTTGGATGGGTCATTTCTCATAAAGTATGAGAACGTTATGCTTGGTCAAAGTTGAGTTGACTTTTCCTACAAAACCCTAATTTAGCAACTTTTGATTCTTGATGAATTATGAGAAATCCATGGTGAATCATGAGAAACCCTTTATCAAATGATGAAATATACTTCAAAATGAGGATTTTGACCAAAAATCTTGAAGTTTGACTGTATGTGGGCCACAGTTGACTTTTGCCCTAGCACAATCGATTTTCAGGCCTTTGAGCAATTGACTGAGCAAACTTTCTTTGTAGGGTTTGAAATTTAACATGGATGATCTTGAGATCATATTATGACATTGGTGAGAATTTGGTATCCCTTGGACTCAAGTATCTTGATGCAACATGAAACCCTAATTTGAGGTAGACTTCCTTAGGAGAGAGCTTGTCTGGCCAACCCTTGGACTTCCTTGAGCAACTTGAGGACCTTTCTTGAAATGTTTTCAGAAATATGGGAGGGAATATTTTGGGGTACAACACACCTAATAATCAACATAAACCATAAAAAAAATTTAATGGTACTTGGACTATTTGGTTGCTATACTTGGCATTATGGAGTATGGGACTTCTTGGACTTAGGATTAGAAACCTTGGCCTGTGTTGGATACCTTGTGACCTTAATTGATATTTTGTCTGGAGTTCTTGAGGTTTAACTCAAGACATTGGGTTGTTTGTTTGTTTTGTGTGTAGGTTATTTTGATTACATACTTTGTTTGTAGTCTGGAATTCACCCGTATACAACCGTTACTCTGCCCAATTTTTTTGAATACCTAATACACTTGATGTTTGGTTCTCACAAGAGGTCTAGTATCTTTGCTTGCTTGGTTTCAATCCAAAGAATGGGAATTCTATCTTGGCTCATAATTTCAAGTATTGGCTTTTTGTTGGTTAGATGGTTCTTATCCCTAGCTTTTACCTTATGCTTCAGGATAGTCTCTTCTTCTCCTCCCATCTTCTTTAATTTCAAAATCTTCTTCCTCCTTTTGAAAACGCTTCTTGTTTTGAAACTTGAACTATTTTCATAATAAACATGGACTTAGGTCCATGCATTTTCAAAACCTTTTTCATAAACAAATTTCAATCAACTTAACAATACCTTGACATTTTTTTGTGAGAAGACTAAAAATCAATCAATCTCATTTCAAATCATTTTGCCACTTTGGCTTTTTTATTTTAAAACTTTTCTCAAAAGATTAGACTCTTGTCAATCCTTGTAGTGATGCAAATAACTATACTTCTATAATATGTAGTGAAGAGATATATTTTCCACTTGGGTGTTGAGTGAGGCATTGTTGATTTTAAAATACAAGCCATATCCTCCACTTTGAGATGATGCAAATTATCCTTTCTCATGATTGTAGGTAGTAAGTATGTTTTTACACATGGACAATGACGATGATGTCTTATCTCATAAAATTAACCAACACACTTGTGTTTTAATTTTAATTTTAATTTTAATTTTTAAAGAGGAACTACGTGTACCCTGATCCCCTATTGCACGGAAGGTGGTACATAGGCACTAAAGGTTCGCAACCGCGGCAGGTGCAAAAATCATAAAAAAATATATTTCTTTTCTCACCTCCACCATCTATTTTTATACAACATTTTATAGCCAAAATATACAGATTTTACAAAGAGGTTCATGCAGAGTACCGTAGATGTTTAGGGTGCTAATACCTTCCCTTTACATAACCAATCCCCTTACCTTGAATCTTTCCCCCCCCCCCCCTCTTTTTTTGGGTTACTCACTCTTTTCCCATTCCTTTGGAAACAATAAAGCGCGGTGGCGATTTCTATTTTGATTTGTACAAGTCTATTAAATCCAATGGCTTAGTATTAAACATTTCTACCGCTATATTCCTGTCTGTCTCGGTACCTAGGTTGATAACTTTGATTGGCTCTTCATGAGGTTGAATAACTTTCTCCTCTTGCATCAGAGTTTGGCTAGTTCCCCTGGTATTTCACAATATTCCTCACCTTCGTCTTCGATTTGGTTAATTAGATGTTCATAATTGGAAATAGTAAATTCGTTAGCAATGAGATCCGGAGTGTATGAAGATATGCAAGTGTGTGTGTGTGTGTGCATGTAAGATAGATGGATATTTGAAAAATGAAAATAAAGAAACAAGAAGGCAAAGAGAACAAAAATTGAATGCAAATGTCCAATGTTTTCCATTAAATGATCATATGATAAATGAACATGAACAAAACCCTTAACAAATGGACCATGGTGCCCTGGGCAAGGCACATGGCTTAAAAGTCATTGTTTGGAATTTAAAATTACACACGAAAGTTCTTGAATTTACAGAAAACAGTAAACAGTAATTACTCCTCAATGAAAGAGATGGGAGTGAAATCCTTTGCATGCCAGTTGTTGAGATTTCCTCCGGCAGTAGGGTAGATCCATTATTCAAAAGCGCATTCATCATCAGAGTCTTCCACAATGTTTACTTCATGATTTCCGATGCGAATAGGTGGCTTTCCCACGCGAGCGCGCCTGACCTCTTTTTGAGCTTTGATGTTGAAACCCAGCCCAAATTTGTCTGCTTTAAACGGAATGTCGGGAAGTTGTCTCCATATAGTACGACTTCCATCTTCGACCACGACACATGCATCTTTAAGTGAAACCATTCTTGGTACAACTTCATCATCTTTTGATATGTGTGAAGAGATTTTGGTGGCGGAAACCATAGGAGGAACAATTTTGAAATCCTGGCACGGAGTTTCTATGAACTCCCCATCCATTTCCACATACTTGAATGAATTGAGGTGGCTCACCATAAATTCGTCTTCGCTGCAAATAGTAACGACCTTCACTTTGACTAGATACTTTAATTTTTGATGAAGGGTGAATGTTACTACCCCTGCCCCATGGATCCAAGGGCGCCCAAGCAAACAAGAGTAGGCGGGACGTATATTCATTATATTAAAAATGAAGTTGAAAATTTGTGATCCCACGTTAATGGGGAGGTCCATCTTTCAATGCACCATCATTCTAGACCCATTGAAAGCCCTAACAACTATATCACTTGGTTTCAACACCAGGCTTTCACAATCTAGTCGGTCCAAAGCACCTTTGGGTAGAACATTTAAAGAGGAACCGATATCAATCAAGACATTAGCCAGGGTAGTTCCCTTTCACTCAATAGAGTCATTCAAGGCTTTGTTGTGGTTCCTTCCCATAGGAGTCAAATCAGCATCGGAGGACGCTAATCCATTGTCAGCCTTTAAACTTGCCACATAATTCTCGAACTGGTCAGTTGTAGTCTCTTGGGGCACATGAGCTTTCTTCAAGAACTTGATTAAAGCTTGGGCATGAGCATCAAAATAGAGTAGTAATGACAGCATGGAGATTTTGGAGGGGGTTTTCCCCAGTTGTTCGACTATTTTGAAATCACTCTTCTTTATAATTTTTAGGATTCCCCCATCTCTCGAGTGGAGGGTTCTTCAACATCAGTATCTTTGGTAGGTGCCTCTATTTCAGCAGGCTCACTTGCTTTTTCTTTGCCTCTAGTGTTGATACTAGACTTGTCATTGGTTATGTGGACGGGAGTTGTTGTAGTAGTGGATGGTGAAATATCAGGGGAAAATATCCTCCCTGTTCTTGTTACTTTACTAGAACCTATAATATTAGTAACATCATCTTTGTCTTCGTTGATCCAAGAATCTTGTTTTATCCCATGATAATAAACTTCGACACCATAGTTCCATGGAACTTCTTTGTCGGAGGAGTAAGGAATCGACCCAGGGGAAGTGATTATTAAAGGGGCAATGTTTGGTTCGTTTGAAATCCTAATAGGACTCTTTGAGGAGATCCTAATAGGCTTGTTGGAGATTGTTATTATGGCAAGGTCTTCAGCTTCATTGGTCAAACTCTTGATGGTAGGAACTTTTTCAAACAGGATCTCATGACTATCTATCAGGCATTGAACACCTTCTTTCAGCCACTAGCATCCATTTATTTGTTTATCACAACAATCACAATATTTTAAACAGACATGGAATACCCCAGGTCTTAGCAAATTTCCCTTCACATTAGTCAATGGAGTAGTCAAATCCTCAATGAAGGAAACAAAAGTAGTGTCATCAATCACATTGACACCTTTGCCATGATTCGGCATTGGTGCAGTTATCACATTTGGAGTTGTAGGTGGATAAAACTCAATAGTTTTGTTGTCTATTAGGTCTTGAATCTTATTCTTTAGAGCCCAACATTGATCAGTTTCATGCCCATGACTATTGGAATGATACGCGTATTTGGCATTTAGATTATATTCCGGTGATGTAATATTTGGATTTGATGGAGGATCACGCAATGTCACTAAGTTGACCTTCAACAGATGTTGTAAAGCTTGGGAGTGACATGCTAATCCTTGTGAACTGTCTTCGAGGAACTTCAGATTGTTGATGGTTGGATGATTGTCTTTGAGCAGATGGAGGGTTGGAGATCAAAACAACATTAACAGATGGACGATGATCCTTCTTGGTATGGGCCCTTGATCCATAAACAACATTGGCTTCTTTCTTTCCATTAAAGGGTTTCTTTATGGTACTTGATATAGAAGCAGTTGTCATGGGAATTTTTTCACTCTTGATTCCACTCTCGACCCTTTCACCAGCCAGAATTAATTTGGTGAAACTGGAAGATGAGCTACAAATTAGCAAGTTGAAATAGGGTCCCATTAGTGTTCCCATGAACATGTCCACTAGCTCTATATCAGTTAGTGGTGGTTGAACTCTTCCAGCAAGATCCCTCCATTTTTGCACGTACTCTTTAAACCCTTCATTATTACCCATTGTCATTCCTTGAAGTTGAACTCTTGTTGGTGCTAAATCAGCGTTGTACTGATATTGATGATAGAAAGCAGTGGCCAGATCTTCCCATGTGAGAATAAGGGAACCCTCCAATTGGTAAAACCATTCTAACTGGGTCCCAGCCATACTCTCTTGGAAAAAATGGACCCAAAGCTTCTTGTCCATAGTATATGGTTGTATCTTACGGACGTAGGACCTCAGGTGAAGTTTTGGGCATGAAACTCCATCATACTTTGCAAATACTGATATTTTGAACTTATGGGGAATGACAACCCCAGGTACTAAGCCCAAATCACAAAAATCCAAGCCGGGTACGGCTTGAATTTTAACAGCTTTCAGTCTATCCTCTAACTACTTGTATTTATCCTCGACCGATGGATATTGTTCATCAAAGTAGTCTTCTTCCTTAGAAGCTTGATCATTTTCACCCCCAGCACGGGTGCTCTTTGCCTTTTCCACCTGGTTCTCATCTTCCTCGGATGACTCTTCAACTATCTGCAGCTGACGGACTGGTCCTTTAAACCTTTTCCCCATATTGATGAGGGCCTTCTTCTTAGTCTTCTTTTTGGCTGCTAGCAGTGTCATTAGCTATTGTTGTCCCTTGGCCAGGGTCAGCAAGGTTGCTTGGAACTGGGAATTATGCGCTTGCAAGTCCTTCACTATTTTTTCGATATCCATCTTACTAAAATAAATAGTAGAAAGATAAGGAAACCTGTTGTGGAAAACTTGTTTATGTTATGATGCATGAGAATGAATATGCAAATGATTTCAAGGACATAGAAGATTTAAATTTGTTTAGACAAAAGGGAACAAACATTAATTGTATTAATAAGTTCAAATTGATTACAACATGCCTCTTGGGCTTACATTGAAACAAAAGAAACAAAATGAACTAAAATATAATAAAAATGGCTCAAGTTTCCTATGGACGCTTCTTCTTTGGAGCAATATAGGCATTTAGGCTCCTCTACTCATGAAGTTGTCTCGTGAGCTCCAATGTCTTCTTCTCGCTTGCATAAAATTGGGCTTTAAAGGCGTCTCGCTCTCCCTTTAGCTGAATCCAAGCTCTTTGCAAATCTTCAAGAGAAGTATGCATATCAGTATAAAGGACAATATATGGAACATCTCCTTCGGTAACAGGCTCCATGATGATAGGTAGGATGGCTTCATAAGGCACCATGAGGTTTTGGGCGTGAGTTCGCACCCACTTGAGATAAGGCTCCAAAGGAATGGAGTTCTTATGCCCCAACGTCTTGCTATCAACCTTGTTAACCATGCCCTAAGCTCGTATGAATCTCTGACGATAACCTTGGACATCATTCTCGTTGTCGAATGCAATTCCTTGGACAAGTGCATCATAAGGGCTATCCCTCCTAGCATACCCAAATTTTCGCAAAGCCAAACAAGGATTGTAGGTAATACCTACCATAATTCCAAGTAGAGGGACATTAGGGAATTCCCTGTAACGGTTAATAATATTAATGTCCTCCATAGATCGAGCACACCAATAAATATCAGAATGTGTGAGTGATATCAACCTACTAGACCATCTTAAGCCTTGCGCGTTCTTCACAATAGATCGGGGTAGGTGATAAATAATCCACCTAGCCAAATAGAGGAGTGAAACACATAATAAGTCCTATTCTCTTCAAGGCGCGAGTGTGAAGAGAATGCAAGATATCTCCAAGCAAGGTAGGCACCAGGTTACAAGATAGAAAATTTTTGACTGTGTTCACATCTATGATTTGGTCAGGATTGGGAAACAACACAATCCTATAGATGAAAAGATCCAACACTTCTTCAAAGGCTTGTAAATCCAGAGTATCCCAAAAATCTTGAGCATTCTCCAACAAAATCTAGGCTAGAAACCCTTTGATACCACTTCTTGTTTCCCAATTTGCCACAATGTCGGATCATTGCAAATGTAGAGCTCAAGCAATATCCTTAAGTCTTTGGTCTCTTTCAATACTGTTAAAGGGTAGTTGATCAAGAATAGGAAATCCCAAGAGTTGAGAGAATTCTTCCATAGTAGGCACAAGTTGGTTATCAGGAAAGGTAAAACAATGGTGTAAAGGGTCAAAGAACTAAAAGAGCACCTTCATCATGTCCTCATCAAGGCTTGATGTAACCAGATTGAGAAGTTGACCATATTTTTTTTGAACAGAGAATTCTCAGGAACCCTTGACGCTAAATCATTGAGTTGAGGAGGCACTCTTACGAGGTTAATTTGGATAGTATTCATGCGAGTGGAACCCATGTCCTACAAAACAAGACAAAGATAAATCTTTAGGTCCTTGAAATGGATAGTGAAAAATGTCATGGTATGATGTCATGATGTTATGTACAAGTATATACACACAAAGCAAACAACTCCTTAGGTTTAGGCTTGCATGAGGTTTCATTGGTAAGTACCCTCTTTGAAGTTTAGTTGGCTCAACCTGTCCTAGAAATTAATCGGGTTCTAGGGAATCTCAATATCACTGATATTTCTTCATCGGGCATTATTTCAGCACAAGCCTCTTTATTGGCGATCAAAATATCCCGAAATTCCGATCTCAATGAGCGTAGCATCGAGTATCAACCAACTTTGGACTGCACCAAAGTTGGCTATCTCACTACTTCCTAATGGCCAAGTTGTTCAATTAAAGGTTCTAAGGTTAGTTAGTGCTTCATGACACTACACAGCGGCCTCGTATTCTCCTTGACTGGACTCAAGGGCTACCAGTACCAACAAATGTGTCACACTAACGTAGCTATTACTTCAACCATGTCGGTATACCCCGCACAGTCTCTACGATCTATTGCTACTTACCTAATGATGTTCCCATATCCGGGTAGAGGATCAATACAAACCCAAACAAGGATCCATAAATTTAAAGAAAACAAATCAAACAATGAAAGAAATTAAATGTGATCTAGCTCTAAGGTAACCCCACTTTTAAGTATTTTTCCCATCAGAGTCGCCAGTTCTATGATACGGTTGGAGAATTGACTTGGGTGTTTTGCGTTTTATCGCAATTGTTACGGATAGTAAGAGTCTCCGCTGACTTTTCTTTTATCCAATAAAGGAAAGGGTGAAAAGAACAAGAAAGACATTTTGCGATATTTTCTTGAGTTCGGGGGGTAGGTTATGAAAGGGGAAGGTGTTAGCACCCTTTTCATCCGTAGTTATCTATGGTCTCTTAGTTGCCTGCTAGATCACTTTTGAAATTGCTTTGTTAGAAATGTGTTTGTGGCGGGTTTTGAAACTATTTTTGAAAAGCGCCTTCGTTTAGGCAAACTTTGTCTCTATAAGAATGCATACAAAGTGTTGGACTTTTTGAAAATATTTCATCTTTTGGAAGTGTTTGGTGTATTCTAAAAGATGTTTGTTTTTTAAGATGGATTGTGAGCAAGCAACTAAGAACTTTCTACCTACTCAAAAGTCTTTTGTTCATTTCTCTCTTCCTTTGACATTGCTATCTTACCATTGATTGGTAAGAAAACTTATCTTTGGATGTGAAGGGACGGGCGTGGGTCATCGTATAGTCATAAATATCAATGTTGTGAGATACCTTAGCATTTTTCTTAAGGGACTAAGATCATTTATAAGGCAGCATTCGTAGCGTCATCGAGGGACTATGATCTTGTATTTTTTTTATTGTTTTTGATAAGATGTCTCACATGCATAACATGAATATTTATTTAAGGAAACAAAGTGGAGTTAACCCTAGAGGTGCAAGTGTGCAAGTATTTTTATTTCATGCATTTTTTTATCTTGGATTAGGTTTGTCTAAGGATTGATTTTAGTCTTGCCATACACACCCTAATTACTAACAATTATATGAAAATTATAAACTTGCGGAAATTAAAATCCTACGCTATTACATCAATAGGGGGTGGGGATACAATTTATGAATGGGGATGGAATACGAGTTTAAATATTACCATCATATTGTATAGTGATGAAGAAAATATATGAAAATAGATAAAACAATGTAAAAGAATGGAAAATTGCATTTTTGAATATTATGTGTCGACACATGCTCCTTTGCATCGACACATAAAATTTTCTTACTCCTGTAAGTCCAAATCAATTCAGTATGAGTCAATGCATAAGGGTATGTGTCGTCTCATTCCCTGCATGTGTCGACTCATACGTGCTTTGTATCGACTCATGCACTCTTTATTCCTTATGTTTTGTCCCTGTATAACAGTATGTGTCAACACATAAATGCTTTGTGTCGACTCATAACCTATTTTTTCACGAAGATGTGTCGACTCATGTGGGTATGTGTCGACTCATAGTGTAATTTTTTCACTCTAACATTGTTTTATGGTCTGTACAAGTCAGTTCTTAACATATAATTGACAAGGATGGAAAACAAGCAAAAGGTTAACTTCAAGGGAAATGGTTACTACATTTTATCTTCAAAGATGAATCATTAATGATGCTTGAAATGAAGGGTTAAAGTTAAGAAGACTTACCTTGAAGCTGGAATTTATGCTTTGAGCTTGAGTTGCTGCCTTGACTGTTCTTGAACTTGGAAAAAACAGATGTTACAGAAGCTTGTTCATGAGTTTGAACAAACTTCTATATGATGTTTGTGGGGTATTTGGATAGTTTGTTTGGGTAGAGCTTTGCAATGTATGAGAGGTTCAAAGGTCTGGACTTCAAAACTCAAGAGTGGAAGCTTTGTGGACTGTTATGGCTTTTGTGAATATGAGATTTTAAGGGTTTATCAACAAAAGTTCTGGCTTTTCTCTCTATTTTTCTGCCCCTTTCTCTTGCAAATGCTTCTTCTATTTATAGGCAAGAGGTTTGTGTATATGAGCTGGTTAGGTTTGCAAGAGCGCATGTTATGGTTTGGTTGGATTGCAAAGATCAAACTATGTCAAGTACTCCATAATCCCAAGATGAAGTACCAAAGTTGCTGGTTTAGAGGGGTTGCTTTCCATGATTTATGGTGGAGCAAAATCATAAGCAAATAAAGTATGGGCTCAAGACAAATTTGTACCAAAAAGTTTGCTTTTCAAGAATAATAATGGTAACTTTATGCCATAAATGGAAAGATCTTTTGGAAAAAGGCTTAAACACTTGGGTAATAGCTCAAGAGTGGGTGTAAGAATTAAATTATGATGAGATTTGCAAGCAAGAAGGCCCGTAATACAAGACTATGCAGCATAGCATAAGGTTTTTGTTATGTGTTCTTCAACAAAGTGAGTTGCAATTCAAGAATGGATGCCTAACTTCATGCCCTTGAATCTTCTAGCTCAAGTATGATAAATTCATGCTCTTAGATATTTTGGAAATCTTGAAACACCCTCTATAACTTTTATGTTTGCCATTTTGACAAAATCATCTTGTAACTATGTGAAAAAATGCCAACAAGTTGGGATAAAATCCTGACCAAAGTCTGTTGAAAAATTCTCTAAGTGTTAGATGAAAATGTTATGAATTCATGAATTTATAACTCAAAATCCAAGCACTTCTAGGACTTGATTAGCAAAGCAAAGTTATAGATCTCATCAATATATACAACTTTCATGTTGAAAGTTTTCTTTGAATCATCTTGCATCTTGGTGAAAAATTGTCATGAAGTTATGAAATAAACATGTATAAAACACTTAGAAAATTTCTAAGTCTTGGAAATCTTGACTTTTTACATTGACTTTTGAATTTCTGGATTTCTTGATTATCAAGCTTGATATTCTTGAATGTATTGGTGAATTGTGATATTTGAAACTTGATGTTGACCAAAAAGTCAAAGTTTCACTTTTGGTGCTACAATTGACTTTTTCACCAATACAGTTGATGTTAGGTCATCTGATCAACTAACTGAGTAATTTTGTGATCCAAGACTTGAAACTTGTCATGAGCATTCTTGGAGGTCCATAATGATTCATGATAGTCTTTAGAGGCATTAAAAGTCCAATTGTCCTTATGAAAACTTAAACCCTAATTTGATGTATCAGTGTTGCGAGCTTGAGCTATTTGAAGATCTTGTGAGAAATGTATTGAGAAAAGAGAGGGAAAATTTTAGGGTACAACAGTGGTCCTGGCAAAATTTAGGGATTAAAGCGTACGACTATGTCCTGTTGGATCTATGCAGCCATCTTTATTACCAAGGTCCAAATTCAATGGTATAAAATCAATCCAATCAAGTTATTTCAATGGTAAGGGATGATGTTCGAAGACATAGGGGAAATAGCAGAGTTAGAACTGTTAGAACATAGTTTGATTCTACAACCCTCATAAGAGTTTTGATGATAACAAACACAAAGAACAAATATGCACTCTAAGTTTGTGTTTTATGTTGTACAGAAGTTCTGACTAAAACGGCATCAGAAGTTAAGCCACAAAAGCACTCAAGATAAGTAATCAGAATGTTCTGAAGTATGATGATCAGAATCTACGCCAAAGAGAAAGATATTCTGATTCTGAATGGAATTCCAACACGTAAACTGAACCTTACGTTTCTGACTTCCCAAGTTCTGAAGTAAAGCAGCATGCAAGATTCCTAAGTTCTGAAGCGTTACTTTTCCATTAAGGTAGTATCATTTGCAATGGCTTCATTCAGACAAGGATCTTCTCAGTATGGTAAGTGCATTGAGTGACCATTATCATGTTTCCATTTGGACATATTTGTAAATCCTATATAAACAAGATCAAAGGGTAAATTGATCACGATTTAACATGACTGCTCCATACAATCTCGAAAAGGCTGTAAAAATCCATATTCACTCTACATTCATTTTGTGTAATACATCACAGTAGTGATACAGTTTTTGTAACGAAAAACAAACAGTACACAGTAAAACTTTTCTTTTGATTAAGTCATTTTCCTTGAGATAAACTGGTTTGTGGTTGTACTCAAGAATACTTTGGAAGTTGTCAAAGTAGAATTGTAATCAGTTTGATAAGTGAATTAAGTCCTCGTTGGAGAGAGGCGAAATCACCTTGGCCGGTGGACTAGAGTAGTCTGAGATCAAGCGAACCAGGATAAAAATCTCGTGTCTATTGCTTTTGATTTTTAAAGTTTCTATTCAACCCCCCCCCCCCCTTCTTGTGTTTTTCACTTCTTCAATTAGCATTAAAATGCATGGTTCTGAGTTCATACACTTAACCATGTTAGTACAAGATCCAAGCTTTAGAAAAACACTATGGTGGGACAAAGCCAAAACATTAGCAATGACTATCACAATGACAAGGACAGAATCAGCGGTAAACCTTCAGCCTTTGATGGAGAAAATTTTAACTACTGGAAAGACAAAATTGAGAGCTTCTTTCTGGATCATGATGCTGACTTATGAGATATGGTAATTGATAGACACATGCACCCAGTGGATGAAAGTGGTCAGAAGATAGATAGAAAAAGAATGTCTGACCAACAAAAGTGTGATTTCAGAAACCATCATAAGGCCAGAACAATTCTTCTCAGTGCCATCTCATACTCAGAGTATGAGAAGATCTCAAACAGAGAGACAACCAAAAACATGTTTGACTCTCTGAGAATGACGTATGAAGGCAACATACAAGTTAAAGAAACCAAGGCCCTTGCGTTCATTCAGAAATACGAAGCTTTCAAGATGGAAGATAGTGAATCCATAGAAGCAATGTTATCAAGATTCCATATTCTAGTTGTTGGGATGAGAGTTCTTGACAAATGGTATTCTACTGCTGATCACGTAAAGAAGATCATCAGAAGTTTACCAAAGCAATGGAGGCTAATGGTCATTTCTCTTAAGCTGGCTAAAGATCTCAACAAGATATCTCTGGAAGAACTTGTTAGCTCTCTCAGAAGCCATGAGATAGAGCTATAAGATGACGAGCCTCAGAAGCAAGGTAAGTCTTTAGCATCAAAATCTAACAAAAACTTGATTATAAGGTTTTGCAGGCTATGGAAGAAACCTCTGATGGATCCTAGTCAGAAGAAGATGAATTGTCTCTTCTCTCTAGAAGGGTCAATCAGTTGTGGAAGTAAAGGAAAAGAAAATTCAGAAACTCCAGAAGATCAGGGAATCAGAATGAATCCTCCTCCAGATACAGAAAGTATGAGCCCTCTTCTGGACACAGAAGGTCTGAAGCTTCGTCTGGTCACAGAAAGTCAAACAACAGAGACATCATCTGCTATGAGTGCAATAAACAGGGGCACTACAAAAGTGATTGTCCAAGGCTTCAGAAGGAGAAGCCCAAAAAGAAGCTCTTCAAGGAGAAGAAGAAAATTCTCATGGAAACATGGGATGATTCAGATACTTCTGACGCAGACTCAGAATCATATGATGAAAGAGCCAACATTGCTCTTATGGCAAATGTGACAGAAGACAGCGAAGCATCTGGGTCAGACTCAAAATCAAACACAAAAGAGGTATTTCCTAACTTCACTGTTAATTTTACCAAAGCTGAACTATGAGAAAGTCATAATGAAATTCTGGAAAGGTATTAGTAGCTCAAAGTCAAATTCAAGAACCTGAAAAAGGATCTTGCTTCTGACTCTGATGAAATTGAGAGTCTTAGATTAGAAAATTCTGAGTTAAAAGAAAAAATTTCAAAACTAGAAAATGATTTACAAAACTCTCAAAAAGAAATAATCTTAGAGGCTCCAAGTAGTGCTGATAAAATCATAAAACAATACGATCACATCTTTTAGAATTTTCTAGCTAAAAACATAGATAGAAACAAGATGGCTTCAATGATCTATGGAGTTAGCAGAAATGGCAGAAAAGGAATAGGATACAAAGGTAAGGTATCTCCACCTAAGAAAGTCATGGACCTAGTAATTAAATGCACACCACTAAAATCTCACTTCACTTATGGGCACACACATGATCTGAAATACACTAGCAATGATTATTCAGCCATACCAAAATTTAAACAGAATTTTGGTAAAACTAACAAACTAGGATCCAAAAAGATATGGGTACCTAAGGACAAAATTATATATGTAGCAGATATCTTTAGAAGCAAGGCTAAAACACCAGTCATGGTACCTGGACTCTGGATGCTCTCGACACATGACGTGAAGAAAGTATATGTTCCAAAGCCTGGAACTTAAACCTGGAGGCTATGTGGGTTTTGGAGGCAATCAAAGAGGGAAGATCATTGGCTCTGGAACAATAGGTAATGGTAACCTTCCTTCCATTAATAATGTGTTGTTAGTTGATGGATTGATGCATAACCTATTATCCATAAGTCAATTAAGTGATAACGGTTATGATATAATATTTAATCAAAATTCATGCAAAGCTGTTAGTCAGAAAGATAGAACTATCCTATTTAATGGAAAGAGGAAAAACAACATTTATAAGATAAAACTTTCTGAACTAAAGAGTCAGAATGTAAAATGTCTTCTTTCTGTTAATAATGAGCAATGGGTCTGGCACAGAATATTAGGGCATGTTAGTATGAGAAGAATATCTTATATTAACAAACTCAATCTGGTCAGAGGACTTCCTAATCTGAAGTTCATCTCAGATGCTCTGTGTGAAGCATGTTAGAAAGGCAAATTTGCAAAACCTGCTTTTAAAGCTAAAAATTTTGTTTCCACCTCTAGGCCATTAGAACTTCTGCACATAGATTTATTTGGACCAGTGAAGATTGCGTCTGTTAGTGGAAAGAAGTATGGGTTAGTGATCGTAGATGACTATAGCAGATGGACATGGGTAAAGTTCTTAAGACACAAGGACGAGTCACATTCTATGTTTGTTGCTTTCTGTAACCAAGTTCAGAATGAAAAGGATCTTAGAATTGTCAAAGTCAGAAGTGATCATGGTGGAGAGTTTGAAAACAAAAAATTTGAAATATTTTTTAATGAAAAAGGAATTTTGCATGACTTCTCTTATCCTAGAACTCCCCAACAAAATGGAGTTGTAGAACGAAAGAACAGAAAATTGCAAGAAATGGCCAGAACCATGATCAATGAGACTAATATTGCTAAGATCTTCTGGGCAGAAGCAATTAACACAACGTGTTACATTCAGAATAGAATCTCTATAAGACCTATTCTGGAAAAGACTCCATATGAATTGTGGAAGAACAGAAAGCCCAACATTTCTTATTTCTATCCTTTTGGATGTACATGTTTTATTCTAAATACTAAAGATAATCTGAACAAGTTTGACTCTAAAGCACAGAAGTGTATTATGTTAGGATACTCTGAATGCTCAAGAGGGTACAAAGTATACAATACAGAAACAAAGATTGTTGAAGAGTTAATCAGTGTTAGATTTGATGATAAGCTTGACCCTCAAAAGTCAAAGCAGAATGAATCTTTTGCAGATATAGAAGTTGAATTCAAAGGTGCTGAAGGCAACTCATCAGAAGTTCCCAATAGAGACGCTCCAACAACGTCAGAAGGAAATGTCACAAGCATTCCAGTACCTTCTGTTGATCAACTCCAGAAAAAGATAACCAGAAGCAGCATAACTCACCCTGATGATAAGATTGTGGGAAAGAAGGATGATCCAATTAGAACAAAATCAACATTCAAAAATTCTGAAGAATCCCTCATGGGATTGGTATCCCTGATTGAACCAACAACAATTGATAAAGCTCTTCTGGACAATGACTGGATTTTGGAAATGCAGGAGGAGTTAAACCAATTCACCAGAAATGACGTATGATATATGGTTCCCAAACCAAAAGTATTCAATGTCATTGGAACAAAGTGGGTGTTCAGAAACAAGCTGAATGAGCAAGGAGAAGTCATCAGAAACAAGGCACGACTGGTTGCACAAGGTTGTAGTCAGCAAGAGGGGATAGACTATACAAAAACCTTTGCTCCAGTTGCTAGGTTAGAATCTATCAGACTCTTAATCTCTTTTGTTGTAAACAATGGCTTCATTCTGTATCAGATGGATGTCAAAAGTGCATTCTTAAATGGGTACATTGACGAAGAGGTATATGTACACCAACCTCCTGGGTTTGAAAATTCCAAACACCCAGAATAGGTTTTCAAACTAAAAAAGTTACTTTATGGTCTGAAACAAGCTCCCAGAGCTTGGTATTAAAGACTAAGTCACTTTCTGTTAGAAAAGGAATTTACCAGAGGGAAAGTGGATACAACCCTGTTTTGTAGACATTTAAGAATGACATCTTAGTTTGTCATATTTACATAGATGATATTATATTTGGATCTAATAAACCTTCTCTGGGAAGAGAATTTTCTAAGTGAGTGCAGGCAGATTTCGAGATGAGCTTGATGGGAGAACTTAAATTCTTTATGGGCATTCAAATCAATCAAACTCCAGAAGGAACTTACATTCACCAGAGAAAATACGTTAGAGAACTTTATAAGAAATTTTACCTCTCAGAATGTAAGCCATCAAAGACTCCAATGCATCCCACGTGCATTCTAGAAAAGGAAGAGGTAAGTAAAAAGGTAGAGCAGAAAATATACAAATGTATGATTAGTTCTCTCCTTTATTTAACAGCTTCAAGACCTAACATTTTATTCAGCGTCTGTTTATGTGCTAGATTCCAATCAGATCCTAGAGAATCTCACTTAACAGCAGTTAAGCGAATTTTCAAGTATCTGAAAGGTACTACTAACCTGGGCTTGTTTTATAGAAAACCCAATGAATACAACTTAGTAGGATATTGTGATGCTGACTTTACTGGAGACAAAGTAGAACGTAAAAGTACTTCTGGAAGCTTCCAGTGTCTGGGAGACAATCTGATTCATGGACCAGCAAGAGGCAGTCCATAATTGAGTTGTCAATAGCAGAAGTTGAATACATTGCAGCTGCTGGATGTAGCACACATATGCTCTGGATGAAAAGTCAGCTTGAAGACTTCAACATATTTGAGAGTAACATCCTTATTTTCTGTTATAATACTTATGCTATCTGTTTATCCAGAAATCCTATTTTTCATTCTAGGGCTAAGCATGTTGAAATAAAACATCATTTTATTAGAGACTATATTCAGAAAGGAATTCTCTCTTTAAAATTTATTGACACAGACCATCAATGGCTGATGTGTTTACAAAACCCCTTTCTGAAGATAGATTTAATTTCATTCTGAAACATCTCAGCATGAAATTATGTCCAGAATAAGAATTTTTATTTGAATATTCTAACCCTCAGAATTTTATTTTTTTGTGAACATATGATCAACTTGTCTTCAAAAGTTAGGAGTACAGTTGTTTCAGAATCTATCTATGAAGATCTGAACCCTTCATTTCAAAGATAGAGGCGTACAGTTCACACCATCAAACATCTGTCATCCTCTCACAAGCTACCTTCTGAGGCTGAATATGCGTTTAAATTCTGAAGGGTCTAAGGCTCTGATTGGATGCATTGAGACACTTGTCAATGGTAACTGTTCAGTATCTACACGCTATCCCCAAATTTCAGGTTTCATAATTTCAATATAATCATTACTTATTTTCTCTTTCTTACTGATTAAGTCTTCAAAAGTGTTTATAAATTCAATTTCACTATTTCATTCACTTCTTACTGCATCCATTATTTTCTCTCGCTCTCGTTTTTGCAAAAACCCTGTTTCTCAGTTTTCTTCAACAAATCCGTGTGAACAATGGCATTCTCATCAAGAATCAAAAATCTCAACAGTGCTCCTGGTTCTTCTTCAACAGAACATTATGAGGAACCTATAAGAATGTTGCTCACACCGGTAGATAATCTTGAAGTTCTATGTGAGTTGATAGTTGGTTTTGAGAGTTTAAAGGAAAATGGGTTTGATTTGTATGAAGATGTGACGGCTCAGGGATGGAACAGATACTTTTATTTTTTGTTGGGTCCAGTATTTCCTATTCTTGTTAAGGAATTCTATATTCATGCTACTTCATCCAACCATCAGGTTACGTCATATGTCATGGGAAAGAAGATAGTGATTACATAAGACTTGATTGGGAAACTTATTGGGTACAATGGCGGAAGAGTCAGATGCATTGACATGGCTAACAAGTGTTCTAACCTAAAATCTATTGCTATGGTCATTTTTCACTTTTGGACAGCCATCCAGCAAGATAAGAGACTTGAAAGATTATTACAGAATCTGGGCCAGGATCATTCTGGGTTGCATAAATCACAGGAAGCCTACAAGCTCTCCTGATTACATTAACATTGATCAGCAGTTTCTGTTGTACTTCATTGCAAAGAAGACTAAAATAAACCTTCCACACCTGCTCTTCAATCATCTGAGAACAAGTGTGAAGGAAACAAGAGAAGAAGAAAGAACAAAGAGGGATTGGATTCCTCTGGGAAGATTGATTTTAGACTTTCTGGCGGAAAACATGTTGATAGAACATCTAACAGAGGCTCGGGAGATTTGCGCTCTGGAAGCAAGTGCTGGGAAACCACTAAATGCCAAGAATCTGAAGAAAATGAAGATTATTGAAAGCATTGAGAAGGAACCAACAATTGCTTCTCATGAAGTCATCACACGTCTAGGAGAATCCCTCTGAAGGATTTTCCACTAATTTCTGAGATAGATGCTTCTCCAGAGATTGTAGAGAATTGAATTTTCTTAAAATTGGGCTTTGGTTGGGGAAAAGATTATGAAGCATGTGAAAGTTATGTCTGGTCAAAGTTCAGTTAACTTCTCCTAAGGAAACCCTAATTTGGCAATTCTTGAATTTTGATGATTTGAGGGCTTTCCTTGGGGAATCATGATCAAACCTTGATCAAATGATGAATATCACTTTAAAATGTTGATGTTGACCAAAAATCTTGAAGTTTGACTGTATGTTGACCATAGTTGACTTTTTGACCAATACAGTTGATTTTCAAACATTTGAGTCATTGACTGAGCAAACTTGTGATGCAAGCCATGAAACTTGGCATGAGAATTCTTGATGACATATTAGGAACCATGGAAATCAATTGAGGCCTTTGAAACCCAAAATTCTTTGTGAAAAGTGAAACCCTAGTTAGAAGTCTATTGCTTAGAAGGAGAATTTTTCTGGTCAATTCTTGGTCAACCTTGAGCACTTCGGGACCTCTAGGAGTATGCTTTGAATAAGAATGAGAGGGAAAATTTTAGGGTACAACAAAACCCAATGAGATCACTTCCACATGGCTATTATTTTTTTCTCACTTTGTATTCCATTCATTCTTTCGACGATTTCCTCTTACTAGGATCTCAGTCTCCTTGTACAAAAATGCCTGGTTATAGGCAAACATCAATACAAATATACTTTGAAGTGCAATTTTTTTGTTTTTTCTATTTTGAGTGCAAAAGTGTCCAATGACTAAAATTGAATGAACATATGCATATGAACATTATTAAACTATTAACAAGTGTATGCATAAAAATAGTAATAAGCATTTCCTTAAGGATTTGGGATATCCCCACAGAGTTACTACAACAAAATTTTCACCACTGAGTTAAATTCGTACATCTAGAGTTCCAATCTCTTAGAAACCCTCTCCCCATCTGAGTTGGTCTTAAAAAAGAAGCCTTGTGGAGTTCTTCCTAAAGAATTCACTTCCCCGATAGGTTGTCAAAATATTCTCTTTAACAGGGTTTATTTCTCCAACAAACTACAAATTCCCCAATACAAGTCTTTCTCTGAGATCATTACAAATTAACGGATAAAACCTCTAATCCCCAACGGAGTCGTTACTATCCCCAAAAGTTGCAGCGAAGCCTAGAATCCGACCAGATAAAAATTAACTTCATCCTTTCAAGAAAGTTGTTGCGAAGCCTGGAATACGACCAGATAACAATTAACTTCATCCTCCCAAGTAAGTTGATGTGAAGCCTGGAATCCGACCAGATAACAGTTACCTTCATCCTTTCAAGTAAGTTATTGTGAAGCCTGGAATACGACCAAATAATAGTTAACTTCATCCTCCCAAGTTATTACGAAGCCTGGAATCCGGCCATTTAACAGTTAACTTCATCTTCCCCAGTAAGTTACTGCGAAGCCTGGAATACGACCAGATAAAAGTTAACTTTATTATCCCCAACAAGTCAAAAGTTGCTGTGAAGCCTGGATTTCAACCAGATAAAAGCTAAATTTCATTCTCCCCAGTCAAGTATAATTCCCCAGTAGAGTAATGAACAACACATGAACTCATTTCTCCAAGAAGAAACAACACTCCCCGCAGAGTTTCCTCAAGCAAAGAGCCAAAATCAATGTTGCCCAGTAGATTTCTCCTCAAACAACAAAACAGGAATCCCCAGCGGAAACATTCTAAACAAGGTCTGAAGATGTGCATACTCTTCATCCCCAACAACAGTCTGGGATTTAACTTCCCAAAGCTCCCCAACATTTGTCAAGGATTTATTTTCCAAGACAAAGATACACTTCAATAATATTTCACATTCATACATCATATTACATACATGACAAATGCATATAACACAATCTCATTTATTTTGAGAACATCATTATGCCATGCATACATCTGCATGCAACTAACCCTCTTCCTTGCAGGAAAAGTCAATCAATTAAACAAAGTCCTTTTCTGGTCTGATTTACTTTCTTCCAGTTAATAATAGGCAATTAACAGACTTCTTTTGGTTGAATTTACTTCTTCCAGTTAATGATACGTGATCAATCAAAGACCTTTTCTGGATAGAATCACTTCTTCCAGTTAACAATAGGCAATCAACAGACCTCGTCTGACTAGATTCACTTCCTCCAATTAATAATAGGCAACCAACAGGCCTCTTCTGGTTAGAATTATTTCCCCATTGAAGTCACCAATCACAAGACTTCTTTTGGTTAGATTTATTTCTTCCAAATTAAAGACAGGAAAACGGATACCTCTTCTGGTTAGATTTACTTCTTCCAGTTAAAGACAGACGAAAACAATACCTCTTTTGGTTTAGATTTATTTCTTCGAGTTAAAGACAGATGAAGGACATCTATTGTTTCAGTATAAATCGACCAAAGATTTATTATAATACTTCTCCCAGATAAGGATTTGAAGACATCTGTTGGCTCAGATTAAATTGACCAAAGATTTATTCTGATACTTCTCCTAGTTAAAGTCAAGCATTAGACTTAGTCTAATTTCTCTATCAACAGTCACTTCTGGATGGAATCTATAAGCCCATCTCTGACAATATTTTGTCACTCTCCAAATGGCATCTATAATCCCATTCCCGATACAATAAATCCAAAGTGTTACTTCTTGCACAAGCGAGTGCAAATTTCTGGGCACTCTAGTGTTCAATCATCTTCCACCTTCGAGTCACGAATGGTAAACATGCCAGTCTAACTCTACAGGTTTAAGAAGATTGAACAAGGGAATCTGTTGTACCCTAAAATTTACCCTCCCATTTTTCATTTAAGATGTTATCCTAGGGTTTCTCAAATACTCAAAATGTCTCAGGATTGGATAAGACAGATTCTCCTCCTAAGCATTGAGTCAACAATTAGGGTTTGGTACTTCTCAAGAAAAATTGAGTTTCCAAGGTTTCAAATAGTCTCCATGGTTCTTCATGTATTTTCAAGGATTCTCATGCCATGTTTCAAGCCTTGCATCACAAGTTTGTTCAGCCAATGGTTCAGATGACTGAAATCAGCTGCATTAACCCAAAAGTCGACCTTTTCAAGATCAAGTTCAAACGATTGTAATTTCTTCATTATTCAATATTTTTTAGTGTTTCTTTTTTCTATGACTCTCCTTGACGTCATCTACAATTTCTTTTTACAAGTCAAGATCCGATTATGTGCGAAAGATCATCAAAAATTTGAATACTTTAGAGGTCACATTCTGGATTTTGACCTAATCTCAAGTAATTGTTTCCTGACTTCCAAGAATCATAATTTCCTCAATGTTCAAGATCTTGAGACGATTATTCTTGCACATTGTCATAAGAAATGTCATCAATAAGTTCTCTTCAAGAATCAAAGGAAAATTATGTTTAGAAGACCTTGAAAGTTATCAAATTGTCATAGGCCATTTTTTGATTTAGAATGTTTTTAACTTCTAGTTTCAGCTCATGCCATAATTGTTTTCTCAGGACTATGATTCTCATGTTGAGATCGTTCATGGAACAAGATATTGAGTTCAGAGATTCATGTTGAGTTCGAACAAGATGTTTCTTATAATACAAGTCACCATGTTGGGAATTGATTTAGGATCTTGGTGAAAGTGATTTGAGGATTGATTTGAATAATATTTTTTTATTTCAATTCAAGTTAGCAAGGCATTACACGATATCTCATGTTTCGTCCAAATTTTCTATGGTTCATTCGCGTGAATTATTTTGAATTCAAGGTATCAAAGAACGAGTTCACTAAAATTTTCTCAAATTCATTCAAGCATTCAATATTCGAGCCTCCTTGGAATGCAAACATGATAAAGTTATGCTTTGATTCATGGTTTTTTAAGTTACAATTCTCATGAACCAAATCATGTATTTCAAAAAATTTCATTCAAGTTCTTTTTAACTTCATTCATTATCATGACAAATTCCAACCAATTCCCATGACCTAATTCAAAGAGTCAGGCGTTGTCATTCTTCAAAATCAAATTGTTTCATTCAAGATCCATCCAAGTGTCTCCAAGACCAAGTTTCAAATATCATTCAAAAAAAGCAAGTTCATTCATGATTTAAGTTTCAAGATACATTTACAAATACAAGAGAAATTAAAAGTTACATGAAATCATTGAAAATCCTAAAAAAACATATTCTTCTAATCCTAATCTTCGAGCCTAAACATCAAGTTCAACCTTCATGCTCAATATTCAAATTTCCTTGCCTTGCTTCATTATTTCATCATATTTTCCATAAAATCTGTCAAACTAGCCATGCCATCCTGCTACAATAAACAGCCTGCACATGTTGTCCTAAACTAGTCCCAAAATCTGCCCTGCACCAAGCTGCCATTCCACTCCAAAACCTGCATAGTAATGCCAAGGAAACTGTCACAACCTGCTCCAATGCTGCCCTGCAAAATATGCACCATATCAGTCCAATATTTGCACAAAATTAGCAAAAACAGAGTTGCATCTAAAAAGAAATAAAGCAGTATACCACATTTGTTCAAAACTCATCATTCCCCCCCCCCCCCCCCTAAAACCTCATTTTGTTCTACTATAAACTCAAGTTAACAACAGAAGAAAAAACAAGGGACGAAAAAAAAATCTCTAATCTTCAAACTTGCTTCACATTCATCCTTCATTCTCTAAAGAGCACAGTGAAAATCCTCCCTCTCTCCTTACAAACCATAGCAGATTAACATTTCAAGAAAACCCAATCCTCTCTCCCTAACCGGAGTTTCAAACTGAAATCGTGCAACAACCGATCCAACTTTTCTCATTACTGAAATAAACCAAATCCATCCCACTGCATACAGAAATCTCACCATATATAAACAGAAATCTCAAACAAAATACTACCAACTAGTTATTCAAACTCTAAAAATTCAAAAAAAATAGCACAAGTTCTTGTTTATCTTTCATTGTAACTCTACAAAAAAAAACTTACTTACATTAAACAAAACTATTGTCATACAAACTTCACCCAACTTACTGCTTACACGCTGGAGGTTCAATTCAAAGAAGAAGCAGAAAGAGTAATAGTGAGTAAAGTAAGGAAGAAAATCAAAGCATTATACCTCAAAAAATTCTAGAAAGACCCTTTTCTTCGTAGGTAACTTTTCATGTAAATCTCTAAACTCGTGTATTGTGTTTTTTCTATAAAATCCAGTGCAACCATTGCCATTCGCACTTTCCTGATGCTTTTCATTCTGAGACTTTGAAATTATCAGTTTACTTGCCTAAAATTTTTATCTTTATTTCTGTTAATGTAAGAAAATCAAAGAAATACGACCCTAAGAAGCTTTCTTTGTTGATGTTAATCGAAATACTGAAATGAGATGAAATAATAAAGATTCATCATGATTGATTGAGAGATGAACGAATACGTACTAGGAAAACAAGGAAATAGGAAAGAAATAGAGTCTTGTTCAAACGGAGAATCACGAAGTAGACTGAGGGAGCATGGTGTGAGAGAGATGATGTGTGAGAATGGAAGATGAAACAAAGTTAGAGTTAAGTTGTTGTTTTCATCGTGAAAACAGAGAGAGAAAGATGTCGTGGGAGAAGAAGAGTGAGAGAGTTAATTTATTGTAACCTTTTTTTTGTTTCTTGAGTCATTAACTAGTTTAACACAAAATAATAATCAATTTTTTTCCTTCCCAAGGACAGCTGGCTACGACGCCTCTTCTATACATCTAGGGTTTTAATTTTTTTTCCATTCCCTTAAAATACAAACCGGGTTTGGGCCTATTTTTTGGCCCAACCCATTTCACAATTTTTGCCTTTATTATTAATGTAAACATTACAACAAACGAATGGTTAACTTGGTGCAGTGGTTGATGAAGCGTTTGGTAAGTGCAAGGCCACGGGTTCGAGACCCCCCAGGAACATTTTCTTATTTTTTCTATTTTCTGTTTTCTTCTTTTTTTGAACAAAAAGATAAACAAAAAAAAGACTTCTTGGGCTCTAACCTTTAATCCCATCCAAAAATTCCCCATTAACCCCTCGATTTACTAACTTTCCACCATTTATTTAAATTTAAAAAAAATAGTTTTCTTAGTTTTATTATTTTAATTACCTAGTTATTTTATTCTTTTAGAACCAGTTAAGTAAATAACTAGTTAAATATATATATATATATATATATATATATATATATATATATATATATATATATATATATATATATATATATATATATATATATATATATATATATATATATATATATATATATATATATATATATATATATATATATATATATATATATATATATATATATATATATATATATATATATATATATATATATATGATTTAATTTATTTTAATCAATTATTTTCTTTTCTAGAATAAGTTTTTATTTTCTCTTCAAAATTTCTCACAAACAAAAAATAACAAAATAAAACATGTTAGAATTTAGTTTTATCCTTCTTTTATATTTTACTTAAACAAATAAAATATTAAAATATTGTAGTATTAATTACTTTTCTAATTAATTTTATTTTATATATTGTTTTAGTTTAATTAAATTATTCATTTTTAATTCGATTGGGTTGTATTGCTTATTTATTTAGACTTTTAATCGCATTGTCTATTCGATTCATCCCCATTTGTAAATTTGTATCCCCCATTCCAGAAAGCTCTGTAATAGCGTAGAATTTTAATTTCCGCAATTTACTGTTTTTCTTTATACTGTATAGTAATTAGGCGTGTATGATAAGATATAAAATCAAACGGTAGATAATCATAAACTTCAAGATAAAATAACCGAAAACAAATCATTTTTTGCACATACACCTCTAGGGTAACCTCGCTTGTTTCCTCGAAAATACAGTCATGCCCCTCGAATGTGGGGCGCTTTAGCAAAAACCCTCGATAAAAAAGATCGTAGTCCCTCGATGACCCTTCGATATTACCTTCGGTAAACGATCTAGTCTCCTACAAAAATTGCCAAAGCATCTTACAAGTTGCCTTCTATGATTGTACGATTGACCCACGCCCGTCCCCTCACATCCAATGACAAGGCTTCTTACCAATCAATGGTATGATAACATTATCTAAAGGAGGAGGAAAATAACAAAGACTTCTTTTGATTAGGTAGAACGTTCGTAGTTGCTTGCTCATAAACATTTCAAAATAAAACAACTTTCAAACACACTAACACTTTTTCAAATGAAATATTTTCAAAAGTCAACACTTTGTATACATTCTTATAGACACGAGAATCATTACAAAGTTCGCCTAAACAAAGGAACTTTTCAAAAATACTTTCAAAAATAAATCACAAGCACATTTACAAAGCATTTCAAAGTGAGCTAGCAACTAAGAGCCCGTAGATAACTACGGATGAAAAGGTTGCTAACACCTTCCTTTTTCATAACCTACCCCCCGAACTCAAGAAAAATTCTCAAAAGGTTGTTCCTGTTCTTTTCACCCTTTCCTTTATTGGATAAAAGAAAAGTCGGTGGAAACTCTTGATATCTGCAACAATTGCGATCAAACGCAAAAAACCCAAGTCAGTTCTCCCATCGTATTACACACACTACATTAAAAGTTGAAATATTCGGTCAAAGGGAAAATTGTTACCGTCTGTGGTGAAGAAGAGTTTATGATTAATCATCTAAATTCATTCAAATATGTTGAAATGGATGGAGAGTTCATTGAAACTCCTTGTCAAGCCTTTGAAATGGTCTCTCCCATGGTTATTGTTGCCAAGGCCACTCCTGTCACTCCCGAAGGTGATAAAGATACATCAAGGATGGCCTCTCTCAAAGATGCTCGTGTTGTTGTTGAAGACGGAGGTTGCACCATTTAGGGACAACTCCCTGATATCCCTTTTAAGTCAGACAAACTTGGTTTGGGTTTCACTTCCAAAGCTCAAAAGGAGGTTCGACGTGCTCGTGTAGGGAAACCACCGGTCCACATTAGTAACCATGAGGTTAATGCTCTTGAAAACTCTGATGCTGATTGTGACTTTGACGACTGGATCTACCTGACTACTGGTGGAGGACTCAACAACTAGAAGACCAAGGACTTCGTCCCAATCTCCTTCAGCCAGGAGTAACTACCATTTCTTGTTTTTATTACTTTGAGAACTTTGTCTTTAATTTCCATTAAAACAATGATTTTAAGCCATGTGCCTTGCCCGGGGCACAATGGCCCATTTGTTAAGGGTTTGTCATTTTCATATGCCATATGCTCATTTTAATGAAAAACTTTGGACTATTATGCATTTAAATATTGTGATCTTTGTCTTTCTTTACTTTATCACATTTTCAAAATAGTCATGTGACCTTACATGCACACACACACATTTGCAGATCGACATCCACTTCGGATCTCATTGAAAATAATTCCGCTATTGCCATCTATGACTTTGAAAGTCCAATCTATCAAGCCGAAGAAGAAGGTGGAGAAGATTGTGAAATACCTGCGGAACTCGCCAGACTTCTGGTGCAAGAGGAAAAGGACATTCAACCACACAAAGATCCAGTTGAAGTGATAAACATGGGTATTGAGGCACACAAAAAAGAAGTCAATATCGGTGCCAATTTGGAAGACAGTGTCAAGAGAAGATTGGTCCACATGTTGCACGACTATGTTGAAGTGTTCACTTGGTCATATAAAGATATGTGGGGGCTTGATACTGATATCGTAGTTCATCGTCTACCAATGAAGGAAGGTTATCCTTGGGTCAAGCAAAAGGTTCGTCACATACGATCAAATATGTCTGAGAAGATCAAAGCTGAGGTAATGAAACAGTTCAATGCAGGTTTCCTGGCAGTGACGTCATATCCCCAATGGGTTGCAAATGTGGTCCCATTTCTGAAGAAAGATGGAAAAGTCAGTATGTGCATAGACTACAGGGATTTGAATAGGGCAAGCCCCAAAGATGATTTCTCGCTACCACATATCGATGTCTTGGTTGACAACATGTCTCAACAAAAAGTTTTCTCCTTCATGGATGGCTTCTCCAAATATAACCAAATCAAAATGGAAGCTGAAGACATGGAGAAAACCACCTTTTTCACATAGTGGGGCACCTTCTACTATAAGGTCATGCCTTTTGGTTTGAAGAATGCAGGCGCAACCTATCAACAGGCTATGGTAGCTCTATTTCATGATATGATTCACCATGAGATAGAAGTCTATGTTGATGATATGATTGCAAGGTCGCAAACTGAGGAAGAATACCTTGATCACTTGCACAAGCTATTTGAAAGGTTAAAGAAATATAAGTTGAGGCTGAATCCTAAAAAATGCACCTTCAGGGTGAGGTCTGGAAAACTCCTAGGCTTCGTCGTTAGTGGAAAAGGTATTGAAGTTGACCCTGCAAAAGTCAAAGCCATACAAGAAATGCCAGCTCCCTATACTGAGAAGGAGGTCAGGGGTTTCTTAGGTCGACTCAACTATATTTTACGATTCATCTCTCACTTCACTTCTACTTGTGAGCCAATCTTCAAACTATTGAACAAAGATCAAGTAGTCATATGGAATGAGGACTGCCAAACAACTTATGACAAAATCAAGGAGTACATGCGGGAACCTCTAATCCTAATGCCTCCAGTTGAAGGAAGACCTCTAATTATGTACTTGACTATATTAGAGAATTCAATGGGGTGTGTGCTCGGTCAACGTGACGAGTCTGGCCGAAAAGAGCATGCAATATACTACCTTAGCAAAAAGTTTACCAACTGTGAAACTAGATATTCACTTCTCGAGAAAACTTGATGCGCTTTGGCATAGGCTGCTCACCAGCTAAGGCAGTATATGTTGACTCATACTACCTTATTAATTTCTAAGATTGATCCTATCAAGTATATCTTTGAGAAACCAGCTCTCTCCCGACGAATAGCTAGATGGAAAATGATCTTGACTGAATATGACATCTAATACACTACACGAAAAGCAATCAAAGGAAGAATGCTAGCGGATCATTTGGCACATCAAGCTGTTGATGACTACCAATCCATGAACTTTGAATTCCCGGACGAGAATATTATGCTGATAACCGACTATGAAAAGCCTGGACCGTATGAAGGACCCGAACAAGGATCCCGATGGACTATGGTTTTTAATGGAACTTCCAATGCATTGGATAATGGAATTGGTGTTGTGATCATTTCTCTTAAAGGTTGTCATACACCTTTCACTCAAGACTTTGCTTCGACTCTACAAACAACATGGCCGAGTATGAAGCGTGCATCTTGGGTCTAAAGGTTGCTATTTACCTAAGAATCAAATTCTTAAGTGTATACAGAGATTCGGCCCTATTAATTATTCAAGTTAAAGGATAATGGGATACCAAACATCCAAATTTGATCCCCTACAAATAGCTTGTACTAACCTTGATCTCATACTTTGAGGAGATTAATTTTGAGCATATCCTGAGGGAAGAAAATCAGTTGGTAGATGCCTTAACAACTATGTCGTCTATGTTTAAGGTCAATTGGGACAATGAAGCTTCCAGAATTACCATCGAAAGATTTGACAAACCTACGCATTATTGTGAGATTAACATTGATGAGGAGAAGCCTTGGTACCACAAAGTTAAAAGGTACCTTGAAGCGCAAGAATACCCTGAGGGGGCGTCAATAAATCTTAAGAAATTCCTGGGGAGGTTCTCAGCCAAATTCTTCCTAAGCAACGGGATCCTGTGCAAACGCAACCATGGTTCAACTCTGCTCCGCTATGTGGAAAAGAAGGAGGCAGAGAAGATTCTGAGGGATGGTTACTATTGGTCGACTATGGAAACTGATTGTCACTATCACTCGAGGACTTGCCATAAGTGTCAGATCTATGCCGACAAGGTTCATGTACCTCCAATACCTTTAACCGTCATGACCGCTCTATGGCCATTTAAAATGTGGGGCATTGACATGATTGGAGAAATCAATCCCACTGCCTCTAATGGACATTGTTTCATCCTCGTCGTCATTGACTACTTCACCAAATGGGTCGAAGCTGCTTCATTTGCCTCAGTTACTAAGAACATTGTAGCCTGATTTATCAAGAATAACCCTTATCTATCGGTACGGAATCCCTGAAAGGATCATAAATGACAAAGGAACTAACCTCAACCATGCCATGATTACTGAACTCTGCACGCAGTTCAAAATCAAGCATCACAACTTTTCTCCATACAGACCTAAGATGACCGGCGCAGTGGAAGCTGCTAATAAGAACATAAAGAAGATTGTGCAAAAGATGGTGGTGACCTATAAATATTGTCATGATATGATACTATTCGCTCTTCCTGGCTAGCGTACCTCAGAATAAACATCAACTGGGGCAACCCCATTCTCTTTAGTCTATGGCATAGAAGTCGTCTTGCCTGTTGAAATTCAAATTCCTTCTCTGGGAATTATGAAAGAAGCAGACTTAGGTGAAGATGAATGGATTCAGACAATATTGGATCAGTTGAATTTGATTGACGAGAAGAGACTGGTTGTTATTTGTCATGGTCAAATGTATCAAAAGCGTATGATCAAGGTATTTAACAAGAAGATCAAACCTCAAGTATATCAGGTTGGAGACTTGGTAACAAAGCACATCATTTTACCACAAGCCGATCCCAGGGGCAAATGGACTCCCACTTACGAAGGGCCTTTTGTTGTCAAGAAAGTTTTCTCTGGTGGTGCTATGATGCTAACCACTATGAACGGCGAAGATTTCTCGCATCCTATGAACGTGGACATAGTCAAAAAATACTACACATAAAGAATGACCCGCTAGGTTGACATACTTAGGGGAAAATAAGGGCATCCAGGTGAACCAAAAAGGTTCGAGAAAAAATTAGGGATATATACAAAAGATTGTACACCCGGCAAGTATAAAACCTGAAAGGGCGGCTTGGGCAAAAAAGGGTATCCTGGTGGACTGAAAACCTGAAAGGGTGGTCCAGGCAAAAGTTAATGATTAAAGCGTACGACTATGTCCCGTTGATTCACTACAGCCAGCTTTATTACCAAGGTCAAAAGTTCAAATGGTACGAGATCAATTCAATCAACTTCCTTCGATGGCAAGAGATAATGTTCGAAGACATAGGGGCAATAGCAGAGTTGGAACCCAATGAGATCACTTCCACATGGCTATATATTTGTTTTTTATTCCTTTCATTTCACAACGACTTCCTCTTACTAGGATTTCCATCTCTCTGTACAAAAATGCCTGTTTATAGGCAAATTTTCAATATAAACATACTTTGAAGTACAAACTTTTTGTTTTTCCTGTTTTGATCGCAAAAACGTCCAATGATTAAAATTGAATGAACATATGCATATAAACATGATTAACTATTAACAAATATATACATAAGAACAAGAATAGACTTTTGCTCAGAACTCTAGGAATTGAGATGACACTCAAGTTGTTCATAAATCCCCACATAATCCCTTTCATCGGGAAATCCTCAGTAATATTGCAAGAGCCACCTCTATGAGATTATTCCCCACAGAGTAAATTCACACACAAAGTCTTCCAGAGTTACATTCCGTACATCTCTTGGAAATTCTCTTTCACAACCGATTTTGGTCTTCCAAAACTGAAAGAAAAAAAAACCTTGCAAATGTTCTTCCATAAAAGAATTCATTTCCCCAATAAGATCTCCAGAATACTTTCCTCAACAAGGTTTATTTCCCCTATGGATGTCAATCCTCCCCATCCCGAGTTTATTCCTTAGACTACAACAAATCATCGACAAAACTCCTCTTCCTCAATAGATTTGTCACTATCCCCAAAAAGTTCCTGCAAAAGCCTGAACCCCGGCCAGATACCAGTCAACTATCCTCCCTAGACAAATTGGAAGTTTAAACATCTCTTTTATTCCCAGTCAGGACATATAAGAACTAAACTCCCCATTAGAGCAACAAACAACATATGTTCTTAAACTCTATTCCCCAAGTAGAGATCAACATCCCCTGTAGAGTTTCCTCAAAACAACAAACAGGAACCCCCAGTAGAAGTATTCAAGACAAAATTAAAGATACACATATTCTTCATCCATAGCAGTAGTCAAGGATTTATTTTCCCAGACAAAAATACATTTCACATTCATACATCATAGCATATGCATACGAAACGCATATAGCAGTCTCATTTATTTTGAGAACATCATCATGCAATGCATTTCATACATCACGATATTGCATACAACTAACTCTTTACCTTTTCAGGAAATATTAATCAATGAACAAATATCATCAACTATCTACATAACCAGGCAAATTTCTCTAGAGACTAAAATCTTACAAGTATTTCCATCAAAGACTTTCCCAAGGGAGTCATTCTGAAGAATATTTCTTTGGAACAAAATCAAGCACAGATTCTTTCTGGTACTTATTGAAATAGTAGTCGTCACAGATTCCCTCATTACCTGTTGAAGTAGTAGTCGTCATAGATTCCTTCATTACCTGTTGAAGTAGTAATCGTCATAGATTCCTTCATTACCTGTTGAAGTAGTATTCGTCATAAATTCCTTCATTACCTATTGAAGTAGTCGTCGTCATAGGTTCCTTCATTACCTGTTAAAGTAGTAGTTATCACAGATTCCTTCATTACCTGTTGAAGTAGTAGTCGTCACAGATTCCTTTATTACATGTTGATGTAGTAGTTGTCATAGATTTCTTCATTACCTGTTAAAGTAGTAGTCGTCATAGATTCCTTCATTACCTGTTGAAGTAGTAGTTGACACAGATTCCTTCATTACCTGTTGAAGTTGTAGTCGTCAAAGATTCCTTCATTACTTGTTGAAGTAGTAGTCGCCACAGATTCCTTCATTAATTGTTGAAGTAGTAGTCGTCATAGATACCTTCATTACCTGTTGAAGTAGTAGTAGTCATATATTCCAGCATTACTTTTTTAAGTAGTAGTCTTCATAGATTCCTTCATTACCTGTTGAAGTAGTAGTCGTCATAGATTCCTTCATTACATCTTGAAGTAGTAGTCGTCATAAATTCCTTCATTACCTGTTGAAGTAGTAGTCATCACAGATTCCTTCATTACCTATTAAAGTAGTAGTCATCATAAATTCCTTCATTACCTGTTGAAGTAGTAGTCGTCACAGATTCCTTCATTACATGTTTAAGTAGTAGTCGTCATAGATTCCTTCATTACCTGTTGAAGTAGTAGTCGTTATAGATTCCTTCATTACCTGTTGAAGTAGTAGTCCTTCACTATCTGTCGAAGTAGTAGTCGCATGTAGACTCTTTTTCGGATACGTCTCTTAAAGATTAAGCCAAGCACTAGACTAACCAACATTCACTCTAGATGGCGTCTATAACCCATCTCCGATGATTTTATGTCACCTTTGGATGGAATCTATAAGCCCATCTCCGACAACTCTTCATTACCTCTCTAAATGGCATCTTTAAGCCCATTCTCGACACAATCAACCAATAGCATTACTTCATGTACCAGCGAGTGCAAATTTCTGGACACTTTAGTGTTCAATCATCTTCCACCTTCAAGTTACGAATGACAAACATACCAATCTAACTCTTCAGTTTTAAGAAGATTGAACAAGGGCAGTTGCTGTACCCCAAAATTTCCCCTCTCTCTTCTCAAGACATTGGTCAAGAAATTTCAAGAGTTTGATCAGACAAGTTCACCTCCTAAGCACTGAGACTCCAAATTAGGGTTTTGACTGAAGTTGATTGATCATTGACTTTTGACCTAATACACAATCTAATGACTTGAAGCATAATCTTAAGAACTCAAAACCAACCTTTTGACCTAAATTCATGGCTCGAATCAATTCTCAGGATCAAAGGTTTGATACTTGAAATTTGGATCAACTGACGAAAAGTCAACCGATACACAAAAAGTCAAACTTTGACTTTTTGGCCAACATTAAATTTCAAAGATCAAAACTCATCAAGACATTCAAGAATATCAAACTTGGTCAACAAGAACCAAGAAAGTCAACAAACAGTCAAGATTTTCAATACTTGGAAAATTTCTAAATGTCTTTAACCTTGATAATTTCATTACTTCATGACAATTTTTCACTAAGATGCAATATGATTCAAAGAAAACTTTCAACATGAAAGTTGTAGATCTTGAATTCCACAACTTTGTATTAGAGGATTGATGTCTAAAAATTGCTTAAATTTGAAGATACAGGCCCCTGAAGTCATGACATTTTCCTCTAACACTTAACGAAATTTTCAAAAGGTTTTGGTCAGGTTTTTGTCCCTACTTCTTGGCCAATTTTCATCGAGTTCCAATTTTATTTGTCCAAAATGATCAACATGAAAGTTGTAAACAATGTTTCAAGCTTTCCAAAACATCTAAGAACATGAATTTATCCTAGTGGAGCTAGTAGATTCAAAGGCATGAAGTTGGGCATCCATTCTTGAATTACAAGTCATTTTATAGAAGAACACATGATCCAATCTACATGCTATGCTGCATAATCTTGTGTTGCAGGCCTTCTAACTTGCAAATCTCACCATAATTTAATGCTTACACAAACTTTTGAACTATGGTCCATTTGATTTAAGCATTGTCCAAGTGATCTTTCCTTTTTTGGCACAAAGTTAACATTGCCATTATTGCAAAGTAGCTTTAATCACAAAGTCAGCTCTTTTTGAGCCTCTAACTTGTTCCTTCTACACACACTCAACACACAAAATCAGACAAGCATGCTTAAAGTGCCCAACAACTTTATGAAGCAAAGTACAAAGCATTGGAACTATGATCTTCAAGCTTGCTTCATGTACAATCCAACCTAGCCACAACATGTTATTTTTAAAATCTGATCAACCTTTGTCTTAAAACCTCTTGCCTATAAATAGAGAATTCATTTTCAAGATAAAAAGAGATGAACAAGCCCTCAAAATTCCTATACTCTCAAAAAACCAGAATTGTCCATAAAACATCCATTTTTGAGCTTTGAAGTCCAAATCTTTGAACTTCTCACACCTTGCAAGTTTTACCCAAACAAACCATCCAAATACTTCATATACATCGTATAGAAGTTGTTCAGACACAAGAACAACTTCTGTAAAATCACTATCACCATCTTCCAAACTCAAAAAAAGGTACTTTGCAACTTGACTTTGTTGGAGTGATTCAACTACTTTCAACGTAATGGAAGGATTGGAACAACTTCAAGAAGGTCCAAAGGAGCTCAATCAATCACCACTTCGCACCCGGAAACATCTGTACATGTTCTAAAGTCTTAGCTTAAAGGGGGTAAACTTTCTCAAAACTGTAATATCTTTATCCATACATCATTTGCTTCCGTTTTTAAAAGGATACAACGGGTGCCCGTGTTAGTTCAGCTGATCTAGAAAACTTAACAAAAATGCAGGGCAGGAGCTGATATGGGTGCCCGTGTCACACGACACGACCCGTGTCAATCAGAAACATACAGAGTAGGAAGGGCAGGGGCTGACACGGGAGCCCGTGTCTTATGACACGGCCCGTGTCAATTTGACTGGAACAGAAAAATGGGCAAGGATCTTGGACAGGTCTTGACACGGGTTCCCGTGTCCACTGACACAGCCTGTGTCAGCTTAAGCACCAAATTTCCTAATATTGAGTTCTTAGTTTATTCTTTGAACATATTACCTTGCTTGGAGATGACCTAATACCATAAAATCGTTTTTCTAAGTTGAAACATCAAAAACATTTTTTTCTAAACAATTAGTGTTCTTTTAAGTTAACTTAGACCTAGGTTTTTTTCTTCAATTAAATGAACTACAAAACCTTTTCTATCAAAAAAACCTAAAAAACAATTTCTTTTCACTTTACATTTTCTTGCGCATTTTTACATTATGAACTATGTAATTGTCAAAGCCTTGTAATAGTAATTACGGTTTACTTTACTTGTCATCCCCATTTGTAAATTTGTATCCCCCATCCCCTCAAGTATTGTAATAGCGTAGGACATTTAATTTCCGCAATTCATCGCTTTCCATATTATTTCTAGTAATTAGGGTTTGTATGGAAAGACTTAAAATAAAACAATAGATAACCTTAATTCAAGACAAATGCATGAAAACAATACACTTTGCATACTTGCACCTCTAGGGTTATCCCACACTTGTTGCCTTAGAATAAAACAGTCACGTCCCTCGAGCATGGGATACTTTAGCAAAGACCCTCGATTACAAGATCGTAGTCCCTCGATCACCCTTTGATGTTGCCTTTGGTAAACGATCTTAAACCCTTAGGAAAAATTTCTAAGGTATCCTACAATGTTTCCTTCTATGACTGTACGATGACCCACGCCTGTCCCTTCACATCCAATGATAGGGCTTCTTACCAATTAATAGTAAGATAGCAATATCTAAAGGAGGAGGAAAAGAACTAAAAAATTTTAAGTAGGTAGAATGCTCGTAGTTGCTTGATGTCAAACAAAACCATCTTGACACTCACACTTTCAAAAACATCGTTCCGAAAAAAACATCTCTTTTGAACTATTTTCAAAACTAACACTTTGTATGCATTCTCACTGAAACGAGAATCATTACAAAGATTGCGGAAACAAAGGCGTTTCTTAAAATATTTTTAAACTTACACAAAACACAAACACATTTTTACAAAGCATTTCAAAGTGAGCTAGAAACTAAGAGCCCGTAGATAACTACAGATGAAAAGGGTGCTAACACCTTCCATTTTCATAATCTACCCCCCAAACTCAAGAAAATATCTCAAAAGGTCTTTCCTGTTCTTTTCACCCTTTCCTTTATTGGATAAAGAAAATTCAGAGGAGACTCTTGCTATCCGCAATAATTGCGGTAAAACTTAAAACACCCAAGTCAGTTCTTCCAACGCATTACAGTCGTACAATCTTCACGATCTATTGCTACTTACCTAAAATGCCCCAGACCCGGGTATAGGATCTTTACAAAAATAACCATTGCAAACCCCCGAAATATAAAGCATACAAATCAAGCAAAGCATTTACAATGTGATCTAACTCTTAAGGTAACCATATTTTAAAAGTGTTTCCCCAGCAGAGTCACCAGTTCTGTAATACGGTGGGAGAAATGGCTATTGGTTTTACGTTTAATCGCAAATGTTACGGATAGAAAGAGCCGCCACCAACTATTATTTTATCCAATAAATTAAAGGGTGAAAAGAATAGCAAAGACCTTTGAGAATTTTCGGATTAAGAGGGGTAGGTTATGAAAAGGGAAGGTGTTAGCACCCTTTTCATCCGTAGTTATCTACGGGCTCTAAATTGCTAGTTCACTTTTGAAAATGCTTTGTGAATGTGTAAGTTTTAAAATGCCTAAGTGCGGCAAAATTTGTAATGATTTTTGTATCATTGAGAACGCATACAAAGTGTTTGTTTTTGAAAATATTTCAGAAAATTGTTTGTGTGAAAAATGTTTTTGATTTATGAGCAAGCGACTACGAGCTATCTACCTACTCAAAAGTATTTGTTCTTTTCCTCCTTTCTATTAGATAGTGCTATCCTATCATTAGTTAGTAGGAAGCCCTATCATTGGATCTTTGAGGGACAGGCGCGGGTCATCGTACAGTCATAAAGAAAAATCGTAAGGCGCTTTAGCATTTTTTCGTAAGGGGGCTAAGATCGTTTACCGAAGGAAGAACCGAAAGATCATCGAGGGACTACGATCTTTTAACCTAGGGTCTTTTGCTAAAGCGTCCCACGTTCGAGGGACATGACTGTTTTTTATCTGAGGCATCAAGTGGGGTCACCCTAGAGGTGTGTGTGTGTGTGTGTGTGTGTGTGTGTGTGTGTGTGTGTGTGTGTGTGTGTGTGTGTGTGTGAAGTGTGTTGTGTTTAAGTTATTTTGTCTTGGATTTTGGGTCAGGTATCGTTTGATTTTATGTCTTGCCATACACACCTAATTACTATATAGTTATATATACAAACATAATTATAAGTGCAGAAAATAAAGTGCGGGAAAGAAAATCTACGATATTACAATGCTTCCAGGATGGGGAGTACAAACCATAAAGTGGGGAAAAGTAAAGTAAACCCCAATTTAGCTATTACATCCCTTAACAATTATATAATTATGAAAACAATGCGAAAAAATAATTAAGCGCGCAGAGATTGTGAAAAAGGGGAACATATTAAAACCTAAAAAGTTCTAAGCGTTAGAAAAATATTTTTGGTATTTTGTTTAGAAAAACATTTTATAGTGTAAAATAATAATAAACCCTAATTCTAATTAATTTTCAAATTAATTAATAAAATAAAATCAAAGTATGATTAAATTTAATTTAATTTCTATTTATCAAAAATTAAATTTATTAATCAAAAACCTAAATCTAATTTTTATGATTTTTTCGGATTAAATAAAATTGATTAAAATAAAAATAATGAATTAAAATAAAAAAGAAATGGGCATGCTGAAACAAGTAAAATGGGGGTGAGAAGAGCAACAATTTCTAGGCCTATTTCAAGGAGCCCAGGTGCCTGCGTGAGATCCAGTGAGGGTGGTTCCTTGGGGTTCGCCATGAGAAGGTACATCTGGGGCATTAGATCTGGAATCTTGAGATCTGATAGTCGGGATATAAGGTACATCGTACGCGCGTTAGACTTGCTTTGTACTGAATCTGCAAACAGAAATGTGAGAAAAATAACATACCAGGGGCAGGAATCAAACCCTTGCCCTGGTACACTAATGCCTTTGCGCGCTTCACTCTACCGTTGGGACAGTTGTTCATCCGTTATTTGATCACAAACTAATTAATATATTATAAAACAAAATTTTAATTTGAATTAAAAGAAAATAAATCAGCACAGATGGGCCCCTGATATTTGAACGAGCCAATGGTTTTCTTTCCTTCTGCCACGCCAGCACTCAAGCGAGTCCAACCACCCCTCACGGTGGTCAACCCCTTCTTCTACGGTTGATCCAAATCTCAAACCTGTGAAATAACAAGAATCAAAGCCCCAAATTAACCCTAACCCCCCCTAAATCAAGGTTTGCGAACCCGATGGTGTTATTAGTTTCTCCTGTAATGGTCTAGAAGTACATATACGAAGGTACATAAACGTTTTGTCCTAGCCATGGCAAAAGGAAATTATCACGTTAGACTTTAGCTTTTTGATCCAGACCTGTTCTATACCACAATAGAAGCTCATTTGGGCAATCAATAAATATTAACCATGCATGAAATTGAATATATGAATATTTGGAAAAAAAAGTGAGTTGAAGAAGATGAGTGTGTTGATTTCAGGCACTGATGACCATGGCTTTTGGTCTATTCTTACTCTTAGGTGCTTCAGGGACGATTTGTAATGAGTGGCTTGATCTGAAAGTTGTCGTATCCTTTGATTCAAGTTTGCATTTTTTTGTGATTTTTTAAACTTAGCTTTTGAGGCAGCAACTGCATGCCCTTTTGAGATCTCAGGCTTGTGTATATATGAGGAATCATATTAGTCTAACAAATATGGTACAAATTAAATGGCATAATGGAGTTTCAAGTGTGCTTCCAAACATTCCAAAAGAAGATATTTCTTTCCTTCTCATGGCCTTGCACAGTTTTGGCATGTTTTGTAATAGGCTAGCATGTGTTGTTTTGGCCTCCAAAATATTAGACACTAAGCCTTACATGCCTTGTCCATTAAGCTTGCATTTTATTTGATTTAATTTTGATTTTAAATAAATAAAATCAAAATAAATAAAATAAAAAACTAAAATAATGCATGAATGCACTTAAGGGTCTTTAAATATGTCATGAACACATTTGAATTCCAAAACATAGGCCCGATAGCCCAAAATCTCAAATTTGCTCAATTGAGATTTCATGCATTTCTCAAAAAATTTCCAACTTGTGCAACTAATAACTTGCTCAATGTTGCGCGCAAAATCACTGTCGTCGAAGACGTAGTAGAGATGAACGAAATTGCGACAGTGATGATAGGAAAAGAAACGTATCGGTAAAGATTTGAGATTAAACCATCAATTGACTTATCTCAACATAATGAAGTCGCCACCGCACTTTATTGTTTCCAAAGGGAAGTGGGAAAAAATCGAACAAAACCCAAAAAGATCAAAGATCGAGGTACGGGGGTCGGTTATGCAAAGGGAAGGTGTTAGTACCCTAAGCATCTATGGTACTTCGCAGGATCCAATTTGTTTGGTTTCTTTTAAAAAAAGTGTTATGTAAAGGTTTACTTTCTAAAAGAAAAAAATGAATGTTTATTTGCAAACAAAAGAAAATTAAATGTTTTTTTATTATTTTTGTTGCTCGCCTTGGGTCGTAAGACTTAGTGCCTACGTACTCCCTCGTGCAATGGGAAAGTCAGAGCACCATAGTTCGGCTAGAAAAGACATGTATGTTGATTGTTTTTAAACAAGGAGACAAGTCGTCATTGTTAGGAGAGAAATCTCGACTAACGCCCACAAGGTGTTGGAAAGATGGACCCTGCGTCAGCAAGAGTGAGTGTTTGAGAACGCCTCTAGCACTCAAGTGGAAAATTCGACACCTTTATAACCATGGGGATAGGAGAATTTTTCTCGACTATCAATGAATCATGTCCCATCTTGAAAAAGGGTTTTGAAGGGATGAAAGTGCTCAAGCGCACAAAAGGGTTTGAATGAGTTGAAGTGTTTTTGTTAATTTTGGAAAGATGTTAAAGTATGATTAAATGAATTGAAGTTTGTTTAAAGAAAAGAGGTTTTAAAAGAGAAGGCTCTCGACAAGGTCGAAGTTTATTATGAAAGCGGTTTGAGTTTATAAACAAAGAAGATTTTGAAAAGGAGGGAGAAGGTTTTAAAAATTAAAGAAGATGGGAGGAGATGAAAGGATTGTCCTAAAGCATAAGGTAAAAGCTAAGGAAGAGAACCGTTTAACCAACAAGAAGCCAACACTTGACATTATGAGTCAAGATAGAATTCCCATTCTTTGGATTGAAACCAAGCAAGGATACTAAACCTCTTGAGAAAACCAAGCTTTAATTGCATTAATTCTTCATAAAAATTGGGCAGAGTAACAACTGTATACAGATGAATTACACATTACATACTGAGTATGTAACCATGATAACATGCACACAAAACAAACAAATAACCCAATGTCTTAAGGTAAACCTCAAGGGCTCCAGACAAAATATCAATTAAGGTCACAAGGTCTCCAACATATATAGGTCAAGGTCTCTAATCCTAATTCCAAGAAGTCCAATACTCCATAATGCCAAGGATAGTAACCAAGTAGTCTAAGTATCATTAATGTTTTTTATGGTTCATGTTGATTATTAGGTATCTTTAAAAGGAAAAGAAAAGCTCAAGTGAGAAAAATAAAAATGAAATAAAAGTAAATGCTCAAGTGAGCAAAGATGAAGATAACATGAAATGTAAATGCTAAATTAAAATGGTGCATAAAGTAAAGGGCATAAAATGAAATCATAAAATAAAGTCAACTATTAGAAGTTAATGGTTAGTTGGATGACCATCTTGAAACTTGCATTTGGAATTCATTAGAGGATTGGTAGAAACAAAGCCTCTCAACAACAAGTTGCATTTGCTTTTTGTCAAGTATATCATCCATTTAATAATCCTCAAAGCAACATTTATTGATCAATGATGTTTAAGTGATCTGCGTTGACCAAAATTGATGAAGATCCATTGGAGGATTGGTAGAACCAAAGCCTCCTAACAATGAATCTCAAGGTTATTGGATCAAAGGGTTCAAATTAACATACTTGGGCTTGCAAACATAGGTTTGGGCCACGAATGATCATTTTCTCAAACCGGGACAAATTTAGCGCTATGTTAAGTAATCATAAGTGGACTTATGTAGAAGTCGCACCTATTTTGAGCCCGGTCAATTGCAATCTATGTACTTCATGTTTGGATAAATGATATAGAGATCATTATCCCTTAACATGTAGCACAAATAAAAAAATAAAGGGATAAGATGAAGAGGGTGGGGAGTGATAAGCTAATTTGGATCACTACCTCAAATTTCTTTCATCTTTAAATTCAATCACTCATCTAGATGGATTAAAGTACTAAACATATCATTAATCCAAAGCATCAAAAATGAATTGAATAATTCACTCTTTGGTATATTTGAATTAATGAACATTTATCCAACTTCATCTACGCCCAAAGTCCATTGAATTTAAAGAGAAATTGGACATTTAAAATTGCAATCCAAATCAACAATCAAAAGGAGTGAGTAAAACAAAGATAAATGGATCAAAACAGCCCCAAAATAAGGCAGAAAATGCATTTTTGTCCCGTTACAATCGATTGCACTGCTGATGCAATCGATTTCATCAGTGCTTTTTTTCAAAAAAAATGTGAAATTTTGATGTGAAAATCGATTGCACTTTTACAGCAATCGATTACACCCTGTTAAAATCAAAAAACAACATTTCAAAAGGCCAAATTCTTGTTCAAATTTTCCATCAAACACCTTATGATCATGGATTCAATTGAGCACGAAAATTCCATCAAATTATGAGAAAATAGCACCAATGGAATCACAAAACAATGCTCAATGAATCAAACCCAAAGATCAACAAGAGATCACATTGTGAAAAATGAAAAATCCAACTTACCAAAGGTAGATCTAGAGAATTATCAAAACAACTTCAAGAATTTTCTTCAATTCAACCCCAAGAATCAATTTCCCAAGCTTTGATGTAGATAATTGATGAAGAAAAAGTGTTTGGATGAAGCTTTAGCTCAAAGATTAGTAAGCTTCAATGCAAAGCTTACTAACCTTTTTTTTGAAAATGGAGCTTTGAGTGAATTTGGTAGATGGAGGGAATTGAGAGAGATTTTAGCAAGGTGAATTTGGCTATCAAAAGCATGAGATTTGAATGAAATGAGGACTCTATTTATAGAGTTTAGGCTTGAGATTAGTGGTGGTTTGTTAATTAATTCTTGGAGCCAAAATTTGAATTAAAGATATATCTTTCAAAAAAATGAAAAATTGGAGCCAAAATTTGAATTAATGATATATCTTTCAAAAAATGAAAAATTGGAGCCAAAATTTAAATTAATGATATATCTTTCAAAAAATGAAGAAAAATTAGAGCCAAAATTGACAAGCTTGAAATTGCTAATTTTTTTCAAAATTTCACTTTATGCAATCGATTGCACTCTGGGAGCAATCGATTGTACAGTGATTTTTTTTCCAAATATTGTGCAAAATGCACTCTGTGCAATCGATTGCACTCTAAGAGCAATCGATTGTACAGTGAAAAAAATGAAATTATTTTTAATTATTTTTCTTTGCAAATAGACATTTTAGGAAAATAATACCGGAAAACCTTATTTGTTAGATGCTTTGACTCAGTACCTACAAAACACAAATATACAAAGACAAAGACAAATATGGTTTTGTATTTTTATTACAAGTTAGTCAACAACACAAGATCAAACTTAAAGATAGGATGCAAATGTGATGAATGGAGCTATTTATTAATGATTGTGACAAAATGACAAAATATGATATGAAAGTGCGACTGAAAAAATTAGGGGCGAAATTTAGGGTACAACAGTTGCCCCTATTTAATTATCTTTTTGCCAAATAGGCCGAAAGTGATTAAATACAAACAAACTTAAATTTCGTTCCTGATGCGATGAGATGATAGCATATGTTATGAATGAATCCATGGACTCCTTTTTTTACATATATATATTTTTTGAATGATGTATGAGATGAGACAGACTCTGGGAATATGGAGAGACTTGAAACTGGAAACTCATGGTAGTTCAGATGAAATGACGTGGAAAGACACGCTAGGGAAACAATAAGAAATTTATGGATATCTGTCAGGGTGACAAAGAGTAACAATCAATACTTGGAAAAAGATAAAACCCGAGAAGGCAAGTAGCGACATCCAAGAATGGCATTGAATGAGGCGAGCAACTCTTTGGAAAAGACAATCATAAACATCTAGAATAACATTAGATGTGGGGATGAGACCAAATATGAAGCTACATCAGAGTCGTCCAGGAAAGATGCTAGATGGAAAAGAAACATGACATCCAATATTGGCTTTGAGTGAATGGAAAACTCAATGTCTAATAATGGCTTTAGACGAGGGAAAAGATCACAACATCCAATATTGGCTTTAGATCGAAGAAAAGGTAACAACATCCAATATTGGCTTTGGATGGAAGAACTCAATGTCTAATAATGCCTTTAGACGAGGGAAAAGATCACAACATCCAATACTGGCTTTGGATGGAAACAAAAGATAGAGACATCCAATATTGGATTTTGATGGAAGAACTCAACGTCAAATAATGGCTTTAGACAAAGGAAAAGATCACAACATCCAATACTGGCTTTGGATGGAAACAAAAGATAGCAACATCCAATATTGGCTTTGGACGACAATAAAAGAGGGTGGCATCCAATATTGGCTTTGGATGGTAGCAAAAGATGATGACATCCAATATTGGCTTTGGATGAAAGAAAGGATCGTGATATCCAATATTGGCTTTGGACAGCAACAAAAATAACGACATCCAATATTGGCTTTGGATGGCAACAAAAGATCATGGCGTCCAATATTGTCTTTGGACAGCATAGGGAAACATGATACCCAAGATTAGCATTAGTTGAAAAAAGTACAGCTCATCCAAGATTAGTATCGGACGAAAAAGAGAAACAACTCATACAAGATTAGCATTGGAAGAAAGAGAGAAATAGCTCATCTAAGATTAGAATTGGATGGAAAGAAAGACAGCTCATCCAAGATTAGTATTGGACGAAAGAGAGAAAACAACTCATCCAAGATTAGCATTGGACGAAAGAGAGAAACAACCGAATTGACATCTGCTTTGGTAGGTGCTAAGTAAGTTGGACTTTGATCTCAAGGTGACATGTCAACTGCAACAAGACCTAGGGAAATGCAAATGAGGATGAAACACTCTTGTTATGCATTATGTATGAATTTTGTTATGCATGATTGTGAATGATCTATGCATGTAATGCAGACATTTATGACAATGGAGTTTGACTCTTTTGTGGAGGTAAGACTGGAAGTTTGATTCCTCAACACGAAGAACTCTGCCAAATTTGCTTGGAAAGAAAATGTCTTCAACCCAAATTTGTCACACTTGTAAATTGTATTGAAATGATGATCCTCTGAGGAAGGACATGGAGAGTTGTTTGGGGATTTGTCTCAGATCAGCCGACTATTGAGGATAAACTGATCATGGCTTCAGTCGAAAGTTGCTGGAACTGAGTTGATCATGGCTTCAGCTCTGAAATGATTTTTGGAGATAATTTGATCATGACTTCAGTTATGAAATGACTGTTGGAGTAAACTGATCATGGCTTCAGTTCTTGAGATATTTGTTGGGATAAACTGATCATGGCTTCAGTTCTTGAAATGATTGTTAGGAATAAACTGATCATAGCTTCATATCTTGAGATATTTGTTGGAAATAAGATGATCACGGCTTCAGCTCTGAAATGACTGTTGGAAAGGAATGCTCTAGTATGAGTCTTGAAAATGATGTTTTGGATAACCAATTATGAGAAAACTCACACTGAGCAACAAATCTTGAGTTGGTTTGCAAATGGACCTGGAAGATACTTGCCCCTGATAGGGTCATTTACCATGTTTCTCAGCTGTTTGAAATTCCTTGACGAGGAAAGCTTGTTTGCAAGCAAAATTGTTTATTAAAACATGGTAATTTTAATGCAAAGTTCATGAAAAAGTTTTTGAATTCGAAATCATTTTTGAAATGATATTATTGGTGTACAGAAAATGCATCACTGGTTAAAACACAGTGGTTTATACTTTTAAAGCGAAAGCAAAGGTATGATACCAAAATAAATGGTTTGCAAAAGATCATAGGAGTCAATTTATGTAACCTTGCTGTAGTATGTTTTCAAAAGAAACCTAGCTCCAATTAGGTTTTTTGAGGGTTGTAATGTGGTCTGGTTCACGGTTTAAGAAATAAAGGATAAAGGCTCAAGGTTTATTTGAATCCAACCCAATCTTCGTGATGTTCTTCAGTCCTACGTTCAGTTAATTCATAATATGCATTCAGGTTCCAAGAGATTTTGGAATTGCACTGATGGTAGGAATGACAATGATTCAGAAGCCAAGGAATTTTTTGAATGACAGTCACTTCTTCTTACAACATTTTGCTGTTTTGAGGACTTTTGTCAACTCTGGTGGAGAATTATGAGGATTTGAAGACCTCTTCTAATTGATTTTATTATTCCCAACTTTTGCCTGAACTGTTTCATTTGGAATTACAGTCCGCGGGTGTTTACTGTGGAAAATGGTAAACAACCGTTGGTCCTCCCAGAGTCCTAAAACTAAGGGTAACTTGCGAGATCACCCAGTTGATCTCAAGACGCGTGCTAAGAGTTTTTTGTTATTACACCTATTCCATCGAAATATCAGTAAAGGGAAACGACTTTCTTTTGACTGGAGAAACGGGTGCAATGGTTTTCCACACTATGGTTTAATCGACTTCCTGGCAACTCGTGATCGACAGAAGATATTCGTACAAAAACGAGACTTACTAAACTAACTAACAGGTGACTCGTGACCCACAAATAGTGTCGAATTGTTCATGACAAATTGAAGATAACGTATAGATCTTGCTCGACACCAAAGAGAAAACATATAAAACACTCAAGAGATATAACTGAAAAATAAAAGATTTTCATTGAAATAAAGATGGCGATTCAAGTACATCAAGCACTCTTCACTCTTGATTTCCTGACGCTTAGAATGATAGAGTTTGCGAAGTGATTTGAGAGTACAAGTGAACACACCTAAACTACACAAAATATGCCTATTTATAGTGTTTACAAAGTAACTACCTAGATAAAATTAATGGCTAATATTAACATCTTGAGGTAACTGCTTCACTAGATGTTTCCACCTCTTTGGCGCTCAAACACGTCGTGGATTGCCAGTAACCGCTCATAATTTTGAAGTTCCACTTATTTGGCGCTTGAAGACGTTGTGGGTTGTTGGTAGCTTCCCGCGTTTCCTTTAAGCTTCTTGAACATAAACCGCCTCTTCCTTGCTCACGCTTTCTTTCTGGCAAAGAATAATCACGCTTTCTCTAAGTCCAAGATACCTTTCTTTGTCGCCTAATACCATCTTCGACCAAGTCCTTCTCTTTTACCCTTTTGGTCGACTAAACCAATTCTATCCTCCTGACATATTCTATTATTTCTTCCTAGTCTACGTGATCCAATTTTCGACAGTTTCAATATGGCTCCATCCTAGCATTAACTCTGACTTAATAAAAACCAACTTTTCACACATTGGCACTTGTCTCCCAAAAAACCCTTATTTTGGAGGGTTCCTCTTAACTTATGAGAGTATTTTCATTTATCCCATGCACTTGAATTCTTCACGATTTTCCAAGGTAACAAAATTCCCCCCAGAGATTTCATTTTTGAATTTCTACTATTATAAGATCATGGCATCTCTGGAGCGTTGGCTTCACCATTCGAACAAATCATTTCCATTTCTAAAAAAGTGAACATTATTGTTCTGTCTTTCCATTACGTCACACAATCATGGTAGCGCCCAAAGCCTTTTAGTTTCGAGACGTGCGACATTAATTACTTGTCATCATTGCCCTTTTAGTGGGAAACGTGCCCCACTAAGTTGCATTGGTCTTGTGGCACGCGTCCCACTAACTGTCGTGATTTAAACTTTGGGAAATCACAAAAGATTTTCCCATTTTTCATCTTTCCTCAGGGTTTATAAATACCCTTATTCCCATTTTTTTTTTATTTTCCTTCACTTCTTCAATCCCTTGCCTTTTAGAAAACAAAAAACCCAGAAACTACACACCATCGTTGTTCTTCATCTTCATCTTCCTTCAACCTTCAACAATGGCGAATGTAAAAAATCAAACCTCTTCTCCAGCCGTCGCTCTTCAACTGCGCCTTATCGACGATAAAGCCTATGTACCATAACCACCATTTGCTGAGGAGAAGGCCAAAATCTGGCAATCTCAAGTACTTATCCCTTTCTCTCTTGAGGAGAAACCCTTAGCCTTTTTAGGACCGCTTCCAGCTGATGCACCCTCTGAAATCTACATAGATGATAAGGAGGCATTTTTTCCCACTAGCACTGCTACCATACCCATCATCTCTTCTCCAAACCCTATATCACTTAAATATATTGACAGGAACTTTAGGACCACTCCACCTCTTTGTTTCCCTAAATTTCGTGCTTGGATGGCACATTTAGAAACTGTCAAAGGAGACCAGTGAAAAAAGATGGTTATCTATACCCTGCTGAAACTTTCTTGCTGTGGTCAACCCATTTCTAGTTGCATGCTCTTAGCTGCCATATATTTCTGGGAGGGGTCGACCAACACCTTTCATACTAAATGAGGTATGATTACTCCTACCTTGCTCGACGTTGCTGCCATCACTGGGTTGAAACCATATGGCACGGTTTTCAACTATAGAGATGTTGAACCTGTGCCAATAAGGTTTGATGTGGGTGAAGCTGGAAAGCCAACGTAGAACAATTTCATCGACCATCATGCTCGAACCTCTGGTCCTATAACTGATGAAGAGCATGTGGCATTTCTGACCTTGTGGCTATCTCGCTTCATTTTCTGTTCCAGGTCAATGCAGGTGGCCAAATAATTCTCTTATCTGGATACCCAGTTGCATATGGGTGAAAACGTTGCTCTAGGCCAGCTGATTTTGGCCTCTCTCTATGCAGCTTTGACTGATGCTGCTAACCAAATAAAGCGTTTTGACCCCAATAATCCAAAGAAAAAGAACGTCCTAGTCCATCATCCCTTATGGTTCTTACATCTATGGTTGAATGCCACTTTCTCTGAGGAGATTAAACCTTTTAGAAATAGAAAGGTGGCATGTCCTCCATCTCAAAACCATATCTTTTGGCAGCGCCTTCTCCCTCTGACTCCTATCGACAAAGGCTCCTCAAATCCTGAAGTTTTCAGGCTGTTGTTCACCATTATGCTGACAAGAGTCGACTTCACCCCCTCGATGGCCCCTTTTTATGCTAGACAAGATGGCCCATAATGGTTTACTATGGTTTTTCCACCCACGAGAGAAGAGGACAAGAAAAATTCTTTAATCCTTTAGAGGCGTTACTTGACTCCTCAATTTTTATCTACTGTGATTGTCGGTGTAAACCTAAGTTTGGTTGCTTACCAGCCTAACTTGGTGGCTCGACAATTTGGCCTCTGTCAACTTATTCCTAAATCTTTGTTCAATTCACATGGGTTGTTGGTCGACATCATAACTCACCAACCCTTCGAAATGATCAAGGATGATATAGGGAATCTATGGGCATGGAGGCCTACACTCACTCTCACTCCTTTCCAACCGTCTTTTTACTGCACCAAAGAATTTGAAACATGTTGGTAGACGTATTTTGTTACATTCATTGGTGATTCTAATGCTAAGCTGACTGAACTAACCACGACTTTTTTAAACTTGCAGGCAAAGGCGACCAAATGTAAGATTACTCATGTTAAACAAATTCGAGCTTTCCAGAATTACTTCCGAATTGTGTATCGACCTAATGATCTTCGTCGAACCATCTATGAGGATGCTGTCAAATTAAAGGAGAAGGTAACTGATAGAATCTCGACACTAAAATTCCTGGTTATGCGAAAGATAAATATCTTTACGCTCTTCATTTTGGAAACATCAAATTTCCTACTTTGCCAGCCAGCCCTTTGGCTGTGGCCTCTGGGCTACCTATTCCTGATTGGTGGTATTGCTCTATACCGGATATGAAAAATGCTTATAGGACAAAGGCCGACAGAGTGGTACCGTCGAAGTATTACCTACCTAACTATTTGGGGCATCTTCATTATGATCTCTGATATGTTAGAGTACTTTCGACAACACAAATTGGTAATGATTCCTACAAAGTTTTACCCTATGCCTGTTTTAATTTGGTTGCTTATCTGATTATTTTATACTTGTCTTACAACTATACCAATAGATCAGGAAGCATCCGTTTCTGTCGGAAAACCAAAACCTTCAACGCGTCAGGTTTAAACTTCAACTTTCTGTCAGCTACCATTCTTGATTTTGGCATATCTGACTCAGCTTTATTTTGTAGATCATTCCTGACCACACACCTTTTGATGATGAACCCATTTCTTCTTCACTCAAGAAGGCTTCTTTGGTGGGTATATTCATATACTTCTTTTTTTTTATGTTGTTTACACCCTAAACTTGTATTAATATTTCCCTTGTTTTCCAGAGTCAAAAATGCTCAGCAGATTTGGCTGCTCCCTCTAACAAACCCAAAAGGTCCAAAAAGGACAAAAAACATATTCTTGAGCGGGATGAGGTATATTCGGTCGATTCAAAACTTCCATTATTGACTAACACCATTTCTTTGATTTACATCTCTCTTTGATATTGTAGCCATCACCTGATATTCAGCCCTCTCAACATTCCCACAAATCCAAAAGTCATAAGAGTAAAAGAGATTCCTCCACCGAAGGCGAGGCGGCGAAGAAGAAGAAGAAGACAAATGAACATATACCCCAAGGTGCTGTGTAAAAGGTTGGCTTGAAACTTGTTGATGAAACAGAGGAGCTAGCTGACGTCAAAATTCCTCTTATTACAAGGAGGAGACGTAATGTGGTTTTTGTCGAAAATCCTGAAGCCACTTCGGATTTGGGCGCTGACACCATCGTGGTCGACACAACTCTGGTTACTCCAACTCGTGCCCCTAGGGTTTATGAGGTTTAAAGCCCAGCGAGAAATCTCACTGATGTTTCATCTTAAGACGCGTCTGTCGATCTTGATCTGTCGACACAGGTATTAGCTGGTTGTTTTCTAGGTTCTTTCGTTTTCTGCTTGTTGAATTTGTTTTGGCTAATACCTTTTCTTACTTTCTTTAGATCAAAACCTTTGATCAACAACAACGCGTACCTGACTACACCCCTTTTTCAGAAGCTTCTTCCCCTCACCATCATGAAAATCTTGACTTTGCTGATGGTGAGTTTATCGACCTGACTATTCCGGCTACTCTTAGTGACTCTGACTCAGTCACTAGTCCTAACAAACATAAGGGTTATAGTTCGACTAGTTCTGATTCTATCCTTTCAGATTCCCTGCAGGATTCAGAAGCAAATAAAAATTCTACCACTTCCCGAATTTTGCCCCCCCCCCCCTGAAAGCACGCAAGGCACGCCTATCGTTTCTTCTGGGAGAATAGAGGTTGACTCACCCATTAAGCTAAAACATGTGGGAGTCAATCCTTCTAGTCTAGAGGCAATTGCTAAGTTGCGTCACTTTGTGAGCTCTCGCACTCTTTCTTTTGACTCCAACCCATCTCAAGTGCATAATGACAAGATGAATCCTGAAGCAGTTAAAGCCTAGAATTTGATGGCTAAAATTCGGACTCATACTTTAAATCCTGATTTGCCTCATCTGCTCCATTCTGATCTAACTCTTGGGCCCAAACTCTCATAAGTTCTTGTCAAATGAAGGAACTCAATATGTCTGAATAAACCAGGCTGATGATAACAGCGTTTGAGAAACTTTTCATCCCACTATGCCAAAATGTTGAAAGAATTCGAGCAAATGAGGCATCAGTTGAGTCGAAGGAAGCCTTTGTGAAAGCAAAGTTGGATGTGGTGGTGCAGGTTACTGAAGAAATCAATGGTTTGTTAGCAATGGTTGAAGAGAAAAAATAGGAACTGATTCCCAAACGAAACAGAGCTGCTGAAATTCGTAACCAGATTTCAGTTCTCAACAAGGAATTAGAATTAATCACCAAGCAAGAGGAAGAAATCAAAAATGTGATTAATCCCATCCAAGCAAAAGCTGAGCAGATGGCTGTGGATGTCGTTGCGGAAAGTGACGCGATTTCTTCTGTTGAAACAGAGCTTGAAAGACTTAAGATTCAGGAAGAAAGTTTTGAGTATCAGGCCACTAACCTCCATGGTGAACTGCAGTCATTTCAATCCAAATTTAAGCATTTTTAACCATTGTAATAATAATCTTGTAATTTCTTCATGGCTCTAAACCAAATTTTAATGAATCCTTCATTTGTTCATTTTATATGTAATATCCATATTTTATGCGTGTTTTGAATTTGCTTGTCTTAACAAAATTTTACCAGCTCGTTGGTTCGACGAGTATTTATTTCGTCGAGATTTTGATTTCTTGAAGAATGGGCTTATACTTTTTTAAGGACTTGCCATTTACCCTTAAGATTCGTCGATCTGGGGCTAAATCCTCAAGCTCATACACATTATTTGAAAAAACTTGTCTCACTTTGAAAGGTCCTTCCAAATTTTGGGACCATTTCCCTAAAACCCTATCATTTTTGTCCACATGCAATATTACTTTCCATACTAGATCATCGACAGCAAATATTTTATCCTTTACCTTTTTGTTGTAAGCTCTGGCGACTCTTTATTTCTGTCTTATTAACGATTCAAGGGCCAACATCCTTTCCTCATCTATGTCGACAAGCTCGTCCGCCATCATATTCCCGTAATCCTCGGATGGTATTTTATGTTGTCTTTGGATTCTAATTGATTGGACATGTACCTCCACTGGTAATATTGCATCATGCCCATATGCAAGTCGAAATGGAGTAGTTCTTGTTGCTTCCTTAGGGGAAGTTCTACACGCCCATAAGGCTTGATCCAATGTTTTATGCCAATTCCTAGGCTTCTTTCCTACATGCTTCTTAATTAGACTAATTATCACTTTATTTGAAGCTTCGACTTGGCCATTTGCTTGAGCCTAGTAGGGGGTAGAAGTTAACAACTTAATTCTTTCATTTTTCGTCCAGTAAACACTGATCCCTAGTCCTTCGTTATTGTTTCTGGAATTCCAAACCGGAAGATAATGTGATTTTGTATAAAATTAATAATAGCTTCTTGGTCGATGCTAGTTAAAGCTACTGCCTCGACCCATTTTGTAAAGTAATCAACACCGACTAAGATATATCTTTTCTGTTTTGATGATGCTGGTTTCATTTCTCCAATCACATCTAAAGCCCATCCTCTGAATGGCTAGGGCTTTATAACTGCATGCAATTCACTTGCGGGGACATGTTGTATGCCCCCATGCATCTGGAATTCTTGGAAACCTTTAGCAAATTAGATGCAATCTTTTAGCATTAAAGGCTAATAGACGCCTGAACGCACCAAAAGCCATTTCATTTTGTGCCTGCTTGATGTGCACCACATGCTTCACTATGCACACTTGACACTGCCACATATGCCTCCCTTTCTCCAAGGCATTTTAACAAAACTCCTTCAACAGCTTTTTTAAATAATTCGTTCTCTATAAAAACATAATTGAGAGCACGATACTTGATCTTACAACCTGTCGACCCCGTGGGAGTTGTAGCAGTAGAAATGTTAAAGACTAAGTCATTGGATTGACTAGACTTATACAGATCAAAATAAAAATCGCCACCGCGCTTTATTGTTTCCAAAGGAATGGGAAAAGAGCGAATAACCAAAAAGAGGGGGGAAAGATTCTAGGTAAGGGGGTTGGTTATGCAAAGGGAAGGTATTAGCACCTAAAACATCTATGGTACTCCGCAGGAACCTCTTTGTAAAATCTGTATATTTTGGCTATAAAATGTTGTATGTAAAATAGATTGTGGTGGTGAGAAAAGAAGTTTTTTTTTTGCACCTACCACCTTCCTTGCAATAGGGGATCAGGGTACACGTAATTCATATTTAAAAAATTTTAAAATACAAATGTGTTGGTTAATTTTATAAGATGAGACATTGTCATCATTGTCTGTGTGGAAAACATACTTACCACCCACAATCATGAGGAAGGAAAATTTGCATCATCTCAAAGTGGAGGATATGGCTTGGATTTTAAAATCAACAATGCCTCACTCAACACCCGAGTGGAAAATATCTCTCTTCACTACATATTGTAGAAGTATAGTTGTTTGCATCACTACATGGATTGACAAGAGTCCAATCTTTTGAGAAAAGTTTTAAAGTAAAAAGTCAAAGTGGAAAAATGGTTTGAAATGAGATTGATTGACTTTTAGTCTTCTCACAAAAAATGTCAAGGTATAATTAAGTTGATTGAAGTTTGTTTATGAAAATGCATGGACCTAAGTCCAAGTTTATTATGAAAGTGGTTCATGTTTAGAAACAAGAAGAGTTTTCAAAAGGAGGAGGAAGATTTTTTTAAATTAAAAAAGATGGGAGGAGAAGAAGAGACTATCCTAAAGCATAAGGTAAAAGCTAGTGATAAGAACCATATAACCAATAAGAAGTTAATAGTTGACATTATGAGTCAAGATAGAATTCTCATTCCTTAGATTAAAATCAAACAAGCAAAGATACTAGACCCCTTGAGAGAACCAAGCTTCAAATGTATTAAGTCTTCACAAAAATTTGGCAGAGTAACGGTTGTATACGGGTGAATTCTAGATTACAAACAAAGTATGTAATCACAATGACCTGCACACAAAACAAACAAATAACCCAATGTCTTGAGGTAAACCTCAAGAACTACAGACAAAAATATCAATTAAGGTCATAAGGTCTCCAACATAGGCCAAGGTTTCTAACCCTAAGTCCAAGAAGTCCAATACTCCATAATGCCAAGGATAGTAACCAAATAGTCCAAGTATCATTAAAGCTTTTTATGGTTCATGTTGATTATTAGGTGTTTTGAAAAAGAAAAACTCAAGTGAGCAAAATAAAATGACAAGAAAGTAAATGCTCAAGTGAGCAAAGATGAAAAATAACATGAAATGTAAATGCTAAAAGTAAATGGTGTACAAAATAAAAGTGCATAAAATAAAATCACAAAATAAAGTCAATTATTAGTGGTTAGTTGGATGACCATCTTGAAACTTGCATTTGGAACTCATTAGAGGATTGGTATAACCAAAGCCTACACACAATAAGTTGCGTTTGCATTTTGTCAAGTATATCATCCATTTTTGAATCCTCAAAAGTACCATTTAATGATCAACGATGTTTAAGTGATCCACACTTACCAAAAGGGTTGTAGATCCATTAGAGGATTGATAGAACCAAAGCCTCCACACAATGAATCTCAAGGTTATTGGATCAAAGAGATCAAATTAACATACCTAGGCTTGCAAACATAGGTTTGGGCCACGAATGATTATTTATTCGAATCGGGACAAAATTTAGCGTTATGTTAAGCAATCGTAAGTGGACTTATATAGAAGTCGCACTTATTTTGAGACCAGTCAATAGCAATCTATGCACCATTTGTTTTGAGACATGATATAGAGATCATGCTCCAATAACACTTAGTGCAATAAGAAAGGGATGATATGAAGAGGGGTAGGAAATAATACAAACCACATTTGAATTAAATTTTAATCAAACTATTATTAAAATTATTCATCCATTTTTATGGAGTTAAACTCAACACCATGGATCCAATGATGTTAACAAAGTTCATGATAAAAAATTCAACCCAAGATCAGTCAGAAAATAATCACAAAATAATATTGCATTTAATATATACATTAAAAAGAGGTTTTAAAAATGTTTTAAAATGAAAATAAGAAAGAAAAATATAAATTATGTTCAAACCAATCATGAAAAAATAAGTAAGACCATAGAAAAATCAAAAATGGACTCAAATATTTTTATAAAATTTTTGGTAATTTTTTAAAGTCAGAAACTATTTTTAAGCTAATTAAAATTGCTCAAACAAATAGAAAATAGATCAAAAATAGTAAACATCAATATAAAATTCATAAAATTTTCAAAAAGTCAGAAACATGTAAAATGATATTTATTAATTTTTTTAGAATTAAAAAATGTTAGAAAATATTTTTAAAGTAATTAAAAGGAATCAAATAATGCAAAAAATATAAAAAATATCAAATATCAAAATAAAAATGTGAAAAAATAGTCATGGGATCAGAAATAATTCAAAGTATTTTTTTGAATTTTTTTCATAATTTTTGAATAAAAAATAAAAGAGTTGTGAATTTTTGAAAATTAAATCAATTAAAATATAAAATCAGAAAATAAAATAAAATCAAAAAGATATGGGCCATTAGGTCATAGTCAAAGTGTTGGTAAGCTAATCCAATGGACCAGACGCGCTGTGCTTGACATGGACCTTAGTAAGATGCACATGGGATCAGAAAAAGGGCAACCAATGAAATTAAAACGTTTGGCACGCTATCATTGGCTGAGACGAGACATGTCATCATCTTCGACCTCCAGCCACCCTGCAATGGAGATTTTGTGAGATCTTTCAAAATGGAAAAATTAGGATCCCAGACCAGTATTATTGGATTCGTCTCTTCAAGACGATCCTAACACCACCATCGTGCCAAATTTATATAAAGTATGCAAAGAGGTATGAATCAAAAACCCAGAAAATAGTGAGCACCTTCAATTTGAGATTTCTCTCTCAATTCTCAATGGATTTAAAAATTGTAAGAAGCACAAGAATCAGGAGAAGGAGTATAACAGGTTAGGGATTTATTTGGATCCAAATGCTGGATAATTCTACCTTTTTAAAGTTCAAGAAAGAAGCTCTGAAACTGGACTTTTGTAGTTTGAATTATAGCTCATTTTGCTTGGTTTAAATGCTGGAGAATTTGTATGATGCTTACGGAAGATGAATGTGCAAAGAATTTTGGAAGAAAAAGGTTGAATCTCAGAAACTGGTTTCAAAAATTTGAAGTTCGTGTGAGGTTTTGCCAGAGTGTATTTGGCTCTCAAAGCTTGAGGAAATGAATGGGGGGTGACCCTCTATTTATAGGGAATCAAATGGAATGTTCAAACGTGTGAAATGATGAAGTTTGGAGGGAAATCGTGTGAACCTGATACACGAGCAAGGTGTGATCTGTGTTGCATCCAAACTCATCCAATCCTTGTGTTTTAAGGCTCTAATCCACTTTGGCAACTTGGTTAAACATGTTTAGATCACAAACGGGTGCTAATTTGATGTTTAGAAGCCAAAACATGAATTTCAAATTCTAACTTATGAAGAATCTTCGGTTCCAAGTGACCAAGTTCAATCCAATGGCATTCTCAGCTCAAGGGGTCTTAAGGCATGATTCTTGATGCTTTAGAAAGACGAGATTACAAGCATTGCAATGGAAAAATAATGGAATCAAATGGATGTTTGAGCTTAAAGTTGCAATGAGTCAAAGTTGGGGAAAAAGGTTGAATTTTCATACTAAGAAATATTTCAAATTTTTCAACAAAAGTGACCTATAATGTTTTGCATCCAAACATGGCCTTCCACTTGGAATTAGCTCTTGAACAAAAAATATGACATGAAATAGACCTCTTGAATGACATTTTGAGACTTGAACCATTCAAAATATCCAAAAATTGAGAGAGTTGTGAATTGTTGAAGTTGGCAAAATATATTGAAATGACCTATAGTCTTTTGTATCCTTAGGGCATATTCCATCCATTTTCTCACTTTTCACATAAAATAAGGCATAAAGTTCACACCCTTAATATCAATATGGAAAAAGAGTGGGCTCAAGGTGATAAAAATTGACCAAGTTATGATAATTTGAAGTCACACATGAGAAAATGGGGGTTCATCTGGAGAACTTGTACTCTTTCTTCATCATCAAGTTTCTTCCACATGAAAACTCCTGAACAATTTTGAAGTGATTTGTTAATAACCCTTTGAAGAGAAGGATTTCTTTGGAATTACTCAAAAATACCAAAAGATGAGCAAGATATAATTCTTTGAAGTTCAAAACCCTAGCTCCTAGATCAAGAAAATGCTTTGAGGAACTTTGACAATTTTGAACAACCTTCTTGTACCAACACTTTTTATTTGTAAATAGAAGTTGTTTAGGATGATAATGAGAACTCATAGCCACCAAAACCACTTACATGTCTTGAGAATTGAGATAAATATGCAATTGTGACCAAGGGGAACAAAGTCTTGTCCAAACATGATTACTTCTTCAATCAACCCCTTGTACTTTTGAAACAATCTTGATAACTTTTAAATGTGGTGAACCAAGATAAACCTTGCCATGTAATTTCTTCCAAAACAACTGCAGTGGTGAGGTTTGGACTTCTCAATCTTTATTGACTAGGGCATGGAAATAAACTCATGATCCCATGGAGCAACTTGCTAAGCCTCATTGCCTTTACCTACATTATTAACAAATAAGACAAACCAACATTGCATTTTATTAATTAAAAAGAAAATCAAGACAAAATATTCATGATCTCAAAAGAAAACAAGTCAAGGTGCTTGGTGATTCCTCAAAGAGCAAAGCTAAAGATAGAGGGAGAACCAAAAGCCCTAATGTGATCTTGTTGTGATTGAATCAACATGATATGATGAAGGGATCTTAGGGGGGAAAATTGGGGTACAACAACTGCCCTTATTTAAGTTTCTTCTATCCGGAGATACGAAGGTTAAAAATATTCGTGTCAACACGACCAAAGATACTTAAATATAAAATAAACCCTATTTTTGGCCCTAAGATGCCATGCAATGCTTATGAGCATGAATGCATATGAACAAAATCAAAGAGACGCAAAACACCACTGGGGATGTAAAAAAAGGAAAAAAAAACAAGAGAGAAACCTGACCAGGAAAATAAATCACTGGTGGATCAAAAGACCCGACTCATAGAGTGTGATAAAAAGTCAAAGGATACACCAACTTCTACTGAAGGTGAAACTACCAACGTTCACTGAAGGTAGAAAGAGGAAAGAAATAACAATAATGACGTTTACTGACGGTGAGCTACCAACGTTTACTGAAGGTAGAGAGAAAGAATCATCGACATTCACTGATGATGAACTACCAACTTTTACTGAAGGTAGAGGGAAAAGAAATATCATAGCATCACCGTTCACTGACGATGAACTACCAACGTTCACTGAAGGTATAAAAAAGATAACAATCACCAACTTTTAGTGACAGTGACCTACCAACTTACACTGAAGGTAGAGAGGAAATATATCATAACACCATCGTTCACTGATGATGAACTACCAACGTTCACTGAAGGTAGCAAAAACATAACAATCACCAACTTTCACTGATGGTGACCTACCAACTTTCACTGAAGGTAGAGAGAAAATATATCATAGCACCGTCGTTCACTGATGATGAACTACCAACATTCACTGAAGGTAGAAAAAAGATAACAATAACTAACTTTCACTGATGGTGACCTACCAACTTTCACTAAAGATAGAGAGGAAATATATCATAACACCATCGTTCATTGATGATGAACTACCAATGTTCACTGAAGGTAGAAAAAAGATAACAATCACCAACTTTCATTGATGGTGACCTACTAACTTTCACTTAAGTTAGATAGAAAATATACCATAGTACTACAGTTCACTAACGATGAACTACCAACTTTCATTGAAGGTAGAAAAAAGATAACAATCACAAACTTTCACTGATGGTGACTTACCAACTTTCACTGAAGGTAGATAGGAAATATATCATAGCATCGCCATTCATTGACGATGAACTACCAACATTAACTGAAGGTAGAAAAAAGATAACAATCACCAACTTCCATTGATGGTGACGTACCAACTTTCACTGAAGGTAGAGAGAAAATATATCATAGCACCGCCGTTCACTGACAATGAACTATAAATGTTCACTGAAGGTAGCAAAAAGATAACAAGTTTTTTTTTCAAAATTCCGGCATTTCACCTAGAACGGGTCTCAACTTCTTCTTTAACCTAGGCATTCTACCTGGAAAGGGTAATATATAAGTTGTCTCAAATAAAGATACTACCACTTGTAAAGATTTCATAATGAACTGTTTCTGCGATATTGAAAGACTTGCCATCCACGGGAGTAATTTGACAACAAACTGAGAACTATCCACTCATAGAGAAGATAGCAAAAAAGGTAACGTCGAATTTTACAGGAAAGTATAAGTTGCTCAAATAAAGAGACCTGTTACTTCCTATTATAGGAAGGATTGTAAAAATGATTTTTGGGGAAAGCAATATGACTTCCTGGGGAATGAATTATGACTTCCTACGGAATAAATCATGACTTCCTGGGGAAATGCCAATATACTCCTGCTGAGGAGATAAAGTCTTCTCGTGCAAAATAAATGCACATTCTCAAACCAAAACTCGAAGCTTGCAGAAATCCAAAATAAAAATATTACTGAGGATCAAGGATTCAAACCAGAAATAAACTGGAATAAAACAGGTCTTCCAAAATACATTCTTTGAGAAATAAACTCAAGAGGGAAACTTAAATCATCCAGACAAAGAGCTGTGTAAGAAGTCTAAAGGAAAAATCTTCCACGAGGGATAACTCAATGGGGAAATTGAAAGAATATACACTTTCTATGTATGGCTGACACTCTATTGGGGAGAGGATAACACAACTCAGCAAAACAGGGTAATATGTCAACAAGATATTGATGGATACAAATGAGCAATGATTTGCTAAGTTTATCTATGCATGATGTATGTATGAATGTATGAGTGTTATCATGTATATGCTGATAAAACAAACTTATAATACTGGGGATAAACAAACAAAACTAACTCGGGCGCACACAACAGCCGGCTAAATCACATCCAAGACGATCATTCCAAAAGAAAATAAGCACCGACTGAGGAAACAAAGTCCTACTGCATGGCTTAACTTTATTGGGGAGAAACATAACATAGAGACAAAACAGTACAGATATAGAGATATAACATCCTTCTCCAGGCTTCACCAGGGAATAACACTCAGAATTCAACGGGGAAATAAATGTTTTCATGTGTATCACTTCTACTGGGGATTGCAAAACTGATTTCAAATAAGGCAGATGGAAACCAAATTGTCAAAACATCCACTGGGGAATACAGACTTCATTAAGGGAGATAATGCTTCATCGTCGAGATATCAACTGGGGACTTTGTGCTGACTTCATTGGGGAAGTCAACACCACATCATCGGGGGAAACCAAGATACGTTCTTCACTAGGGAAACTGGAGATACGTTCTTCTTTGAGAGTAATTATTGCACCAACTTCTCCGGGGAAAAGGACTTCTATCAAATAAGCGAGGCCTTCATTGGAGAATCTTGGATTGAGTCTTCATATCATGCAAACTTATTCCACACAAGATTCCCTGGTATAGTCTTCTTGGGAAATAACTACCAACAGAAATGCCAATTACTACCAAAAAGAACAACATTCTGCAAATGGTTTCATCTTAGCATACCAAGGGAACAAGAACTTTCGTCATATGTGAGAAAAATTTGCTAGGGGATCTGGGATAGCGGCTGAGAACACCTTTCCAGGGAAAGCAAAACTTCTCGAAATTACTGGGGTTTGTCCATTCCTGGGATTACTACTTTTGTTTTCCTCTTGAATCACAAAATCTTAAAGTAAAAGTAAGTTGTAAATTCTTTTTGAAAAAACAATTTTGTTATTTAATCCTTTTTGCTTTGAAAATTATTATCAATAATAAATGGAGTCTTTGTAAGCTGAATAAAAAGAGGACTATAAAGAATTAGATAAAAGCTCAAATTTTATTGATAGAATGGTCGTCTGCGAATGGCGAGACTCCATGGATAATTACAAAGTTTGGAAAATGGTAATATATAATGGAAAAGATACATTGAAATACAATGACCACTATTCCCTCTAACAACTTTGAAATTCTGAGCAGTAGCTTCTGTTGAAGTATGGTGAGGATCCAAGAAGGTTGTTTCTTCCATGGTCAAGTCTTGTCTGATGTAGTTACTTGCCAAGAAAGTCCCTAACTTTTGCCTAAGCTGCCCTTGCGTGTTTTCAACTTAACGGGAAATTTTATTCTGTTTATGTCTCTAATTTTTGCCTAGACCACCCTTTCGGGTTTTCGGCCTACCGAGACGCTCTTTTTTTCCTAAGTCGCCCTTTTGGGTTTTCAACTTAGCGATCTTTTCTTTTATTTCTTTAGGCGAAGTATTTCTTGACTGCATCAGCATTCATGGGACGTGGGAACTCCTCGCCATCCATAGTTTGAAGAACTAATGCACGGCCAGAGAAGGCTTTCTTGACAACATATGGGCCTTCAAAATTGAGAGTCCACTTGCCCCTAGAATCGGTGTTAAAATACATGATCTTCTTGAGCACGAGGTTGTCTTCTTTGAACTCACGAGGTTTGACCTTCTTATCAAAAGCTTTCTCCATCCTCTTCTGATATAACTGCCCATGATACAAAGCCGTCATTATCTTCTCTTCGATCAAATTCAATTGGTCAAACCTGTTCTGGACCCATTCAGCCTCTAATAACTTGACTTCCATTATCACATGCAAAGAGGGAATCTCAACCTCGATTAGGAGTACCGCTTCCTTTCCATACACAAGGGATAACGGGGTTTCTCTTGTTGAAGTGCTGACAGATGTCCGATATCCATGTAAAGAAAAAGGGAGAATTTAATGCCAATATTTATAAGTAACAACCATCTTTTGGATGATCTTCTTGATATTCTTATTAGTATCTTCAACAGCCCCATTCATCTTTGGCCTGTACGAAGATGAATTGTGATGGACAATCTTGAATTCTTCACAAAGTTTTGTCATCATCTTGTTGTTCAGATTCGAGCCATTGTCGGTGATTATTCTGCTCGGCACACCATACCGACATATGAGATTATTCTTAATGAAGCACACAACAACCTGCTTAGTAACATTAGCATATGAAGCAGCTTCCACCCATTTGGTGAAGTAATCAATTGCTACCAAGATAAAATGGTGTCCATTCGAAGCTTTGGGTTCTATCATTCCAATCATGTTAATACCCCTCATAGAGAAAGGTCGCGGGGAAGAAATAACATTGAGAAGTGTCGGAGGCACATGAATCGTGTTCGTATAAATCTGGCATTTATGGCACTTCTTTGCAAATTTGTAACAGTCAGATTCCATTGTTAGCCAATAGTAGCCCTTAGCATCTTTTTAACTATCGAATGTTCATTGGCATGAGTGCCAAATGAACCTTCATGAATCTCTTGCATCAACATGTCTGCTTCGTGTATATCCACGCATCTGAGCAAGACCATGTCGTAATTTCTCTTGTACAACACATTTTCACTGAGGAAGAAGATGCCGACCAATCTTCTCAATGTCTTTCTATCTTTATTCGATGCACCAATCGGTTATTCCTGAGTCTGAAGAAAATGCTTGATATCATAATACCAAGGTTTCTCATCTGCTACCTCTTCTGTTGTAAACACATGAGGGGCCTATCTAGTCGTCGAACTATAATTCGAGGTATATCATTCTAATTATTCACTTGATACATAAGAAGCCAGATTTGCCAAAGCATCTGCCATTTGATTTTCGTCTCTAGGGATGTGATGGAATTCAACTTTATTAAAGAAGGGCAACAATCTTCTAGCATAATCTTTGTAAGGGATCAAGTCGAGGTGACGAGTATCCCACTCTCCTTTAATCTGATTTATTACCAAAGCTGAATCACCATACACATCCAGAGTTTTAATTCTGAGATCAATAGCTTCCTCGAGACCCATGATGCAAGCCTCATATTCTGCCATATTATTAGTACTCAAATTTCAACCTTGCAGTAAAAGGAATGTGCGATCCATGTGGAGTGACAATCACAACACCAATTCCTTTACCATAAGCATTCACAGCTCAGTCAAATATCATACTCCAACGAGATTCAAGATCAGGACCTTGCTCAGGAAATGGTTCATCACATCCTCATCGGGGAAATCATACTTCACGGATTGATAATCATCGACTGGTTGGTGAGCAAGATAATCTACCAAAATGCTACTTTTAATAGCTTTTTGAGTTCGGTATTTGATATCATATTTAGATAACAGCATCTTCCAGTGGGCAATTCTCCTAGTAAGAGCAGGCTTTTCAAAAATGTACTTGATTGGATCCATTTTGGAGATCAACCAAGTAGTGTGATTCAAGTTGTACTGCCACAAACATTTTGCCCCCCAATCCAGAGCACAACATGTCTTTTCCAGCATGGAATACCGCGATTCACAATCAATAAACTTTTTACTGAGATAATAAATGGCATACTCTTTCTTCCCTGTTTCATCTTGTTGTCCCAGAATACAACCCATGGAATTATCTAACACTGTCAGATGCATAATCAATGGTCTTCCTTCAACAGGAGAGAGAAAGATAGGAGGTTCAATAAGATATTCTTTAATACTTTCAAATGCCCTTTGACAGTCATTTGTCCATACATAACCTTGATCTTTCTTTAAAAACTTAAAGATCGGTTCACACGTTACAGTCATGTGAGAAATGAATATGGAAATATAATTCAAACGCTCGGGGAACCCTCTGACTTGCTTTTCATTTCTCGGAGCTGGAATCTCTTGAATTGCTTTGACTTTATCAGTGTCAACTTCAATCCCTCTCGGGATAACAATGAAACCCAACAATTTCCCTTGCCGAACACCGAAGGTACATTTATTTGGATTCAAGCGGAGACGATACTTCCTCAAATGCTGAAACAACTTCAACAAATCTTCTACATGCCTTTCTTCAGTCCGGGATTTAGAAATCATATCATCAACATATACCTCAATTTCCTTGTGCATCAAATCATGGAATAGGGTTGTCATAGCCCTCTAGTACGTTGCACCAGCGTTCTTCAACCCGAAGGGCATCACTCTGTAACAGAATGTTCCTCAGGGTGTGATAAACATTGTATTTTCCATGTCCTCATGAGCCATCCTTATTTAATTATACCCAAAAAATCCGTCCATGAACGAGAAAACTTTGAATTTTTCTTGCTATCCACTAACATATCAATGTGTGGCACTGGAAAATCATCTTTTGGACTAACTTTATTTAGATCTCTGTAATCTACGCACGTGCGAACTTTTACGTCTTTCTTCAGTACTGGGACAATATTGGAAATCCACTGAGGGTACACTGATGTCACAAGAAAATTGGCATTAATCTGCTTTAGAAATTCTTCTTTGATCTTCACTGCCATATCTGGGTGAGTTCTTTGCAACTTCTGTTTGATTGGCGGGAACTCTGACTTCAGCGAAAAATGATGCTCTACAATATATGTATCTAGACCAGGCATATCTTGGTAAGCCCAAGAAAAAATATTCACATACCCTTTCAACATCTCAATCAACCCGCTCTTCACACCAGGATGCGGTAATGCTCCAATCTTGGCTTCCTTCGGATCTTCTTCTGAACCCAAATTGATTATTTCCAATGGCTCTTTATATGGCTGAATGGCATTCTCCTTGCGCTCAAGCAACCGTGAGACCTCTTCTGGAATATCATCATAGTCTTCTTCTTCGGCCCTATACACAAGACATTCAAAGTTGGGAGAGGCTGCAGGGTCATTGTATTCAACGGGTTTTTTAATTAATCTGCACATATGATTTGTGATTGCTTTTAGAAACTGACACATATAACAAGTGATCATGCAGATTGAATTTCATTTATTATTTATTTTGAAAGGTTTTTTCTGATTACCATTTTCCAAGAAAAAAGCAAAAATTAAAAACACAATTTGGGAAACAAAGTCAACTTTTATTATTGATTTAAAAGTTAAAGCAAACGATGAGCCCATACAATATCAATACTTTCACCTTGGGGAGAGTGAAAGCTTTTCAAAAATATTAACAAACAATAAATTACTTTGAAACATGTATGCAAGAGGGAACATCAATGGTGATCCAGTTCCAAACCCTAACTCCGTGCGTCACCTAATTTGGCATTTATGGCTCTGCTTCATCTTCCACAATGGCATTAATCCCGGAAACAGTTGAATGAAGATAACCCCCACTATGAAAGATGTCTTGATACTTATTTGCAGCAGCCTTCAGCTTCATGCTCTTACCCTCATCATTCTTCACAGAGAACCCTAAGACAGCTCTATTCTTATTCACAGGTGGGTCAAAAATCTGTCCCCAAACATCGTCATGGCCATTACGCACAACCTGTCGCGCATCCTTAAATGAAGCTATAGAGTTCTCATTTCCTCTTATGTTGTCAATGGATAAAGCTTGGAACTGGGTTCCAACAACAGCTTCACCCGCCTCTACAATGCTGAAAGAGGACAAATGAGATATCAATAATGCCTGTTCTCCATTTATAATTACCACTTTTCCTTCACGTACAAACTTCAGCTTCTAGTGTTAAGTCGAAGTGACAGCCCCTGCCTCATGTATCCACGGCCGTCCCAGCAAGCAACTATAAGCGGGTACAATATCCATGACTTGAGTAATTTGAAACAAATGTGGGCCTATATGAATAGGCAAGTCCACTTCACCAATAACAGATTTCCTTGATCCATCAAATGCTTTCATAATAGTGCCACTTGGGAGCATGGGTGTTCCCTGATATTTCAAATTCATAAGTGTGCTCCTTGGTATAACGTTCAATGCAGATCCATTATCAATCAGCATATTGGATAGTGAATCATTCTTGCAGTTCATAGAGATGTGGAGGGCCAGGTTGTGATTCCCTCCTTCATCGGGCAATTCATTGTCGCAGAAACTCAGGTTATTACATGACGTAATGTTCCCCACTACGCTGCTGAATTAGTCTACAGGCATATCACTTTCTACAAAAGCTTGGTCTAATACCCTCATCAAAGATTCTCTGTGGGCAGAGGAGTTCATTAGTAGAGCCAAGATAGATATTTTTGAAGGAGTCTGAAGTAGCTGATCTATAATTTTGTAGTCTCTCATCTTGATCATCTTCAAAATATCATCCACCTCCTTTTCTAGTGTAGCCCCACTAGATTCACCCGTAGCCTTCTTGGGTTCAACATCTTCAACAATTTTCTTTCCAACACTAACATCTCCATGAACAACTGGTGCAAATACACGACCACTGCGGGTCACTCTGCTAGTCTCAACAATATTTCCAACATTGGGCATTGGATGGATGGGAACTTACACACCATCCTCTAAAATTGTAGCATTATATTTGTACGGTACAGCCTTATCTGACTTGTAGGGGACAGGACCCGGCAAAATAATTATCAATGGAGTAATAGTTAGCTTGATATGATATTCAACTTCAAAATGGGTAGACGCACCGAAACAAGGCACAATAACATTTACTCCCTCTTCAACATGATTAGTCATTACAGAGTCATCTCTGGAAAACATATCTTCATCCAAGGAGAAGAACTCATCTGCAGAGGCATATTCATCATCTGACTCTTCTTTAGCCAAACAAACCTCAATCATATCCACTTCATGGTAATCATCCCTTTGACCTGTAAGCTTGATAGTTCCATTATCCAACAACAACTGAACACCTTTCCTTACAATCGAACATCCTCGGGAGTCCTGGCGGCAAATTCGGCAAGATCCATACTGATGTTCCACCTGACCAACCATGTGGCAAAAAGTAGCATGCAATTGTACAAGATCCTCATTCATATGTTCCACATAAAATATTCTGAACTCTCCAGGACATCCAGAAACCATGTCAACTTCCTCTTTATACTCTGCCCTAGGCCTGATTATATGGATGAGGCCCCCATCCATCATCTCTTTCAAATCAACCTTTATCTTGTCACAACCCTGTATATCTGTACTACAAATAGCACAACCGGAATGGACATGCGTATAGTAGCTAAACTCACAGAGGTATGTATTCATTTTCACCAAATCTCCTCTAACCAAATTAACATCGAAAATTTGGAAGTCACCTGGACAACCGGCCACCATGTTCATATCATTTTCTCCCCCATGCTTGGGCAAAGGACTATCTTTCACATTAGGGCCCACATCCTTGAAAGATAGAATACCAGACTTCACCAATTTCTGTACCTCAGTCTTCAAAGGATAGTAATTATCAACATTATGCACTGGTGCTCCCTGATGAAAAGCACATGTTTGGTCTGACTTGTAATACCAAGGCAATGGTGATGGTACAGCGGGAGGTGGTCGGGTCTGAACCAACTTCTTCTGAATTAACGTTGGGAGTAACTTTGTATAACTCATAGGAATAAGGTTATCACTCTCCCTTCTCTGATTATACCCTTGATTCCCATGTTGGGGTGGTCTCTGATAAGCGACAGTGGTTGGAGTTACACCAAGAATTTGAGTAACTGAGGCGACTTAATGATGACGCTGATAATTTCTTCTAGGAGGATTAACTCTCCTTTCTTGCACAACAACATTTGTATCTCCTTCTTTATTTTTAGCAAACCCAAAGGATGGCTTCTTCGTATTTCCAGAACATTCACCCTTCATTAGACGACCCTCTCTTACAGCCTCTTCTAAGCGGAAACCCATGGCTACCATTTCAGTAAAGTCACTTGGCGCACTCGCTACCATCCTCTCATAGTAGGAAGCACCCAGAGTCTTCAAGAAAATCTTAGTCATCTCCTTCTCTTCCATGGGAGGAATCACTTGGGCGGCTACCTCACGCCATCTCTGTACATATTCTTTGAAAAATTCCCTGTCTTTCTGGACCATGGCCCTGAGTTGATCACGTCAGATGCCATGTCCATGTTGTATTTGTATTGTCTGATAAATACTTCTCCCAAGTCATTGAAAGTATGGATATTGACGTTATCCAAACTCATATACCACTTCAACGCAGCACCGGTCAAACTATCCTGAAAAAAGTGAATCAGCAGACGCTGATCATCAGTATGGGTAGACATTCTTCATACATACATCACAAGATGAGCACGAGGACAAGTGTTTCTCTTATACTTCTAGAATTCCGGGACTTTAAACTTTGTAGGTATTTTAACATTCAGGACCAAGCATAAATCATCTACATTCTTCCCGAATAATTCCTTTTCCATGAGGGCCTTCATCTCCCTCTACATCTTGTCAAACTGCTCTTGAAAATCATCCATTCTATCATAAAGACCCAAGTATTCACTTGGTGGAGGAAAAGGACGACACATATCATCATTAACAATTGGAACCATATTCACCGAAGAAGGTGCAGCGGGAGCAACATGCACCACAGGAGGTGCAGGAGTAACAGTAGTCTGAACAATTAGAGCTTCTTGAGGACCAGGATTGAAACCTTCTGGCGCAAAGTTCTCTTGCATTCCCCATGGATAACCTTGAGGCATGCGATTCTGAACAACAGTTGGAGTAGCAGACATAAGAACAGCCGGAGCTTCAGTAGTAACCCTTGTTAGTTGAGGTTGAACACTCAGTAGCTGATTCTGAGCATCCACAAGATATTTCATTAGAGTAGTAAGATCGGCCATGCCGGAATTCAAAGCAGAAACCTTCTCGCGCAGCTCGCGATTCTCTTGTTCTAAGTTGTCCATCTTCCTTCTGAAATTAGCTCGAGTGTTGTAGTGGTGAGACAGCTTGTTGAACGAAGTAAAGAAGCTTGGTAAGATACCTGGATATGCCAAGAAATACAAGAAATATGTGCAATATGATGCATGATGTGCAATGCACATGATTTATTTTAATATTTCAAGGGACTTAAAGATTTACAGACACATTGCAAATATCAAAGTAATAACATTTTTGAAATACTGAAAAAAATTATTATGATAACTTCAAAATGGATTACAAGTTTCAATAATCCCAAGTACAAGATGAAAATAAAGTCTAAAACCCTAAGAAGAAAAGTTGATGGAGATCACTTTATACATCGGTGCTTCCCTGTAAGCCTGGCAATCTGAGCCTTCAACCTCCGGTTTTCTTCCGCATATCTGGTGGCAACCTCCTTCCAATCACCTGAATCAGGAAGTGAGCAACTAACATCTGATTGAGGCTTAGGAGAAAATAAATCCCCTTGCCTCTCCATCATCTCTATATCCAGACTCTCAAGAATCTCAAGCAAGTCGTCTTTCTCCTTCAAGTCTACTCTATAGGAAATCTCTAAAGTTTGGCACTTATTCTTCCAAACATCCTTTTCATGTTGCATCTTGACTAAAGAAAGTTGTAGCTCTTCCACATCAACCAATAAGGGAGGAGTGGTCTTCACAAACAAATCAGGCATAGGTTCTTCTCGGGAATACGGCATCTTCAACTGAATAGCTCTCGTTTGGACCCACTGAAGATAAGGCTCCAAAGAAACAACTCCTCTAGGTCCCATGTCTTTCCTAATTTTCCTATGAATGTGACGCCAGGCCTTCACAATCTTCTCCCTAGCTTCCTTATAGTCTTCTCCATCCTTCAGAAAGAAACTTCTCAAATGAATACTATTTGGTTTATCCCTCATCGGATAACCAAGTTGTCGTCGTGCAAGAACAGGGTTGTTGTTAATTCCTCCCTTTGTACCAAGAAGAGGTATATTGGGGAAACTACCACAACTGTCAACAATCTCTATATCCTGGTAAGCTCGATGATACCAATCAATATCTGAGTGAGTAAGTGCAATGATCTTAGGAGCCCAACGGGGTTCCTTCCTGATATCCCAGAAATCATCAGACTGGGGCATATGATAGATAAACCACTGGTACAACAGAGGCATGCAACAGAAAATCATCCCCCATGGTAAGAATTCTGAAGATGAATAGAGTAATAAGCATCACCCAACAATGTAGGAATTGGGTTTTCAATCATGAAGATCCTGATAGCATTAATGTCAACAAACTTGTCCATATTAGGAAATAAGAACAACTTGTAAGCAAGTAGAGCAAAGATGGCCTCAAAAGCGATTGTACTCTTCATCCTAGCAAAGTAACGAGATTTCTCCAATAAGAACTGAGCTGGTAATTCTCTAATTCCTTATTTAGTAGTCATATGGGCTTCAAACTCAGACTTCCCCAGATGAATCAAAGCAACAATCTCATGTGATTTTGGCTCACCCTCCAAACCACTAAATGGAACACGATCGGTAATAGGTAAATCCAACAGATAAGAATACTCCTCTAGTGTAGCCATCGACTGATAGTCAGGGAAAGTAAAGCAATGATACATCGGATCATAGAACTGGACCAAGGTCGAGAGAATACCCCCCTTCATCCTAAGCTTCATGAGAGGAATGATGGATCCACACTTCATCCGAAAATCTGCAGAACACTCAATCTCAGGAATTAGACTGATCAACTTCTCTATCTTGGGATCTTTGAAACTATATTTTCCGGTCTTTCTTTTTCCAGAATCCATGGCTAAAAGGTACCTGAGATATTCACAAATGGTCAACTTTTAAGTCCCTTGAAATGAAATTCCTTCAAAAGATGCTCATGGGTGCATGGATGCATGATGCAACAATCACACACAAGATCACAAACATAGGGTTTATAGGTTCAATGTCACGAGCATGAGGTAGAAGGTACTACCCATAAGGTATGGTCTAAAAGTTATCACCTTCCGAACAAGGTTCTAGAGGTTCCCAGAGTCTACATCCTTCCTTCGGATATTACCAACTTCCCGACTAACTCGGTAATTAGTAATATTCTCAAGAAAAACTCGTCCGAGCGTAGTATCGCGTGACAACTATTTCAGGATTACTCTGTCATAGCTTCTGCACTACACCTAATAGGCCAAGATGGGTTAGGTATTCTACGGTCCTCAGCTTCAGCAGGCTCCCAGGTCAAAAGTAGTACGTCTTCCCGATTACTCAGTAAATGACACTACAGTCAAAGGGGCCTCCACTAAGTGAGGGACCTCATGCCTCCTTTTTTGGGATTACTCCCTCAAAGTTAACATGACTATACCACCCGTCCTATCTTAAAGTTTGCCCAAGTCCAGGTATAGGACTTATAAGTAATCATCAAGAACCCTAAAAACCAGGAAAATCCAGACAAACATATATACAACATATAACACATAAACAACAATAGCACGTATACAAATATAAACAAAGATAGGCTTAACCCACTTAGGGATGGGCCAACAAGAGGTCAATATTTCCCCAGTGAAGTCACCATTTTTTTCTATAGCGGTAGAAATGTTAAAGACTAAGGCATTGGATTGACTAGACTTATATAGATCAAAATAAAAATCATCACCACCCTTTATTGTTTCCAAAGGAATGGGAAAATAGTGAATAACCCAAAAGAGGGGGAAAGATTCTAGGTAGGGGATGGTTATGCAAAGGGAAGGTATTAACACCCTAAACATCTACAGTACTCCGCAGGAACCTCTTTGCAAAATCTGTATATTTTGGCTATAAAATGTTGTATGTAAAATAGATGGTGGAGGTGAGAAAAGAAGTGTTATTATTTTTTTTTTTTGCATCCGCCGCGGTTGCGAACTTAGTGCCTACGTACCACCTTTTGTGCAATAAGGGATCAGGGTACACCTATTTCATCTTTAAAAAAATTTAAAACACAAATGTGTTGGTTAATTTTATGAGATGAGACATCATCGTCATTGTCCGTGTGAAAAACATACTTACCACCCACAATCATGAGGAAGGAAAATTTGCATCATCTCAAAGTGGAGGATATGGCTTGGATTTTAAAATCAGCAATGCCTCACTCAACACCCGAGTTAAAAATATCTCTCTTCACTACATATTGTAGAAGTATAGTCGTTTGCATCACTACAAGGATTGACAAGAGTCCAATCTTTTGAGGAAAGTTTTAAAGTAAAAAGCCAAAGTGGCAAAATGGTTTGAAATGAGATTGATTGACTTTTAGTCTTCTCATAAAAAATGTCAAGGTATTATTAAGTTGAATGAAGTTTGTTTATGAAAATGCTTTAAAAATACATGGACCTAAGTCCAAGTTTATTATGAAAGTGGTTCAAGTTTAGAAACAAGAAGAGTTTTCAAAAGGAGGAGGAAGATTTTTGAAATTAAAGAAGATGGGAGAAGAAGAAGAGACTATCCTAAAGCATAAGGTAAAAGCTAGGGATAAGATCCATCTAACCAAGAAGAAGCCAATACTTGACATTATGAGTCAAGATAGAATTCCCATTCCTTGGATTTAAACCAAACAAGCAAAGATACTAGACCCCTTGAGAGAACCAAGCTTCAAATGTATTAAGTATTCACAAAAATTGAGCAGAGTAACGGTTGTATACGGGTGAATTCCATATTACAAACAAAGTATGTAATCACAATGACTTACACACAAAGCAAGCAAATAACCTAATGTCTTGAGGTAAACCTCAATAACTCCAGACAAAAATATCAATTAAGGTCATAAGGTCTCCAACATAGGCCAAGGTTTCTAACCCTAAGTCCAAGAAGTCCAATACTCCATAATGCCAAGGATAGTAACCAAATAGTCCAAGTATAATTAAAGCTTTTTATGGTTCATGTTGATTATTAGGTGTTTTGAATAAGAAAAACTCAAGTGAGCAAAATAAAAATGACAAGAAAGTAAATGCTCAAGTGAGCAAAGATGAAAAATAGCATGAAATGAAAATGCTAAAAGTAAATGGTGTATAAAATAAAAGTGCATAAATAAAATCACAAAATAAAGTCAATTATTAGTGGTTAGTTGGATGACCATCTTGAAACTTGCATTTAGAACTCATTAGAGGATTCGTAGAACCAAAGTATCCACACAACAAGTTCCATTTTATTTTTGTCAAGTATATCATCCATTTTGGAATCCTCAAAAGTACCATTTAATGATCAACGATGTTTAAGTGATCCGTGTTGACCAAAAGTGTTGTAGATCCATTAGAGGATTGATAGAACCAAAGCCTGCACACAATGAATCTCAAGTTATTGGATCAAAGAGGTCAAATTAACATATTTGGGCATGCAAATATAGGTTTAGGCCACGAATGATCATTTATTCAAATCGGGACAAAATTTAGCGCTATGTTAGGCAATTGTAAGTAGACTTATTTTGAGGCTGGTCAATAGCAATCTATGCATCATTTGTTTTGAGACATTATATAGAGATAATGCTCCAATAACACTTAGTGCAATAAGAAAGGGATGAGATGAAGAGGAGTGGGAAAGAATACAAACCACATATGAATTAAATTTTAATCAAACTACTATTAAAATCATTCATCCATTTTTATGGAGTTAAACTCAACACCATGGATCCAATGATGTTAACAAAGTTCATGATCAAAAATTCAACCCAAGATCAGCCAGAAAATAATCACAAAATAATATTGCATTTTATATTTACATTAAAAAAAATGTTTTAAAAATGTTATAAAATGGAAATAAGAAAAAAAAATCAATTATGTTCTAACCAATCAAGAAAAAAAAGTAGGACCATAGAAAAATCAGAAATGGACTCAAATATTTTTATAAAATTTTTGGTAATTTTTTAAAGTTGGAAACTATTTTTAAGCTAATTAAAATTGCTCAAACAAATAGAAAATAGATCAAAAATAGTAAACATCAATATAAAATTCCATAAAATTTTCAAAAATTTAGAAATATGTAAAATGATATTTATGAATTTTTTTAGAATTAAAATATTTCAAAAAATAATTTTAAAGTAATTAAAAGGAAGCAAATAATGAAAAAAATATAAAAAATATCAAATATCAAAATAAAAATGTGAAAAAATAGTCATGAGATCAGAAATAATTCAAAATATTTTTGTGATTTTTTCATAATTTTTGGGTAAAAAATAAAAGAGTTATGATTTTTTTAAAATTAAATCAATTAAAATATAAAATCAGAAAATAAAATAAAACCAAAAAGATATGGGACATCAGATCATAGTCAAAACACGTTAGTAAGCTAATCCAATGGACCAGACGCGATGTGCTTTATATGGACCTTAGTAAGATGCACATGGGATCAGAAAAATGGCAACCAATGAAATTAAAACGTTTGACACGCTATCATTGGCTGAGACGAGACATGTCATCGTCTTCAACCTCCAGCCACCCTGCATTGGAGATTTTGTGAGATCTTTCAAATGTAAAAATTAGGATCACATACCAGTATCATTGGATTCGTCTCTTCAAGACGATCCTAACACCACCATCGCGCCAAATTTATATAAAGTATGGAAAGAGATATGAATCAAACACCCAGAAAATAGAGAGCACCTTCAATTTGAGATTTCTCTCTCAATTCTCAATGGATTTAAAAATTGTAAGAAACATAAGAATCAGGAGAAGGAGTGTAACAGGTTAGGGATTTATTTGGATCCAAATGGTGGAGAATTCTACCTTTTCGAAGTTCAAGAAAGAAGCTCTGAAACTGGACTTTTGTAGCTTGAATTATAGCTCATTTTGCTTGGTTTAAATGCTGGAGAATTTGTATGATGCTTACGGAAGATGAATGTGCAAAGAATTTTGGAAGAAAAAGCTTGAATCTCTGAAACTGCTTTCAAAAATTTGAAGTTCGTGTGAGGTTTTGCCAGAGTGTATTTGGCTCTCAAAGCTTGAGGAAATGAATGGGGGTGACCCTCTATTTATAGGGAATCAAATGGAATTTTCAAACGTGTGAAATGATGATGTTTGGAGGGAAATCGTGTGAACCTGTACACGAACAAGGTGTGATCTGTTTTGCATCAAAACTCATCCAATCCTTGGGTTTTAAGGCTCTAATCCACTTTGGAAACTTGGTTAAACATGTTTAGATCATAAACGCGTGCTAATTTGACGTTTAGAAGCCAAAACATGAATTTCAAATTCTGACTTATGAAGAAACTTCAGTTCCAAGTTACCAAGTTCAATCCAATGGCATTCTCAGCTCAAGGGGTCTTAAGGCATGATTCTTGATGCTTTAGAAATATGATATCACAAGATTTGCAATGGAAAAAATGGAATCAAATGGATGTTTGAGCTGAAAGTTGCAATGAGTCAAAGTTGGGGAAAAAGGGTTGACTTTCCATACTTAGAAATATTTCAAATTTTTCTTCAAAAGTGGCCTATAATGTTTTGCATCCAAACATGGCCGTCCACTTGGAATTTGCTCTTGACCAAAAAAGTTGGAATGAAATAGACCTCCTGAATGACATTTTGAGACTTGAACCATTCGAAATCTCCAAAAATTTAGAGAGTTATGAATTGTTGAAGTTGGAAAAAAATTATGAAATGACCTATAATATTTTGTATCCTTAGGGAATCTTCCATCTATTTTCTCACTTTGCACATAAAAGCAGGCATAAATTTCACATCCTCAAGATCAATGTGGAAAAAGAGTGGGTTCAAGGTGATAAAAATTGACCAAGTTATGATCATTTGAAGTCACACATGAGAAAATGCGGGTTAATCTGGAGGACTTGTACTCTTTCTTCATCATCAAGTTTCTTCAACATGAAAACTCCTTGAAAATTTTAAAGCGGTTTTTTAATAACCCTTTGAAGAGAAGGATTTCTTTGGAATTACTCAAAAATACCAAAAGATGAGCAAGATATACTTCTTTGAAGTTCAAAACCCTAGCTCCTAGATCAAGAAAATGCTTTGAGGAACTTTGACAATTTTGAACAACCTTCTTGTACCAACACTTTTGCTTTGTAAATAAAAGTTGGTTAGGATGATAATGAGAACTCATTTCCACCAAAACCACTTCCATATCTTGAGAATTGAGAGAAATATGCACTTGTGACCAAGGGGAACAAAGTCTTGTCCAAACATGACTACTTCTTCAATCAAACCCTTGTACTTTTAAATCAATCTTGATAACTTTTAAATGTGGTGAACCAATATAAACCTTGCCATTCCATTTCTTCCAAAACAACTTCAGTGGTGAGGTTTGGACTTCTCAATCTTTATTGACTAGGGCATGGAAATAAACTCATGAACCCATGGAGCAACTTGCTAAGCCTCATTGCCTTTAACTACATTATTAACAAATAAGACAAAACAACATTGCATTTTATTAATTAAAAAGAAAATCAAGACAAAATATTCATGATCACAAAATAAAACAAGTCAAGGTGCATAGTGATTCCTCAAAGAGAAAAGCTAAAGATAGGGAGGAGAACCAAAAGCCCTAATGTGATCTTGTTGTGATTGAATCAACATGATATGATGAAGGGATATTAGGGGGGAAATTGGGGTACAACAGGAATGCGCAGATAGTCAGCCAATGGCTTTCTCCAATCATTCTCTTGTCCATTTTCAATGGATAAAATTTGAAAATTTTCGGCGTCTATACCCCCTAACTTAACGATCGACAAATCTGAAAGGGATAACAGCTTTTCTCGAACTTTCTCTCTTACTTGGGTAAGTTCTTCATTTTGATCTTTCCTGTATCCCGAGGCTTCCTATGCTAAGTCACTAGCCTTTTCGTTCTCTCTTCGAGGTATGTGTCGAATACTTACTTGCTCGAATTGTTTTAGATATCTGATGGTAATCACAAAATACATGATTAAATTTTCTTTGACACATTTGTACTCCTCTGATACTTGTTTAATCACTAATTAAGAGTCTCCCATAATTTTGACGTTCCTTGCCCCCAAATCCAGCAGCAATTCAAGTCCTGTTATTAAGGACTCGTATTCTGCTTCATTATTTGTGCACATATCGTCGATTTTATACTTGAACTTTGCTGGAATTCCACTGAGAGAAATTATAATTCCTCGTATTCCAACTCCATTTTTATGGCTAGACCCATAAAAGTATAGTTTCCATGGCACTAAATCTACATAATTTTGAGGTATGCCAACCATTGAATGGTCGACCAAAAAATCTGCCACTACTTGTCCTTTCATTGCTTTTAAGGGCATATAAGTCAGAGAAAACTTTGTTAATGCTAAAGCCCATTTACCAATTCGACTATGTAAAATTGGTTTGGATAACATGTTCTTAATAATATTGAAACGATAAGATACATACACATCAACAAGCTTTATATATTGCTTTAGTTTAATACAAGAGAATTAAAAGCAAAGACATAGTTTTTATATATCACTATACCTAGTCTAATGATTATTTAGCATTCGACAAAGATAATACACAGGTCTCTCGATACCTTTTTCGTCCTGTTGGACTAACATACTACCTATAGTTGCATCTGAGGCTGCAATATATAACCTCATATGCCTATGTCTAACAGGAGGTGCTAATATTGGAGGCTTTACTAAGTAGTCTTTGATTTTGTCGAAAGCCTCTTGATGCTCCTCTTGCCAAATGAAATCATTTTTTAGTCGAATTAGTGGTGAGAACACTTTGGTTTTTCCACTTAAGTTGGATATGAACCTCCTTAGGAAATTTATCTTTCCCAACAAAGATTGAAGTTCCTTTTTGGTCGACGGTGGTCTGATATCCATGATCGCTTTGGTCTTACTTTGATTTACTTCTATGCCTTTTTTATGCACCACAAAGCCAAGAAAGTCACCTGCCTGTACACAAAAAGCACATTTTAATGGATTCATTTTTAATCCATGTTTTCTCATCCTTTCGAAAGACTTTTGAAGGTGTTGCAGATGAGTTGGTTTACTGTTCGACTTTATTATAATATCATCAATGTAAACTTGCATGAAATCTTTAATAAAATCATGAAACATAGAATTCATTACCCTTTGATATGTCGCTCCAGTATTTTTTAAACCGAATGGCGTGACAACCCATTCATAGGTTCCCAGTGCCCCAGGGAAGTGAAATGCCTTCTTCGACACATCTTCATCTTGAATAAAAATTTGGTTATAACCAGAGTAACCATCAATCATACTTAGATATTCAAATCCAGCGGCCGAATTGACCAACATTTCTTCCACAGGCATGGCATACTCTTCTTTTAGGGTAGTAACATTTAGATCTCTAAAATCTACGACATATCTTGCAGTTCTTATGAATCTGCTTTTGAGGAGTCTTTCTACCTCCTCTTTGATTTTCGACATTATGGCTGGAGCGAAACGTCTGGGCGTCTGCTTTACTGGTTTCTTTCTAGCTTTTATTGGTAATTTTAGTTCTACTAATTCCATGCTTAAACCTGGCATTTCATTATAGTCCGAAGCAAAACAGTCTTTAAATTATTTTAATAAAGATATTACCTCATATTTCAACTTTGGGTCGATGTTGGCGCTGATATAAGTTGGTCTTTTATCCCCCTTTTTGCCAAGATCTATCTCTTCTAAAGGGTCTTGTGGCCGCATCTTTTCGGGTTCCATTGGATCCTTTTTGAATCCTAAAGGTTCTTCGTCATATATATAGTCCAGAAGTTGCTTATCAGCGTTTTCTTCGACCATCTCTAGTATATCTGGTATCTTTGGCTCCATAGCCAAAGTAGTTCCTTCATTTAGAACTTGTGTTTCATTGGCTTTGACAGCCATCTTTTCTTCAGCTTCCAGTGCCAAACTTATTTTACTTTCAGAGATATACACCAAAATCCTATTAAGAGCATCTAGCTCAGACATCATCTAGCTCAGATATCATCACTGATGTCCCCCCATCCTGTCGGCCGGTTAACACAGTATGGATCCTCGAGAGGTTCCACATCCCAAATAAAACCATGGGTTTCATGTAACTTCAATGACACAAATGCTTCATCAAGGTTGGCATAAACTTCTTTAGCAGGTTGGCATGGGGAAATATTAGCCAATTTCCCATCGAACTGCTTCTTTCTGACATTGTTCACATCTTCCATAAAGTACCGTTGTTCAGCTTCAATATTCTCGACTATGTCGTCTTCCCTCCAGATCACCAAACGTTGACACATAGAGCATGGCACAGCCCCCAATCCGTGAAACCATTCTCTCCCTACTAGGAGATTGTAACTTGGCTTGCCTTGAATCACCATGAAAATAGTCGGCCTGGTAACTGAGTCGACAGTGATGTTTACTTGGATTACACCCATGGTGTTCCTAGTTCTTCCTTCTTAGTCTGATAAGACTATGTTATATAATCTAACATCGGTGTCATATTTACCGATTTTCCGTAACATGTGGTGTGGCATAATGTTTATCGTAGCACCACAATCTACCAACACTTTGTTGATAGCAACCCTTCGACTCTAGCCCTTATTAAAAGGGGCTTTAAATGTCTTTTCATCGCCATATCTGGTTTCTCGAAGAAAGCATCCTGGTTCTCAATGGAACCATTGTTCATGACAAAATAGCATGTTGGCTTGTGTAAAGCCATCTCCTCAGCATCCCTATCTGCGGAATCCTCTACTTCTATCAAGCAGTCGTATTCTGCTGGCAGAATTGATACTATGTTGACTAAAATATTCAAACTCTCTTTAGAGTCAGAATCAAAATTGTCAGTGGCTTCTTCAGAACATTTGGCAGCTGGTCGATTCACGAATTCTTTGATTCACTCTTTCATGGAGGAATTGACTTTCACCTGGTACTACCTCTGATTTCCACCTTTTTTTGCAGCAAACTGGCCAGCAGCCGCTTTCCTCTCAGCTTGCTTTCGACGCTGGAAGCGTATCCATTGGGTTCTAGTTATAGGATTCTTCCCCATGTAGTTTTCAAAGATGTGGCTTTTCTTCTCTGACTTGAATTCATGTCGGTAGTCAATCGCTGACTTCCCCCTGTTTGGTGCCCCCTCAATTGGTGCGCCTTTTCTCCCTTGGGATTTAATCCAGGTCCCGTTAGGAGCTTTCGTTAAGGGAATATAACTCCTAGGATTAACATGCGAGTTTCCCATAGCTCTCCTTGGGTCCCTAGTTGTAGGGAACCTTTGATTGTGTGGCTTGGTCATGTTCTTCTCTAATTGTAGCTTCTGGAAATTTTCAATAGCTATCTTGTCGATCAAAGCGCCACATTTAGGACACAAGCAAGCTTTTGAACCTTTACTCTTACAGCGGTAAAGGAAGTCCAACAAATCTTCCTCAGGCCTTGGGTACACATCTGCTAGGCCGACATCAGGACTTTCTCCAGTGCCCTCTTCGACCATATTATCTTCATGGAATTCAGTGATTTCTACCATATTGATGCTCATTGGGTCAAGAAAGAAAGCCTCTTCTTGCTTGAGAGGATCCGTATCAATCTTCATCTTTCTGGCAGCAAACTTCAGCCTGCCCTATTGCAGCGACTTTTGAACGAGATCCGTGAAAAGATAACATTGAGAGGTTGTATGACCAAGATAATTATGAAATTTACAAAAAACCTCTTTTCTGTCGTTGTTCTAATGGTGGTAATTTAGCACCTGGGGGTACTGAAATTTGACCATCTTTAACCAGTAAATCAAAAATTATTTCACACTTAGTGACATCAAAAGTATAAGTTTTTGTTGGGAATTTTGGGTTATTTTCGATCGAATTCTTTCCCTTAGTAGGAAATAATGATTTACATTCATAGGCTGGCCCTGGCTTCATTTCAGCCAAGTCGACCTCTGCCTCTGTTGGTGAGGTATAGTCGGCCTCACAAATGGGATTTGTGTCATCATAATCTATGAAGGCTACTTTTTCTTTTCTAGTCTTAACCTTAGTATGTTTGACTTTTTCTAGTCGCAGACGCTCTAGATGTCGAACTCTATCAGCTAGTTGTGACATACTTTTCACAAAGGTTGGATCTATCTTCTTCCTAATGGAATAATCTAAACCTCCAGCATCCATTTGAACAAGTTCGTGTTCTGGCACTTGAGTAAAGCATCTTGTTTTAAAGACCTAAATTTGTTTAGATAATCATTAATGGTTTCAGAAAACCTTTTGATGTTTGATAATTTGACCAAACTAATTTTTGAATGACCCTCATAAAATTGTTCGTGGAAAAGTTTTTCCAACTTCGTCCATGAGTCAATCGAATTTGGGGGTAAAGTGGTAAACCACATGAAAGCCGCCTTAGTAAGGGAGGAAGGAAAGTGATTTACCCTTAAGTTTTCATTATTCGACATATCCCCGGATTCAGTTAGATATCTGGCAATATATTCCACCATCGACTCTCCATATTCTCCCCCAAATTTCGTATACTTAGGGATTTTCTAACCTCTAGGGTTTTCAGACTGTAAAATATATTCAGACAAAGAGGAGGAATATGTTGGCCTTTGAAGTGCGGTATTCATGCCATTTCTAGCCATAATTCTTTCGACAATGGTGTTTAAATTATTTTCAATGGATAAGTTTTCTTGTCGCATTTGCTCGACAATTTGGTCAGCCTCTTGATGCCGATCTACTAATACCCTGGGTGGATCGACCATAAAATTCCTTAGAGGCACTACCATTTGTCCCTGATGGACAGTTTCATCCTGTATTTCCCCCCATGTCTATTTGACAAGGGGAATCTAGTCGAACAGGTGGTGCCTGTAGAATAGGCGCTGGGGGAGCACCTAAAAAGTTACACTAACGTGTTAATTGGGAAATCACCTGTCGATTTGTTTCAGCAGACTTCCTATTAGTCTCAGCAGACTCTCGTACTATAGGATTAAATACATTACCCATCTGGTTAGTTAACATATTAACCAACTCATGGTTACTATCATCCATTTGTTGCCTTAATACTGCTACTGAAGTATTAGTTAGAGGTGGTACTAAGGGTTGAGGAGGTGCTACCCTATTTTGGTTGCTTCTATTATTTCCTCCTGGCGCAGATCCTTGTAAAGGAGAGTTCAAATTTTGAACATTATCTGATGTCACTGTTGTATTCGATGTTGACTGATATCCTGGCATCATGGAATACGACATTCCATAAGAAGGATCTACATTACCAAAATGAGGCACGTTAGGTATGGTAGTCGTAGTCATCACTGGTCTTGCGCTTCCCGGTTGACCTTGAGACATTTGTACGGAAACCGCAACAGTCGACCCTACTGGAAGAACAAGTGCTACTTGTGAAACTACTTGATCAGTAGTGGTTAAAGTTTGTGACGATATTTCGTCTATGTTTAGATTATCAGGACTCGTCATTCTTGATATTTTCTTCCTAGATAATGGTTTATTATACGCTTTGGTTAACTTCCCATTTCTAAGTTGCATTCACTTATAAATACTCAAGACTAATTCTTAGCACTGGGTCCCACCGGGTGTGCCAATTTGTTTATTATGGAAAATGGTAAACAACCGCTGGTCCTCCCAGGGTCCTAAAACTAAGGGTAACTTGCGAGATTGATCAGTTGATCTCAAGACGCGTGCTAAGATTTTTTTGTTATCACACTTATTCCGTCGAAATATCAGTCAAGGGAAACGACTTTCTTTTGATTGGAGAAACGGGTGAAATGGTTTTCCACACTATGATTTAATTGACTGCCTGGTAACTCGTGACCAACAGAAGATATTCGTACAAAAACGAGACTTACTATACAACTGACAGGTGACTCGTGACCCACAGATAGTGTTAAATTGTTCATGAAAAATAGAAGATAACATATAGATCTTGCTCGACAGCAAAGAGAAAACATATAAAACACTCAAGAGATATAACTGAAAAATAAAATATTTGCATTGAAATAAAGATGGTGATTCAAGTACATCAAACACTCTTCACTCTTGATTTTCTGGCGCTTGGAATGAGAGAGTTTGCCAAAGGATTTGAGAGTACAATTGAACACACCTAAACTACATAAAATCTGCCTATTTATAGTGTTTACAAAGTAACTACCTAGATAAAATCTACGGCTAATATTAACATCTTGAGGTAACTGCTTCACTAGTTGTTGCCACCTCTTTGGCGCTCAAACACATCGTGGATTGCCAGTAACCGCTCATAATTTTGAAGTTCCACTTATTTGGCGCTTGAACACGTCGTGGGTTGTTGGTAACTTCCTACGTTTCCTCTAAGCTTCTTGAACATAAACCACCTCTTCCTTGCTTCGATGCTTTCTTTCTGGCTAAGAATAATCACGCTTTCTCTAAGTCCAAGATACCCTTCTTTGTCGACTAATACCATCTTCGATCGAGTCCTTCTCTTTTACCCTTTTGGTCGACTAAACCAATTCGACCCTCCTGACATATTCTATTATTTCTTCCTAGTCGACGTGATCCAATTTTCGACAGTTTCAATATGGCTCCTTCCTAGCATTAACTCTGACTTAATAAAAACCAACTCTTCACACATTGGCTCCTGTCTCCCAAAAAACCCTTATTTTGGAGGGTGCCTCTTAACTTATGAGAGTATTTTCATTTATCCCATGCACTTGATTTCCTCATGATTTTCCAAGGTAACAGCGGGATGCCCCAGTTTTTTCTGAACTGTTTCCATTGGAATTACAGTCAGCGGGATGCCTTAGTTTTTTTCCTAAGTCTCCTTCAAAGGTTTTGACTTAGCGGGATTTTTATTTTTATTTTTTCTTTTTGTTTCATTTTTCTTTTTGGAAAGATAATGACTGCCTTGCTCAATGATTACGGGGAACCATCTTTGTCATTTTTGGTTTGGGAGCATCTTTGACACTTCTTGTTGTGTGCAAAGGAAAGTTTGATCGCGACCTTTATTGAAAGGTGTCTTGCATGATTTCTTTTGTAAGTGAATGCACAACCAAATTAACTGAGAACTACGCATGCCCATGTTAAGATTGCGGGTTTTTTCGTATAGAAAGAAACTCCAACTTCTAGGCTCAAAAGGGGTGAACAAGGGATTAACTTCCTTATTGTTCTAATGTTTGGGAGTCGAAACAATGCAAGTATATCCTCAGCAAAGTTTTATTCGAAAGCATACCAGCAACAATTATGGGTATTTCATTTTCATCACCCTCCCTCAAATATTTGCATAAACAAAAATTTGATAAAGAAAGTGAACAAGAGAAATAATTTGAAAGCAGTAAATGAAAATGATTTGAATCAAAACATTAAAATGCTCCTTTCATTAAACTTAACATGAAAGTACAAACAAAATTTGAAAGCAACAATGTTAACATAAACAAAGGGGGAAATGCAAACAGAAAGAAAAATGTACTAGTGACTAATCAGTAACAAGGATGAGATGTCCTGTCTGAAACACTGGCTTTAGGAAGTGACTTGAGGGTACCCCAACTCAGTCTTCAACCACTTTGTTTTGGCAAAGGATTGTTGACAACATTAGGACATGCCTCTTTGAAAGTGAGAATATTTTCTTTCACCAATTCTTGCACTCTGTTTTTCAATGCATAGCAGCTTTCTAAATCATGACCGATAGCTCCCTGATGAAATTCAAAGTGAAGGTCAGATCTGAACCCGGCTGGAGGAGGATTTCGAGGAATCAGAGGCCTAGTTGTAATCAAGCCCTTCTGCACCATTGCAGGATATAATTCAGTGTACATCATAGGGATGGGATCAAATTGAGCCCTATTCCCTACATAACGATTCTGATTCTGTTCAATATTCTGTCGTTGAGGAACCTGAACTGGTTGAGCATTGACCGCAGGAGTTACAACCTCTACTTGTGGTTGATCAATGTATTAAGGCCTACGGAGAGGTCCTCTTCTCTCAGTCGAGACAGCATTGGCTTCTACCTCTTTCTTCTTCTGAAATTTCCCAAGGTATTTCTTCGCACCATTAGAAGATTCAGCAGCTTTAGACACTTTACCATTCTTGATTCCTTCTTCTAATCTTTGGCCAAATGTCACCAGGTCTGTGAATCTGGAGGACACACTACCAATCATCTTCTCCCAAAAGAAAGGGGACAAAGTATCCATGAACAAGCTAGTTAGCTCTTTCTCTTCCAGAGGTGGTTCAACTTGAGATGCCAATTCTCTCCATCGTTGAGCATACTCCTTGAAAGATTCTTTCTCATTCTGAGACATATTTTGCAGTTGGAGACAATCAGGTGCCATGTCAAGGTTGTATTTTATTGCTTTATGAAATCATCAACAAGATCTTGGAAGCATTGGATACGACCTTTCTCAAGTCCCATATACCATTTCAATGAAGCTCCACTCAGACTATCTTAGAAACAATGGATAAGCAGCTTGTCATTCTTTGTGTAAGCAAACATCTTTCGAAAGTACATCACCAAATGACTTCTTGGACAAGTGTGCCCCTGGTATTTCTCAAACTTATGAGTCTTGAACTTTGCAAGCATAACCAGGTCATAAACTAGGCACATATTTTTAGCATCAACACTGAAGAACTCATTTCCTTCCATAGCTCTAAGTCTCTTCTCTAAAGTCTGATATTGTTCTTTGAACTCTTCAAACTCGCCAAAGTCTCCTTGTCGTGAATGAAGGTAGAGCTTACGATTGAATACACATCTAAATTACTTGAGAAAACTACCATGCCCCAGGTTATGATTAAGGGTTTTAATTTGTGTAACAAAGAAAAATTCCCACTTCTTAGGCTCAACGGGGTTTGACTAGGGATTATCTTCCTTATAACTCCATTTTTTAGGATTTGAAACAACGCATGTACATCATCAGCAAGGTCTATTCAAAAGCATACTGTATGAGATTATGGTATCGTTTTCGTGATCCTCCCTCTAAAGGCTTAGAGATTTTAATCGAGAGTTGAATATCGCAAAAAGGAATTAAAAACATAGTTTGAATATAATGAATACGAATGAAATAATCCAAGACAAACATATGTGATGCATTAATATGAATAACCAAAGTCTGACATAAAAACAAATGTTTTAAACAACCAAAGAAATTACAACTGATAATTCAAATGAAATAAACGCTCTCTATTTTGGCCATGATTTAGCATGGGAGCAGTGATAACATTGGGAGCCTTATGAGGGTCAAATTCAATCGCCTTGTTGTCGATCAAATCTTTAATCTTATTCTTCAAAGTCCAACAACTGTCTGTGTTGTGTCGAGGACTATTAGAAGGGAAGGCACATTTTACATTTAGATTGTACTTAGGAGAGGAGGTATCGGGGTTTTGAGGAGGATCCTTTAGTGTAATTAGTTCCACTTTCAACAAATGTGGTAACGCTTGATACAATGGCATATTAATCTTAGTGTAATGCCTTTCTTGGTAATTTACCCTACGCCTATTGTCCTATCGTTGTTAAACAGGTCTAGGATTAGAGATTAGCACCTCTCCCTCGGACTGATGGTGGTCCTTTTTTACTATGGCCCCTTTGACCATAGACAACATTAGTTTCTTTTTTACAACCAAACGGCCTCTTCTCAGAATTAGAGGGTGTGGCCATCGGAATTTTCCCACTCGTGATACTGCTTTCGATCCTCTCCCCAGTCAATACCATCTCTATAAAACCAGACAAAGAACTCCCAATCAGTAGATTGAAGAACGGGCCTGTCAAAGTGCCCATGAACATGTCTACCATTTCCCGATTAGTCAGAGGAGGTTGCACCCTTCCAGCTAAATCCCTCAATTTCTATGCATATTCCTTGAACCCTTCTCTTGAGCACATGGACATATTCTGCAATTGCACTCGAGTTGGTGTCAGGTCAGCATTGTTATGGTACTGCTTGTAGAAAGCAGCAGCCAAGTCCTCCCAGTTATGAATGTCGGTTCCTTCTAACGGATAGAACCACTCCAGTTGAATGCCAGCCAAACTTTCTTAGAAGAAATGGGCCCGTAGCTTCCGGTCAGCAGTGTGAGGCTGGATCTTTCTGACGTATGATCTCAAGTTAAGCTTAGGGCAAGAGACCCCGTCATATTTAAAAAATGTGGGAACCTTGAACTTTGGTGGGATGACCACTCTAGAAACCATCCCTAACTCTTCAAAGTCCAAGCCAGGTACTTGCTGAATCTCCATAGCATTGAGGAGATCCTCTAGCTATTGTATTTATCATCAGTAGGAGGATATTGTTCCTTAGAGTAATCAGCTTCTTCTTCATCAGTCCCCGGGTTGTTATCTTCTTCATGATTATCCCCCTCATTTGATGGAGTTGTGAGATCTAGAGCTCGCTTAGCTTTTCCTCTGAACCTTCTACCAAAATTCAAGACACCAGAGGGTTTCTTTGCCTTCTTGGTCTTCTCTTTGATGATAAGAGCTTTCAGATCTTCTTGCCCCTTGGCCAGAGCCAAGCACATTTGTTGGAACTGAGCATTTTGAGCTTGAAGGTCCTTCACTGTTTGTTCAAGAGGCATTTCTTTTGCTGAAATAAACAGCTAAAATAATAAGAAACTTGTCTTGAAATACCTGCTTATGCAATGAAATGCATGATATGCTTATGCGATGTTTTCAAGGACTTCGGGAAATTTAAATTTGCGAGCCAAAATGAAACAAATATTTTTTTAATAAGATTCAAATTACAATTGCCTTTTAGGCTTACAATTTAAAATAAAAAACTCTTAAAATCTAAGAATCACATCTCCCATGGGCACTTCCTCTTCGTGCCGGGGTAGACATTAAGGCTCTCTTCTTTGTAAAGTTGCTTTGTGAGCTCCAACACTCTCTTCTCACTAGTGTAGAATTGATCTCTAAAGGCATCTCATTCTTCCTTCAGCTGAATCCAAGATCTCTGCAGCTCTTCAAGATCAGTGGGCATATCAGGATGGAGAACTGTATAAGGAACATCCTCTTCGGTGACCGGTTCCACAATCACTGGTAAGATGGTTGTATATGGTATCATGAGGTTTTGGTCGCGAGCTCGTACCCATCTAAGATAAGGTTTCATAGGGATGTGTAGCGATAGAAATGTTTAAGACTAAGCCATTGGATTGACTAGACTTATACAGATCAAAAAATAAAAATCGCCACCGTGCTTTATTGTTTCCAAAGGAATGGGAAAAGAGCGAGTAACCCAAAAAAGAGCGGGAAAGATTCAAGGTAAGGGGGTTGGTTATTCAAAGGGAAGGTATTAGCACCCTAAACATCTACGATACTCCGCAGGAACCTCTTTGTAAAATCTGTATATTTTGGCTATAAAAAGTTGTATAAAAATGGATGGTGGAGGTGAGAAAAGAAATATATTTTTATGGTTTTTGCACCCGCCGCAGTTGCGAACCTTTAGTGCCTACGTACCACCTTTCGTGCAATAGGGAATCAGGTTACACGTAGTTTTTCTTTTAAATATTTTTAAAACACAAATGTGTTGGTTAATTTTATGAGATGAGACATCACCGTCATTGTCCGTGTGGAAAATATACTTACTACCCACAATCATGAGAAAGGAGAATTTGCATCATCTCAAAGTGGAGGATATGGCTTGGATTTTAAAATCAACAATGCCTCACTCAACACCCAAGTGGAAAATATCTCACTTCACTACATATTGTAAAAGTATAGTTGTTTACATCACTACAAGGATTGACAAGAGTCCAATCTTTTGAAAAAAGTTTTAAAGTAAAAAGACAAAATGGTTTGAAATGAGATTGATTGACTTTTAGTCCTCTCACAAAAAATGTCAAGGTATTATTAAGTTGATTGAAGTTTATTTATGAAAATGTTTTGAAAATGCATGGACCTAAGTCCAAGTTTATTATGGAAGTGGTTCTAGTTTAAAAAAGAACAACAAGAGTTTTTCAAAAGGAGGGAGAATATTTTTGAAATTAAATAAGATGGGAGGAGAAGAAGGGACTATCCTAAAACACAAAGGTAAAAGATAGGGATAAGAACCATCTAACCAACAAGATGCCAATACTTGACATTATGAGTCAAGATAGAATTCTCATTCTTTGGATTGAAACCTAGTAAGCAAAGATATTAGAACTCTTGAGAGAACCAAACTTCAAATGTATTAAGTCTTCACAAAAATTGGGAAGAGTAACGGCTGTATACGGGTGAATTCCATATTACAAACAAAGAATGTGATCACAATGACCTGCACACAAAACAAACAAACAACTCAATGTCTTGAGGTAAACCTCAAGAACTCCAGACAAAATATCAATTAAAGTCACAAGGTCTCCAATATATGCCAAGGTCTATAATCCTAAGTATAAGAAGTCCAATACTCCATAATGCCAAGGATAGTAACCAAATAGTCAAAGTATCATTTAAGCTTTTATAGTTCATGTTGATTATTAGGTGTCTTAAAAAGGAAAAGCTCAAGTGAGCAAAATAAAAATAACAAGAATATAAATGCTCAAGTGAGCAAAATAAAAATGGCATGAAACGTAATGCTTAAAGTAAATGGTACATAAAGCATAAAAATAAAAAAATAAAAGGTCATGAAGTAAAAAAAAATTTATAATTAGTGGTTAGTTGGATGACCATCTTGAAACTTGCATTTGGAACTCATTAGAGGATTGGTAGAACCAAAGCCTCCACACAAAAAGTTACATTTTCTTTTTGTCAAGTATATCATCCATTTGGAATCCTCAAAAGTTCCATTTAATGATCAACGATGTTTAAGTGATCTGCATTGACCAAAATTCTTGTAGATTCATTAGAGGATTGGTAGAACCAAAGTCTCTACACTATGAATCTCAAGGTTATCGGATCAAAGGGATCAAATTAACATACTTGGGCTTGCAAACATAGGTTTTAGCCACGAATGATCATTTATTCAAATCGGGACAAAATTTAGCGTTATGTTAAGCAATCGTAAGTTGACTTATATAGAAGTCGCACCTATTTTTAGGTCGGTCAATAGCAATCTATGCACCATTTGTTTTGAGACATGATATAGAGATCATGCTCGAATAACACTTAGTGCAATAAGAAAGGGACAAGATGAATAGGGGTGGGAAAGAATATACAAAGCACATTTGAATTAAATTTAAATCAAACTATTATTAAAACCATTCATCCATTTTTATAGAGTTAGACTCAACACCATGGATTCAATGATGTTAATAAAGTTCATGATCAAAATTCAACCCAAGTTCATCCAGAAAATAATCACAAAATAATATTTCATTTAATATACATTAAAAAGGGTTTTAAAAATCTTTTGAAATGGAAATAAGAAATAAAAATATCAACTATATTCAAATTAATCAAGAAAAATTAAGTAAGACCATAGAAAAATCAGAAAAGGACTCAAATATTTTTATAAAATTCTTGGCAATTTTTAAAAGTCAGAAACTATTTTAAAACTAATTAAAATTGTTCAAACAAATAGAAAATAGATCAAAAATAGTAAATATCAATATAAAATTCCATAAAATTTTCAAAAAGTCAGAAATATGCAAAATGATATTTATGAAATTTTTTAGAATTAAGAAATGTCATAAAGTATTTTTAAGGTAATTAAAACAAAGAAAACAATGTAAAAAATATAAAAAAAATCAATATTCAAAATAAAAATATTCATGAGATCAGAAATAATTCAAAGTATTTTTGTGAATTTTTTCATAATTTTAGGATAAAAAATAAAAGAGTTATGAATTTTTGAAAATTAAATCAATTAAAATATGAAAATCAGAAAATTAAATAAAACTAAAAAGATATGGGCCATCAGATCATAATCAATACGCGTTAGTAAGCTAGTCCAATGGACCAGACGCGTTTTGCTTGATATAGACCTTAGTAAGATGCGCGGGGAATCAGCAAAAAGTAAATCGATGAAATTAAAACATTTGGCACACTATCATTGACTGAGACGAGACATGTCATCGTCTTCAACCTCCAACCATCCGGCAATGGAGATTTTGTGAGATCTTTCAAACGGAAAAATTAGGATCCCATGCCAGTATCATTGGATTCGTCTCTTCAAGACGATCATAACAACACCATCGCGCCAAATTTATATAAAGTATACAAAGAGATATGAATCAAAAACCCAGGAAATAGCGAGCACCTTCAATTTGAGATTTCTCTCTCAATTCTCAATGGATTTAAAAATTGTAAGAAGCACTAGAATCAGGAGAAGGAGTAGAACATGTTAGTGCTTTATTTGGATCCAAATGGTGGAGAACTCTACCTTTTCAAAGTTCAAGAAAGAAGCTCTGAAACTGGACTTCTGTAGCTTGGATTATAGCTCGTTTTGCTTAGTTTAAGTGTTGGAGAGTTTGTATGATGCTTAAGGAAGATGAATGTGCAAAGAATTTTGGAAGAAAAGGCTGGAATCTCAGAAACTGATTTCAAAATTTTGAAGTTCGCGTGAGGTTTTGATAGAGTGTTTTTGGCTCTCAAAGCTTGAGGAAATGAATGGGGGATGACCCTCTATTTATAGGGATTAAAATGGAATGTTCAAGCGTGTGAAATGATGACGTTTGGAGGGAAATCGTGTGAACCTGATGCACGAGTAAAGTGTGATCTGATTTGCATAAAAACTTATCCAATTCTTGCGTTTTAAGACTTTAATCCACTTTGGAAACTTGGTTAAACATGCTTAGATCACAAACGCATGCTAATTTGATGTTTAGAGGCCAAAATATGAATTTCAAATTCTGACTTATGAAGAAACTTCAGTTCCAAGTTACCAAGTTAAATCCAATGGCATTCACAGCTCAAGGGGTCTTAGGACATGATTCTTGATGCTTTAGAAAAATAAGGTTACAAGCTTTGCAATGGAAAAAGAATGGAATCAAATAGATGCTTGAGCTAAAAGGTGCATTGAGTCAAAGTTGGGGAAAAAAGGTTGACTTTCTATACTTAGAAATATTTCAAAATTTTCTTCAAAAGTGACCTATAATGTTTTGCATCCAAACATGGCCTTCCACTTGGAATTTGCTCTTGACCAAAAAAGATGGCATGAAATAGACCTCTTGAATGACATTTTGAAACTTGAACCATTCAAAATCTCCAAAAATTGAGAGAGTTATGAATTGTTGAAGTTGGAAAAAAATCATGAAATGACCTATAATATTTTGTACCCTTAGGGCATCTTCCATCCATTTTCTCACTTTGCACATAAAAGAAGGCATAAATTACACATAATCAAGATCATTTTGGAAAAATAATGGGCTCAAGGTGATAAAAATTGACCAATTTATGATCATTTGAAGTCACACATGGGGAAATGGGGGTTCATCTAGAGGACTTGTAATCTTTCTTCATCATCAAGTTTCTTCCACATGAAAACTCCTTGAAACTTTTGAAGTGATTTGTTGATAACCATTTGAAGATAAGGATGTATTTGGAATCACTCAAAAATACCAAAAGATGAGAAAGATATGCTACATTGAAGTTCAAAACCCTAGCTCCTAGATCAAGAAAATGCTTTGAGGAACTTTAACAATTTAGAACAAACTTCTTGTACCAACACAATTGCTTTGTAAATAGAAGTTGTTGAGGATGAAAATGAGAACTCATATCCCCAAAAACCACTTCCATATTCTTTAGAATTGAGAGAAATATGCACTTGTGATCATTGGGAACAAGACCTTGTCCAACCATGACAGCTTCTTCAATCAATCCCTTACACCTTTGGATCAATCTTGATAACTTTGAAATGTGGTGAACCAAAATAAACCTTTCCATGCATCCCTTCCAAAACAACTTCAATGGTGAGGTTTGGACTTCTCAAGATTTATTTCCTAGGGCATGGAAATAAACTCATGAATCCATGGAGCAACTTGCTAAATCTCATTGCCTTTACCTACATTGGTAACAACAAGACAAACCAACATTGCATTTTATTAATTAAAAGGAAGAATCAAGACAAAATATTCATGATCACAAAAGAAAACAAGTCAAGGTGCTTGGTGATTTCTCAAAGAGCAAAGCTAAAGGTAGGGAGGAGAACCAAGAACCGTAATGTGATCTTGTTGTGATTGAATCAATATGGTATGATGAAGGGGTCTTAGGGGCATAACTTCGGGTACAACAGCTGCCCTTATTTAAGTTTCTTCTTTCCGGAGATACGAAGGTTAAAAATGTTTGTGTCGACGCGGTTGAAGATACTTAAATATAAAACGAACCCTATTTTTGGCCCTAAGATGCCATGCAATGCATATAAGCATGAATGCATATGAACAAAACCAAAGAGACACAAAACACCACTGGGGATGTAACAAAGGAAATAAAGAAACAAAAGAGAAACCCGACCAGGAAAATAAATCACTGGTGGATCAAAAGACTTGACTTATAGAAGATGATAAAAAGTCAAAGGATACACCAACTTCTACTGAAGGCGAAACTACCAACGTTCACTGAAGGTAGAAAGAGGAAATAAATAACAACACTTACGTTTACTGACGGTGGGATACCAACATTCACCGAAGGTAGAAAGAGAACATATCAAAGCATCATCGTTCACTGACGATGAACTACCAACATTCACTGAGGGTAGAAAAAAGTAACAATCACCAACTTTCACTGATGGTGACCTACCAACTTTCACTGAAGGTAGAAAGAGAAAATATCATAGCATCGTCGTTCACTGACGATGAACTACCAACATTCACTGAGGGTAGCTAAAAGATAACAATCACCAACTTTCATTGATGGTGACCTATTAACTTTCACTGAAGGTAGAAAGAGAAAATATCATACCACCGCCATTCACTTATGATGAACTACCAATGTTCACTGAGGGTAGCAAAAAGATAACAATCACCAACTTTCACTGATGGTGACCTACCAACTTTCACTGAAGGTAGAAAGAGAAAATATCATAGCACCGCCGTTCACTGATGATGAACTACCAATGTTCACTGAGGGTAGAAAAAAGATAACCATCACCAAATTCCACTAATGGTGACCTACCAACTTTCACTTAAGGTAGAAAGAGAAGATATCATAGCACCGCCGTTCACTAATGATGAACTACCAACATTCACTAAGGGTATCAAAAAGAACAATCGCCAACTTTCACTGATGGTGACCTACCAACTTTCACTGAAGGTAGAAAGAGAAGATATCATAGCACCGCCGTTCACTAACGATGAACTACCAAAGTTCACTGAGGGTTGAAAAAAGATGACAATCACCAACTTTCATTGATGGTGACCTACTAACTTTCACTGAAGGTAGAAAGAGAAAATATCATAGCACCGCCGTTCACTGACGATGAACTACCAACGTTCACTAAGGGTAGAAAAAAGATAACAATCACTAAATTTCAGTGATGGTGACCTACCAACTTTAACTGAAGGTAGAAAGAGAAAATATCATAGCACCGCCGTTCACTAACGATGAACTACCAATGTTCACTAAGGGTAGCAAAAAGATAACAAGTTTCCCCAAAATTCTGGCATTTCACCTAGGACGGGTCTCAACTTCTTCTTTAACCTAGGCATTCTGCCTGGAAAGGGTAATATATAAGTTGTCTCAAATAAAGAGGCCGGCTACTTGTTGTTGTGAAGGATTATAAAGATGACTTCCTGGGGAAAGCAATATAGCTTCTTGGGGAAAGAAATATGATTTCTTGGGGAAATGCCAATGTATTCCTGCTGAGGGGATAAAGTTTTCTCGTGCAAAATAAATTCACATTCTCAAACCAAAACTCGAAGCTTGCGGAAATCCAAAGTAATAATATTGTCGAGGATCATAGATTGAAACCAGAAATAAACTGGAGTAAAACAGTCGGCCAAAATACACCCTTTGAGAAATAAATTCAAGTGAGAAACTCAAATCATCCAGACAAAGAGTTGTATAGGAAGGCTAAAGCAAAAATCTTCCACGAGGGATAACTCAGTGGGGAAACTGAAAGAACATACACTTTTTGCTTATGACTGACACTCTATTGGAGAGGGGTCAACACAATTCTGCAAAATAGGGCAATACGTCCACAAAACAAAACAAATGTGAATGAGTAATGATTTGCCAAATTTTAACTACGCATGATGTATGTATGAATGTATGAGTGTTATCGTGCATATGCCGATAAAACAGACATATAACACTACGAGTAACTAGGAAAAACCAACTCAGGCATAATCAACACTCGGCTAAATCACATCCAAGATGAACATTCCATAAGAAAAAAGTAGGCACCAACTGAGGAAACAAAACCTACTGCCTGGCTTAACTTCAATGGGGAGAAACGTAATTCGGAAGTAAACAAGACATAGCGAAAAAACAGTACAAATACAGAGATATAACATCCTTTTCCAAGCTTCACCAGGGAATAGCACTCAGACTTCAACAGGGAAACAAATGTTTTCAAATGTAATGCTTCTACTGGGTATTTGCAAAATCAATTTCAAGTAGAGCAGACAGACACCAAATCATCAAAACATTCACTGGGGAATTCGTGCTGACTTCATTGGGGAGGTCAACACCACATTCACAAAGGGAAAACCAGTATATATTCTTCACTGGAGAAACCGAAGGCCCGTGTTCTTCGAGAGTAATTATTGTACCAACTTCCCTTGGAAGAAAGAACTTCTATTAAACAAAAGAAACCTTCACTAGAGAAATCTTTGATTGAATCTTCATATCATGCAAACTCAGAAAAAAGGAGAAATGAACCAAAACCTGACTGGGGACACTGGAGTCACAAACCCAATACAGCGAAAACATCTTGAGAAAAACTTCCCCGGGAAACAAAACTTAAAACAACTGGAGTTTGTCCATTCTTGGGAGCACCACTTTTGTTTTTTTCTCTTGCGTCACAAATTTTAAATTAAAAGTAAATTGTAAATTCTTTTTGAAAATAAATGTTGTTATTTAATCTTTTCACTTTGAAAGTTATAATCAATAATAAATGGAGTCTTTGTAAGCTAAATAAAATAAGAAATACAAAGAATTGGGTAAAAGCTGAAATTTCATTAATAGAATGGTAGTCTGCGAATGGCGAGACTCCATGGATGATTACAATGTTCAGAAAATGGTAATATATAATGGAAAAGATATATTGAGATACAATGACAACTATCCCCTCTAACAACTTTTGAAATCCTGAGCAGCAGCTTCTGATGAAGTATGATGAGGATCCGAGAAGATTGTTGCTCAAACGATCAAAATTGGTCTGATGTGGTTACTTGCCACGAAAGTCCCTAACTTTTGCCTAAGCTGCCCTTGCGGGTTTTCAAATTAGCGGAAAATTTTATTCTGTTTATGTCTCTAATTTTTGCCCAGACCGCCCTTTCGGGATTTCGGCCTACCGATACGCTCTTTTTTGCCTAAGTTGCCCTTTCGGGTTTTCAACTTAGCGAGCTGCTCTTTTATTTCTTTAGGAGAAGTATTTCTTGACTGCATCAGCATTCACGGGACGTGGCAACTCCTCGCCATCCATTGTTTCAAGAATTAATGCACCGCCAGAGAAGGCTTTCTTGACAACATACAGGCCTTCAAAATTGGGAGTCCACTTGCCCCTAGAATCAGCACTAAAAGACATGATCTTCCTGAGCACGAGATCGCCTTCTCTAAATTCACGAGGTTTGACCTTCTTATCTAAAGCTTTCTTCATTCTCTTCCAATATAACTGTCTATGACACAAAGCTGTCATTCTCTTCTCTTCGATCAAATTCAATTGATCAAACCGGTTCTGGACCCATTCAGCCTCTGACAACTTGGTTTCCATTATCAAACGCAAAGAGGGAATCTCAACCTCAATTAGGAGTACTTCTTCCATTCCATACACAAGGGAGAACGAGGTTTCTCCTGTTGAAGTGCGGACAGATGTTCGATATCCATGCAAAGCAAAAGGGAGAATTTCATGCCAATCCTTATAAGTAACAACCATTTTCTGGATAATCTTCTTGATATTATTATTAGCAGCTTCAACAGCCCCATTCATCTTTGGCTTGTACGGAGATGAATTGTGATGCACAATCTTGAATTCTTCACACAGTTCTATCATCATCTTGTTGATCAGATTCAAGCCATTGTCAGTGATAATTCTGCTCGGCACACCATACCGACATATAAGATTATTCTTAATGAAGTGCACAACCACCTACTTTGTGACGTTAGCATATGAAACAGCTTCCACCCATTTGGTGAAGTAATAAATTGCTACCAAGATGATACGGAGTCCATTCAAAGCTTTGGGTTCTATCATTCCAATCATGTCAATTCCCCACATAGAGAAATTCCATGGGGAAGATATCACATTAAGAAGTGTCGGATGCACATGAACCTTGTCCGCATAAATCTGGCATTTATGACACTTCTTTGCAAATTAGTAACAATCGAATTCCATTGTCAGCCAATAGTAACCTGCCCTTAGCATCTTTTTATCCATCGAATGTCCATTGGCATGAGTGCCAAATGAACCTTCATGAACCTCATGCGTCAACATGTCTGCTTCGTGTCTATCCACGCATCTGAGCAAGATCATGTCATAATTTCTCTTGTACAATACATTTTCACTGAGGTAGAAACTGCCAACCAATCTTCTCAATGTCTTTCTATCTTTATTCGATGCACCAATCGGGTATTCCTGAGTTTGGAGAAAACGCTTGATATCATAATACCAAGGTTTCTCATCTGCTACCTCTTCTGTTATAAACACATGAACGGGCCTATCCAGTCGCCGAACCTTAATTTGAGGTATATCATTCCAAGTATTCACCTGATACATAGAAGCCAGAGTTGCCAAAGCGTCTGCCATTTGATTTTCATCTCTAGGAATGTGATGGAATTCAACTTTATTAAAGAAGGGTAACAACCTTCTAGCATAATATTTATAAGGGATCAAGTCGGGGTGAAGAGTATCCCACTCTCCTTTAATCTGATTTATTACCAAAGCTGAATCACCATACACATCTAGAATTTTAATTCTGAGATCAATAGCTTCTTCGAGACCCATGATGCAATCCTCATATTCTGCGATATTATTAGTACAATCAAATGTCAACCTTGCAGTAAAAGGAGTGTGCGATCCATGTGGAGTGACAATCACAACACCAATTCCTTTACCATAAGCATTCACAGCTCCATCAAATATCATACTCCAACAAGATTCAGGATCAGGACCTTCCTCGGACAAAGGTTCAACACAATATTTCACTTTCAGAAACATCACATTCTCATCGGGAAAGTCATACAACATAGACTGATAATCATCAATTGGCTGGTGAGCAAGATAATCTACTAACACGCTGCTTTTAATAGCTTTTTGAGTGCGGTATTCAATGTCATATTCAGATAAAAGCATCTTCCAGCAGGAAATTCTCCCAGTAAGAGCGGGCTTTTCAAAAATGTACTTGATTGGATCCATTTTGGAGATCAACCAAGTAGTGTGATTCAACATATACTGTCGCAAACGTTTTTCCGCCCAGGCCAGAGCATAACATGTCTTTTCCAGCATGGAATACCGCGACTCACAATCAGTAAACTTTTTACTGAGATGATAAATGGAATACTCTTTCTTCCCCGTTTCATCTTGTTGTCCCAGAATACAACCCATGGAATTATCTAACATTGTCAGATACATAATCAACGGTCTTCCTTCGATAGAAGGGAGCAAGATAAGAGGTTCAAGCAAATATTCTTTAATACTTTCAAATGCCCTTTGGCAGCCAGCCATCCGCACACAACCTTGATCTTTCTTTAACAACTTAAAGATTGGTTCACATGTTGCAGTCATGTGGGAAATGAATCTGGAAATATAATTCAAACTCCCGAGGAACCCTCTGACTTGATTTTTAGTTCTTGGCGCTGGAATCTCTTGAATTTCTTTGACTTTATCAAGGTCAACTTCAATTCCTTTCTTGCTAATAATGAAACCCAACAATTTCCCTGATCGAACACCGAAGGTACATTTATTTTCATTTAAGCGGAGACGTTACTTCCTCAAACGTAGAAACAACTTCAACAAATCTTCTACATGCCCTTCTTCAGTATGGGATTTAGCAATCATATCATCAACATATACCTCAATTTCCTTGTGCATCAGATCATGGAATAGGGTTTTCATAGCCCTATGGTATGTTGCACCAGTGTTCTTCAACCCAAAAGGCATCACGCTGTAACAGAATGTTCCCCAGGGTGTGATAAACGTTGTTTTTTCCATGTCCTCTGGAGCCATTCTTATTTGATTATACCTGGAAAATCCGTCCATGAACGAGAATACTTTTAATTTTGTTGTGCTATCCACTAACATATCAATGTGTGGCAATGGAAAATCATCTTTTGGACTAGCTTTATTTAGATATTTGTAATCTATGCACATGCGGAATTTTCCGTCTTTTTTCGGTACTGGGACAATATTGGTAATCCATTCGAGGTACACTGATGTCACAAGAAAACCGGCATTAATCTTCTTTATAACCTCCTCTTTGATCTTTATTGCCATATCTGGGTGTGTTCTTCTCAACTTCTGTTTGATTGGTGAACACTTTGGCTTCAACGGTAACGGTGCTCTACAATATTTGTATCTAGACCAGGAGTATCTTGATAAGACCAAGAAAAAATATCCACATACTCTTTCAAAAACTCAATCAACCTGCTCTTCACATCAGGATGCAGCAACGCTCCGATCTTGACTTCTTTTGGATATTTTTCTGAACCCAAATTGATTACTTCCAATGGCTCTTTATATGGCTAAATGGAATTTTCCTCGCGCTCAAGCAACCGTGAGACCTCTTCTGGAATCTCATCATAGTCTTATTCTTTGGCCCCATACACAGGATATTCAAAGTTGGGAGAGGGTGCAGGGTCATTGTATTCAACGGGTTTTTTAATTAATTTGCACATATGATTTATGATTGCTTTTAGAAACTGACACATATAACAAGTGATCATGCAGATTGAATATCAGTTATTTTGAAATGTTTTTTTTATTACCATTTTCCAAGAAAAAGCAGAAAATAAAGACACATTTTGGGAAACAAAGACAACTTTTATTATTGATTTTAAAAGTCACAGCAAACAGATAAGCCCATACAATATTAATACTTCCACCTTGGGCAGAGTGAAAGCTTTTCAAAAAGATTAACAAAAAAAATTACTTTGAAACATGTATCCAAGAGGGAACATCAATGGTGATCCAGTTCTGAACCCTAACTTCGTGCGTCACGTAATTTGGCATTTCCTGCTCTGCTTCATCTTACACAAAGGCATTAATCCCAGAGACAGTTGGATGAAGATAACCCCCGCTACAGAAGATGTATTGATACTTGCCTGCAGCAGACTTTTCTTCATGCTCTTACTTTTGTCATTCTTCAAAGAGAACCCCAAGCCGACTCTGTTCTTGTTTACAGGTGGATCCATAATCTTCCCCCATACTTCACTATGATCCTTACGCACAACTTGTTGTGCATCCTTAAGCGAAACCATAGAATTCTCATTTCCTCTTATATTATCAATGGATAAGGCTTGGAACTGGGTTCCAACAACAACTTCATCCTCCTCCACAATGCTGAAAGAGGACAAATGAGATATCAATAATGCCTATTCTCCATTTATGATTACCACTTTTCCTTCACGTACAAACTTCATGTTTTGGTGTAAAGTCGAGTTGACAGCTCCTGCCTCATGTATCCACGGCCTTCCTAGAAAACAGCTATAAGCGGGTACAATATCCATGACTTGGAAAGTAATCTGAAACAAATGTGGGCCTATATGAATAGGCAAGTCTACTTCACCAATAACAGATTTCCTTGATCCATCAAACGCTTTCACAATAATGCCACTTGGGCGCATGGGCGTTCCATGATATTTCAATTTCATAAGCGTTATCCTCGGTATAACGTTCAAAGCTGGTCAATTATCAATCAGCACATTGGATAGTGAATCATTCTTGCAATTCGTAGAGATGTGGAGGGCCAAGTTGTAATTCCTTCCTTCATCTGGAAATTCTTCATCGCAGAAACTTAGGTTATTACAAGATGTAATGTTCCCTACTACACTGCTGAATTGGTCTATAGGCATATCACTTTCCATAAAATCTTGGTCCAGTACCCTCATCAGAGATTCTCTGTAAGCAGAAGAGTTCATCAATAAAGCCAAGATAATTATTTTTGAAGGAGTCTGCAGTAGATGATCTATAATTTTGTAGTCGCCCACCTTGATTATCTTCAAAATATGATACACTTCTTTCTCTAACATAGCTCCACTAGTTTCACTCGTAATCTTCTTGGGTTCAACATTCTCAGCAATTTTCTTCCCAGTGTTAACATCTCCTCGAACAACTAGTTCAAATACACGACCGATGTGGGTCACTCTGCTAGTTTCAGCAATATTTCCAACATCAGGCATTTGTTGGATGGGAACTTCCACGCCATCCTCTAAGATTGTAGCGTTATATTTGTAGGGTACAGCCTTATCTGACCTGTAGGGGACAGGACCCTGCAAACTAATCACCAATGGAGTAATATCCAGCTTGCTATGATACTCGACTTCAAAATGGTCAAGTGCACCAAAACAAGGCACAATAACGTTTACTCCCTATTCAACATAATCAGTCATTATTGAGTCATCTCTGGAAAACAAATCCTCATCTAAGGAGAAATACTCATCTGCAGAGGCATACTCATCATCCGACTCTTCTTCAGCCAAACAAACCCAATCATATCAACTTCATGGTAATCATCCCTTTAATCTGTAACCTTGATGGTTCCATTGTCTAACAACAACTGAACACCTTTCCTCACAATTGAACATCCTCGAGAGTCCCGGCAGCAAATGCTGCAAGATCCATACTGATGTTCCACCTGACCAGCCATGTGGTAGAAAGTAGCATGCAATTGCACAAGATCCTCATTCATATATTCCACATCAAAGATTCTGAACTCTCTAGGACATCCAGAAACCATATTCACCTCCTCTTCATACTCTGCTCTAGGCCTGATTATGTGGATGAGGCCCTCATCTATCATCTCCTGCAAATCAGCCTTTATCTTGTCGCAACCCTGTATGTCTGTACTGCAAATAGAACAACCAGAATGGTCGTGCGTATAGTATCTAAATTCAAAGAGGTCTGCATGCATTTTAACGAAATCTCCTCTAACCAGATGAATATCAAAAATCCAGAAGTCTCCTGGACAACCGGCCACCATATTCACAGCATTCGCTCCTCTATGCTTGGGTATAGGATTGTCTTTCACATTAGGGCCCACATCTTTGAAAGATATAATACCGGACTTCACCAACAACGGGAGTAACTGAGGCGACTTGCTGATGATGCTGATAATTTCTTATAGGAGGATTAACCCTCCTCTCTTGCATAACAGAATTTGTATCCCCTTCCTTCTTCTTGGTAAACCCATAAGATGGCTTCTTCCCACCTCAAAATCCTTCGCTCTTTGTTAAACGGCCCTCTCTTACAGCCTCTTCTAAACGGATACCCATGCCTACCATTTCAGTAAAGTCACTTGGCGCACTTGCTACCATCCTTTCATAGTAGAAAGCACCTAGAGTTTTCAAGAAAATCTTAGTCATATCCTTCTCTTCCATGGGAGCAATCACTTAGGCGGCTACCTCACGCCATCTTTGTGCATATTCTTTGAATGATTCCCTGTCTTTCTGAACCATGGCCTTGAGTTGGTCACGGTCAGGCGCCATATCCATGTTGTATTTGTATTGTTTGATAAATGCTTCTCCCAAGTCATTGAAAGTATGGATATTGACACTATCCAAGCTCATATACCACTTCAGCGCAGCACCAGTCAAACTACCCTGAAAAAGTGAATCAGCAGACGTTGATCATCAGTATGGGTAGACATTCTCCTTATATACATTACCAGATGAGCACGAGGGCAAGTGTTTCCCTTGTACTTCTCAAACTCCGGGACCTTAAACTTTGCAGGTATCTTAACATTCGGGACCAAACATAATTCATTCACATTCTTCCTGAATAACTCTTTTCCCCTTAGGGCCTTCATCTCCCTCTGCATTTTGTAAAACTGCTCTTGAAAATCATCCATTTTGTCATAGAGACCCAAGTCTTCACTTGGTCAAGGAAAAGGACGACACACATCATCATTAACAATTGGAACCATATTCACCCAAGGAGGTGCAGGAGTAACAGTAGTCTATATAACTGGAGCTTCTTTAGGACCAAGATCGAAACCTTCAAGTGTAAAATTCTCTGGCATTCCCCATGGATAACCTTGAGGCATGTGATTCTGAACAACAGCTGGGATAGCAGACACAAGAACAGTCGGAGCTTCAACAGTAGCCCTTATTGGTTGAGGTTGAACACTCGGTGGCTGATTCTGAGCCGCCACCAAAGATTCCATCAGAGCAGTAAGATTGTCCATGCCGGCCTTCAAATCAGAAACCTCCTCGTGCAACTTGCGATTCTCTTGTTCTAAGTTGTCCATCTTCCTTCTGAAATTAGCCCGAGTGTTGTAGTGGTGAGTCCGCTTGCTGAATGAAGTAAGGAAGCTTGGTAAGACACCTGGATATGCATAACAAATTCAAGAAATATGTGCAATATGATGCATGATATGCAATGCACATGATTTATTTTATTATTTAATATTTCAATGGATTTAAAGATTTATAGACACATTGCGAATATCAAAGTAATAATGCATTTGAAATACTGAAATTTTTTATTATAATAACTTCAAAATAGGTTACAAGTCTTAACAATCCCAAGTATAAGATGAAAATAAAGTCTAAAACCCTGAGAAGTAAAGATGTCGGAGATCACTCTATACGATGGCGCTTCCCTGTAAGCCTGGTAATCTGAGCCTTCAACCTCTGGTTTTCTTCCGCATACCTGGTGGCAACCTCCTTCCAATCACCTGAATCAGGAAGTGAGTAATCAACATCTGACTGAGGCTTAGGAGAAAATAAATCTCTTTGCCTCTCTATAGTCTCTACCGCTCAACTCTCAAGGATCTCAATCAAGTCATCTTTCTCCTTCAAGTCTGCTCTATAGGAAATTTCTAAAGTTTGGCACTTATTCTTCCAACCATCCTTTTCCTACTGCGTCCTGACCAAAGAAAGCTGTAGCTCTTATGTATCATCCAATAAGGGAGGAGTGGTTTTCACAAACAAATCAGGCATAGGTGTTTCCTGGTAATACGACATCTATAACTGAATAGCTCTCGCTTGAACCCATTGAAGATATGGCTCCAAAGAAACAGTCCCTTGGGTCCCAAGTCTTTCCTACTCTTCTTATGAATGTGATGCCAGGCCTTTGCAATATGTTCCCTAGCTTCCTTATTGTCTTCTCCCTCCTTTAGAAAGAAACTACTCAAATGAATACTAATTTGGTTATCCCTCGTCGGATAACCGAGTTGTCTTCGTGCAAGAACATGGTTATAGTTATTTCCTCCCTTTGTACCAAGAAGAGGTACATTGGGGAAACTACCACAACTGTCAACAATCTCTATATCCTGGTAAGCTCGATGATACCAATCGATATCCGAGTGAGTGAGTGCCATGATCTTAGGAGCCCAACGGGGTTCCTTCCTGACATCCCATAAGGCATCAGACTGAGGCATATGAAAGATAAACCACCAGTACAATAAAGGCGTGCAACAGATAATCATCCCTCCATGATAATAATTTCGAAGATGAATAGAGTAATAAGCATCACCCAATAATATAGGAACTAGTTTTCCGATCATGAAGATCCTGATAGCATTAACGTCAACAAACTTATCCACATTAGGAAATAAAAACAACCCGTAGGCAAGTAGAGCAAAGATGGCATCAAAAGCGACTGTACTCTTCATCCTGGCAAAGTAACGAGATTTCTCCAATATGAACTGGGCCGGTAATCCTCTAATCCCTCCTTTAGTAGTCATATGGGCTTCCAACTCAGACTTCCCTAGATGGATCAAAGCAGCAATCTCATGTGGTTTTGGCTCACCCTCCAAACCAGTAAAAGGAACATGTGATCGGTGGATCTGGAACTGACTGTTTAACGCTGGTTCGCGAAATGTCGCGGAAGCAAGAGTCGCCACCGTCTTTTATTTTCTCCAAATGGAAAGGACAAAAGCACAGAAAAATTCCTTATAGAGATTGCTCTCGGTTCGGGAGGTAGGTTATAGAAAGGGAAGGTGTTAGCACCCTTTCTATCCATGGTTATCCATGGGCTCTTAGATACTTGCTCATTTGTGTTTTCAAAAATGGTTTGTTTGCTCTTCAATGTGGGTTTTAAAAAGTTTCTTTGAAAATTTCAGTTCGACTCTTGTGTCAGAGTGTTTGAAAAATTGCTTTGAAAGCTTTTGAAAAGTGTCGGTGTGAAAAGATTTTTGTTTGTTTTTGAAGAGAGCAAGTATCTACGAGAACCTACCTACCCTAAGGAATTCGTCTGTGTAAATGTCCTTTAAAGTAGTGCCATCCCACCATTGAGAGGTAGGTAGCACCACCGTTGGAGGTGTTCGGGTCAATTCGAAGGTTCGGGACATGGTGATCACCAGAGCAATAGGAAGACACCTTAGAAGCTACCCTCATGCCAGGTTCCCGGATCATGAGGACTTACTAAGACATCCTCTACTCGACGATCACCTTTCGAGGCAAGGCAACAGTGAGGCGTACCCTAGGGGTGGTGTGTGCGAATTGTGTGTCGTTTTCATTTGCATTTGTCTTATCATGTTTATTGGTGTTCTACGCTTGATTTTATTTTAAGGCCATTCATTCTTGCATGCTTTGTTTAACAGTTAAAAGTTGCGAGGAAAATAAATTCTAAGCTATTACAAATGGCGCGGGTCCACATCGCCAAAATTAAACCGGACCCGATTTGACAGAAAAGTAAAGAAATTAAAAGAATTAAAAGTGCAAGAAGTAATTACAAGGCTTCGGGAGAGGTACATAATTATTCAAGCGAAATAAAATAAAGATGCGAAATTAAACAATTAAAAATATGGGCGTTGGACCCTTTCGCAAAATTAAAATTAACATGATGAAATTAAAATTAAAATTAAAAGAAAATGTTTTTGGTATTTTTATGTTTTTTTAGATTTAATAGGAAAAGAATTAATTAAAACTAAAATAAAATGTTAAACCTAGTTCTAATTATTTTTTAAGTTATTAAGAAAAATATTGGAGTTTTTAACCTAAATTAACTCTAAATTATTTTCATGCAAATTTGATTATAAAAATAAATAAATAATATTATTGTGAGAAAGAAAAAATTAAAAGGAATAAAATTTATTAAACCTATGTCTACATTTTTTAGATTTTATTATGAAAAGAATTAAAATTGTAACCTAATTTAAAACTAATTAATTACATGCTAATTTATTTACAAGAAAATATCAAAATAAATAATCATTATATTTTTTATCTTTTTCTGAGTTTTTTTTATGTGTTTTATATTTTGTAAAAAAAAATAATAATTAATTAAATTAAAACAATAAAGCAAATAAAACAATAATTGAAAAAAATAAAATATGAAGAAAACAAATAAAAAGAATTGCAAACCAGGGGGGGTTCAGTCCCAAATTAGGAGGTGTGATCCTTAGTAATCTGGCCCATTTGATTTTGGCCTTATTGACTTTTTTGAATCACATATGGTGCATTGACTCAAGCCTACAGCGTTCATCAATTTTCAGCCCTTAATTTGATCTCCAGGAACACGTGGATAACTGGATCTTGAGGTGTATGGTGCGCCTTGAACGTTAGCGCTGCATAGGAATTGTTATGGAAAAATAACATGAGAATTTATACAGACCTGGGGCTCGAACCCAGGTCTTGGACGTTGCAAAGGTGTACACCTGCCACTGAACCACTGCGCATGTATTTACTATATAATAATTAACAAATATTATAAAAAGAAAACAAACATTAGTGGGTAACACGCGCGAGTTTTCAAACTGGCGTATCATTTGTTGACAACACATCATCTTCTTCACCATCCCTGTAAAACAAAACACAAAGGCAACGGTTTTTCATGCGTAGTTTTAGGTGTGCTATTAGAAAATAGCGATTAGGCCCATGGTGTCCATAAATTTGGCGCGATGGTCCCATCTTCTTCGTCCAGACGCGATGAGTTGGATGGTGGTGGTCTCAAGGGCTAATTTTGCCTCGTTTCAAAAGCCCCAAATTAAGGTCCTGTAAACCCTAGAATTCAAGCATGGCGAAATCTCGTATACAGCATAATAATTCAATTAAACATAATGGTTAGCTTTAGAATCGAACGAGGAATAAGAATCCATGAACAAAATGTTGTAAAAATGCATAGAATGCAAAACACGATAATGGAAAAAAATGGCAAAAGAGTGACTTCTGTACAGCGTTTCAAGAGGCTATCTTTGATGCTTTTGATTGGAATATGTCCAGTAGTCTCCAAGGAAGCTATTGGAATATGTTTTGTGCTTTGAATCGACCTGTAAAGGGGTTTACAGTTTTGAACTTTTTGGCCAAAAATTTCAAGTTTGTTCTTCAAGCTTTTGAGCAGCTGCGTGTCCCTTAGCATTAGGTTTTCACTCAGGCTTATGTACTGAATAGATTAGGTTAACAAAATTGATCCAAATATCTTTCATTCATGAATTGAAGATTTGATTTGTTAAGGATCTTTTTTCAATCTTTTTTCAAGTGTTCTTTGCTCTCAATCATGCCAATCAATCCAATTCTTTCCTAATTAGCATATGCACGAAATCTTGATGGCAAAACATGCATGAAAAGATTTATTAGGTCAAGTTATATATTTTTCACATATTTAAATGATTTAAATGAATTAATATAAATAAAAATTCAAATAAATAAATAAAAAATGAGAAAATACTTCCCTTTGGGCCAAGTGGTCGTGCATATGCTTAGAATGATGAATCATGGAAGAAAAATGGGCCCATTAGCAATTTTAGGTCATTTGAATCAATGTTGACTTTTCAAAATATCCAAAAATTTCCCAACTTCCACAAGGCATAACTTGCTCAATTTTTAAGCTTTTCTCATGTTCTTGGACATTTTGGAAAGGTCTTTGAGTCCTCTAACCAATGCATTTGGTCCCATGTCATTTTGGTTTACCAATCTCAAGTTATGGCCTTTGACTTAAAGTCTCTTTTTGTTGACTTTTGAAAATGACCTATAATGTTGAAGTTGATAACTTTTTGTGAGAGCATTTCTTGGACTTGAAGTATGAAGATGAGTTGTAGGAAATGTCTTTCTCTTCAAAATGAGCTTTGGATGGAATTTTTCTGATAATCCATGTGAAAGTTATGCCCTGGTCAATTTCAGTTGACTTTTTCAACTGTCCAAATAAGGAAACTTTTGCATTTTGATGATTTCTGAGCCAAATTTTGAGAATCATGATCAAGCATTGATCAAATGATGTTTGTGGCTTCAAAATGATATGTTGACCAAAAATTTGAACTTTTGACTGCCAAATGACCATTTTGCCCCTACAGTTGACTGTAGTGCAATTTAGGGTTTTGACTGTGCAATTTTGTACTGAATGCCTTGAAACTTGATATGAGGATGCTTGACCATATTTGTAGGCATATGAGACTTGATTGGGTCTTTGAAAACTTCATTTCTTTGATCAGAACACAAACCCTAGTTTTGACTGTATGGGAGACCTTTGCACTGTGCAACCCTTAGGGAATTTTGTAGCTTTACTTGGCAATTTCTTGAAGAATATGGGAGGGCAAATTTTGGGGTACAACAGAACACGATCGCTAACGGGTAAATCCAGCAAATAAGAATACTCCTCCAGTGTAGGCATCAACTGATAGTCGGGAAAAGTAAAGCAATGATACATCGGATCATAGAACTGGACCAAGGTCGAGAGAATACCCTCATTCATCCTAAGCTTCATTAGAGTAGTGATGGATCCATACTTCTTTCGAAAATCTACAGAACACTCGATCTCGGGAATTAGACTGATCAACTCATCTATCTTGGGATCCTTGACACTCTACTTCCCGGTCTTTCTTTTTCCATAATCCATGGTTAAAAAGTACCTGAGATATTCACAAACGGTCAACTTTTAAGTCCCTCGAAATAAAATTTCTTCAAAAGATACTTTAGAGTGCATGGATGCATGATGCAACAATCACACACAAGATCACACATATAGGGTTCATATGTTCAACGTCACGAGCATGAGGTCGAAGGTACTACCCATAAGGTGTTGGTCTAAAAGTTATCACCTGCCGAACAAGGTTCTAGAGGTTCCCAGAGTCTACATCCTTCCTTCGGATATTACTAACTTCCCGATTAACTCGATAATTAGTAATATTCTCAAGAAAAACTCGTCCGAGCATAGTATCGCGTGACAACTATTTCCGAATTACTCCATCATAGCTTCCGCACTACACCTAAAAGGCGAAGATGGGTTTGGTATTCTACGGTCCTCACCTTCAGCAGGCTCCCAGGTCGAAATCAATATGTCTTCCTGATTACTCGGTAAACGACACTACAATCAAAGGGGCCTCCACTGAGTGGGGGATCTCATGCCTCCTTTTTTGGGATTATTCCCTCAAAGTTAACATGACTATACCGCCCGTCCTATCTTAAATTTTTCCCAAGTCCGGGTATAGGACTTATAAGTAATCACCAAGCACCCTGAAAACCAGGAAAATCCAAACAAAAATATATACAACATACTATATATAACAAACAATATCACATATACAGATAAAAACAAAGATAGATTTAACCCACTTAGGGATGGACCAGCAAGAGGTCAATCTTTCCCCAGTGAAGTCGCCATTTTTTTCTGTAGTGGTAGAAATGTTTAAGACTAAGCCATTGGATTGACTAGACTTATACATATCAAAAAATAAAAATCGCCACTGCGCTTTATTGTTTCCAAAGGAATGGGAAAATAGCGAGTAACCCAAATAAGAGGGGGAAAGATTCAAGGTAAGGAGGTTGGTTATGCAAAGGGAAGGTATTAGCACCCTAAACATCTACGGTACTCCGTAGGAAACCCTTTGTAAAATCTGTATATTTTGGCTATAAAATGTTGTATAAAAATGAATGGTGGAGGTGAGAAAAGAAATATATTTTTATGGTTTTTCCCCCTCCGCGGTTGCAAACCTTTAGTGCCTACGTACCACCTTTCAAGAAATAGGGGATCAGGGTACACTTAGTTCCTCTTTTAAAGATTTTTAAAACACAAATGTGTTGGTTAATTTTATGAGATGAGACATCACCATCATTGTCCGTGTGGAAAACATACTTACTACCCACAATCATGAGAAAGGAGAATTTGCATCATCTCAAAGTGGAGGATATGGCTTGGATTTTAAAATCAACAATGCCTCACTCAACACCCAAGTGGAAAATATCTCTCTTCATTACATATTATAGAAGTATAGTTGTTTGCATCACTACAACGATTGACAAGAGTCCAATCTTTTGAGAAAAGTTTTAAAGTAAAAATCAAAAATGGTTTGAAATGAGATTGATTGACTTTTAGTCCTCTCACAAAAAATGTTAAGGTATTATTAAGTTTATTGAAGTTTATTTGTGAAAATGTTTTACAAATACATGGATCTAAGTCCAAGTTTATTATGAAAGTGGTTCAAGTTTAAAAAAGAACAAGAAGAGTTTTTCATAAGGAGGGAGAAGATTTTTTAAATTAAAGAAGATGGGAGGACAAGAAGGGACTATCCTAAAACACAAAGGTAAAAGATATGGATAAGAACTATCTAACCAATAAGAAGCCAATACTTAACATTATGACTCAAGATAGAATTCTCATTCTTTGGATTGAAACCAAGCAAGCAAAGATATTAGACCTCTTGAGATAACCAAACTTCATATGTATTAAGTCTTCACAAAAATTGGGTAGAGTAACGGCTGTATACGGGTGAATTCCAGATTACAAACAAAAAATGTAATCGCAATGACCTGCACACAAAACAAACAAACAACCCAATGTCTTGAGGTAAACCTCAAGAACTCCAGACAAAATATCAATTAAGGTCACAAGGTCTCCAATATAGGCCAAGGTCTCTAATCCTAAGTCAAGAAGTCCAATACTCGATAATGCCAAGGATAGTAACCAAATAGTCCAAGTATATTTTAAGCTTTTATAGTTCATGTTGATTATTAGGTGTCTTAAAAAGGAAAAGCTGAAGTGAGCAAAATAAAAATAACAAGAATATAAATGCTCAAGTGAGCAAAATAAAAACGGCATGAAATGTAATTCTTAAAGTAAATGGTACATAAAGCATAAAAATAATAATAAAAAAAGGTCATGAAGTAAAAACAATTTAATAATTAGTGGTTAGTTGGATGACCATATTGAAACTTGCATTTGGAACTCATTAGAGGATTGGTAGAACCAAAGCCTCCACACAAAAAGTTGCATTTGCTTTTTGTCAAGTATATCATCCATTTGAAATCCTCAAAAGTAGCATTTAATGATTAACGATGTTTAAGTGATCCGCGTTGACCAAAAGTCTTGTAGATCCATTAGAGGATTGGTAGAACCAAAGCCTCCACACTATGAATCTCAAGGTTATTGGATCAAAGGGATCAAATTAACATACTTGGGCTTGCAAACATAGGTTTGGGCCACGAATGATCATTTATTCAAATCGAGACAAAATTTAGCGCTATGTTAAGCAATCGTAAGTGGACTTATATAGAAGTCACACCTATTTTGAGGCCGGTCAATAGCAATCTATGCACCATTTGTTTTGGGACATGATATAGAGATCATGCTCCAAAAACACTTAGTGCAATAAGAAAGGGACAAGATGAAGAGGGGTGGGAAAGAATATACAAACCACATTTGAATTAAATTTTAATCAAACTATTATTGAAATCATTCATCCATTTTTATGGAGTTAGCCTCAACACCATGGATCCAATGATGTTAATAAAGCTCATGATCAAAATTCAACCCAAGTTCAGCCAGAAAATAATCACAAATTAATATTGCATTTAATATATACATTAAAAAAGGTTTTAAAAATGTTTTAAAATGGAAATAAGAAAGAAAAATATCAATTATATTCAAATTAATCAAGAAAAATTAAGACCATAGAAAAATCAGAAAAGGACTCAAATATTTTTATAATTTTTTTTGCAATTTTTAAAAGTCAGAAACTATTTTAAAACTAATTAAAATTGTTCAAACAAATAGAAAATAGATCAAAAATAGTAAACTTCAATATAAAATTCCATAAAATTTTCAAAAAGTCATAAATATGCATAATGATATTTATAAAAAAATTTAGAATTAAGAAATGTCAGAATGTATTTTTAAGGTAATTAAAACAAAGCAAATAATGCAAAAATATAAAAAATATCAATTTTCAAAATAAAAACATGAAAAAATATTCATGAGATCAGTAATAATTCAAAGTATTTTTGTGAATTTTTTCATAATTTTTGGATAAAAAATAAAAGAGTTATGAATTTTTGAAAATTAAATCAATTAAAATATAAAAATCAGAAAATAAAATAAAACTAAAAAGATATGGGCCATCAGATCATGGTCAAAACGCGTTAGTAAGCTAATCCAATGGACCGAACGTGATGTGCTTGATATGGACCTTAGTAATATGCGCAGGGAATCAGCAAAAATGCAACCAATGAAATTAAAATGTTTGGCACACTATCATTGGCTGAGACGAGACATGTCATCGTCTTCAACCTCCAGCCACCCTGCAATGGAGATTTGATGAGATCTTTAAAACGGAAAAATGAGGATCCCAGACCAGTATCATTGGATTCGTCTCTTCAAGACGATCCTAACACCACCATCGCGCCAAATTTATATAAAGTATACAAAGAGATATGAATCAAAAATCCAGAAAATGCAGAGCACCTTCAATTTGAGATTTCTCTCTCAATTCTCAATGGATTTAAAAATTGTAAGAAGCACTAGAATCAAAAGAAGGAGTAGAATAGGCTAGTGCTTTATTTGGATACAAATTATGGAGAATTCTACCTTTTCGAAGTTCTAGAAAGAAGTTCTGAAACTGGGCTTCTGTAGCTTGGATTATAGCTCGTTTTTCTTAGTTTAAGTGTTAGAGAGTTTGTATGATGCTTAAGGAAGATGAATATGCAAAGAATTTTGGAAGAAAAGGTTGGAATCTCAAAAACTGATTTCAAAATTTTGAAGTTCGCGTGAGGTTTTGATATAGTGTTTTTGGCTCTCAAAGCTTGAGAAAATGAATGGGGGATGACCCGTTATTTATAGGGATTCAAATGGAATGTTCAAGCGTGTGAAATGATGAAGTTTGGAGGGAAATCGTGTGAACCTGATGCACGAGCAAAGTGTGATCTTATTTGCATCAAAACTCATCCAATCCTTGTGTTTTAAGGCTCTAATCCACTTTGGCAACTTGGTTAAACATGTTTAGATCACAAATGCATGCTAATTTGATGTTTAGATGCCAAAATATGAATTTCAAATTCGGACTTATGAAGAAACTTCAGTTCCAAGTTACCAAGTTCAATCCAATGGAATTCTCAGCTCAAGGGGTCTTAAGACATTATTCTTGGTGCTTTATAAAAATTAGGTTACAAGCTTTGCAATGGAAAAATAATGGAATCAAATGGATGCTTGAGCTGAAAGTTGCAATGAGTCAAAGTTGGGGGAAAAAGGTTGACTTTCTATACTTAGAAATATTTCAAAATTTTCTTCAAAAGTGACCTATAATGTTTTGCATCCAAACATGGCATTCCACTTGGAATTTTCTCTTGACCAAAAAAGATGGCATGAAATATACCTCTTGAATGACATTTTGAAACTTGAACCATTCAAAATATCTTAAAATTGAGAGAGTTATGAATTGTTGAAGTTGGAAAAAAATCATGAAATGACCTATAATCTTTTGTACCCTTAGGGCATGTTCCATCCATTTTCTCACTTTTCACATAAAAGAAGGCATAAATTTCACATACTCAAGATCATTATGGAAAAAGAGTGGGCTCAAGGTGATAAAAATTGTCCAAGTTATGATCATTTGAAGTCACACATGGGGAAATGGGGGTTCATCTGGAGGACTTGTAATCTTTCTTCACCATCAAGTTTCTTCCACATGAAAATTCTTTGAAACTTTTGAATTGATTTGTTTATAACCCTTTGAAGATAATGATGTATTTGGAATCACTCAAAAATACCAAAAGAATAGAAAGATATGCTTCTTTGAAGTTCAAAACCCTAGCTCATAGGTTAAGAAAATGCTTTGAGGAACTTTGACAATTTTGAACAAACATCTTGTACCAACATAATTGATTTGTAAATAGAAGTTGTTGAGGATGAAAATGAGAACTCATAGCCACCAAAACCACTTCCATATTCTTTAGAATTTAGAGAAATATGCACTTGTGATCATTGGGAACAAGACCTTGTCCAACCATGACAACTTCTTCAATCAATCTCTTACACTTTTGGATCAATCTTGATAACTTTGAAATGTGGTGGAAAAAAATAAACCTTTCCATTCCATCCCTTCCAAAACAACTTCAATGGTGAGGTTTGGACTTCTCAAGCTTTATTGCCTAGGGCATGGAAATAAACTCATGAACCCATGGAGCAACTTGCTAAATCTCATTGCCTTTACCTACATTACTAACAAGCAAGACAAACCAACATTGCATTTTATTAATTAAAAGGAAGAATCAAGACAAAATATTCATGATCACAAAATAAAACAAGTCAAGGTTCTTGGTAATTTCTCAAAGAGCATAGCTAAAGGTAGGGAGGAGAACCAAGAACCCTAATGTGATCTTGTTGTGATTGAATCAATATGGTATGATGAAGGGATCTTAGGGGGGGGGGAAATTGGGGTACAACAGGATGGAATTCTTGTTCCCCAAAGCCTTACTATCCAGCTTATTTACCATGCCTCAGGCTCGTATGAACCTTTGATGATACCTTTGAACATCATCTTCGTAATTGAACATAATGCCATGGATAAGCATATCATGGGAACCATCCCTCCGAGCATAACCAAACTGTCGTAGAGCCAGGGAAGGATTTTAAGTGATACCTCCCCTAATTCCGAGGAGTGGGACATTAGGGAATTCCCCACAGCGGTCAATGATAGAAATATCTCCCATAGACCGGGAGCACCAAAGAATACCTGAGTGAGAAAGTGACATTATTCTTTGTGACCAACTCAAACCTTGTTCATTCTTCAATACTGATTGAGGAAGGTGTGAAATAAACCATCTAGACAGCAATGGCATGCAGCACATAAGATATCTCCAAGCAAAGTAGGCACGGGGTTACGGGAGAGGAAAACCTTGACAGCATTCACATCTATGCGTAAATCCGGATTGGGGAACAGTACTAACCCATAGATTAGAAGAACTAGGACTCCTTCTAAAGCTTGGAAATCCAAATCATCCCAAAACAATTAAGCCTTTTCTAGTAGGAATTTGACTAGGAAACCCTTAACTCTGCTTCTTGTTTCCCGGTTAGATATAATGTCAGACTGTTTCAGATGCAAGGCTGCTGCAATGACCTCTGGTTTTGGAGCCTCCTCTAAACTTGTGAAAGGCATCTGATCTAAAATGGGTACACCCAATAATTGAGAGAACTCTTCCATGGTGGGTACCAACTGATATCAGGAAATGTGAAGCAATTGTGTTTGGGATCAAAGAACTGAAAGAGTACCCCCATCATCATCTCATCAAAGTTTGAGGTAACCAGGTTTAGAAGTCGACCATATTTCTTGGTGAACGAGGAGTTCTCAGGAACCCTTGATACTAGCTCTTTAAGTTGGAAAGGTATTCTCACAAAGCTGATTCGGATGGTATTTCTATGAACAGCAGTCATGATCTGCAAAACAGAACAAAGATAAGTTCCCCTAATCCTTGAAATGGTTAATGAAATGAATATGTATGTTATGATGTATGATGTTATGTTTGAACAATTTAATCACACATAAGAACACCCATAAGACCTCAGGTTTAGGGTTGCATGAGGTTTATAGGCAAATACGCTCTTTAAGTATAGTTGGTTCAACCTGTCTTAGAAAAGTAATTGGGTTCTAAGGAGTCTCAATATCACTGATTTTTCTTTATCAGGCATTGTTTCAGCTCAGGCGATCTTTTCTCGCAGCTGAAATATCTCGAGAGTCTGATCTCAATGAGTGTAGCATCGAGTATCAACCAATCCTCAACTTTATACCGAGGTCGGCTATCTCACTACTTTATAATGGCCAACTTGTTCAACTAAGGTTCTAAGGTCCGTTAGTGCTTTATGACACCATGCAGCGGCCCCGTATTCTCCTCGATTTAACACAAGGGATACCGGTACCAACAAAAATGTCACACCAACACATCTATCATTTCAACCATATCGGTTTATGTCGTACAGTCTCCATGATCTATTGTTGCTTACCTAAAAATGTGCCCCAGATCCGGGTGTAGGATCTTTACAAGTAAACCCAAGCAAAGAGCCTTAAAGATAAATAAATCAAAGCATACAAGGAAAGAAAATTAAATATGAACTAAGCTCTAAGGTAACCCAACTTTTTATCTTATCTCCCCAGCAGAGTCACCAGTTATGTGATACGGTGGCAGAACTGACTGTTATATTGGTTTTGCGTTTATGTTTGCAAATGTTGCGGTAAGCTAGAGTCGCCACTGACTTTTCTTTTATCCAACAAAGGAAAGAGTGAAAAGAATAGAAAAAGACCTTTAGAGAGTTTTCTGAGTAAGGGGGGTAGATTATGGAAAGGGAATGTGTTAGAACCCTTTCCATCCATAGTTATCTACGGGCTCTTAGATGCTTAGCTCATTTTGAAATACCTTGTGCTTTTGTGTATTTTGAAAAGTATTTTTTGAAAGCGCCTTAGTGCGGCGATTTACTTTATGATAAATCTTGTATCAGTCCTCAAGAGTGTTGATAAATCATTTGAAAAAAATTTTGAAAGTTGTTTTGTGTAAGTGTAAAAATTTGTTTCAGCAAGCATCTAACAGCTATCTACTTTACTCGAAAGGATTGTTCTTTTCCTCCCTTCCTTTAGACAATGTTATCCTACTATTAATGAGTAGGTATCCCTATCATTTGGATGTTTGAGGGACATTTGTGGGTCATCATACATTCATAAAGGAAACATATAGAGACGCTTTAGCAATTTTATTTAAGGGACTAGATCATTTACCGAAAAGGCAACACCGTAGGGTCATCGAAGGACTATGATCTTTTGATTCGAGGGTCTTTGCTAAAGCGTCCCTACTTTTGAGGGACACGACTGTTTCATTTTCCATAGGCAATCAAAGTGGGAATACCCTAGAGGTGTATATGTGCAAGTATGTTGTATTCAGTTATTTTTTTGTCTTTTGTGTTAGATTTTCTAGCGTTTGATTATTAGTCTTATCATGCAATCCTATTAACATACATCTAACAGTTAATATGTACAGGGATTTTAAAGTGCGGGAATTTAAATCTACGCTATTACAAGGTTTCAGGGAGGGGATTATTACAAGTCCAAAATGGGGAGATAAAAGCAGTAAATTTCCTAGTTATTCTATTACAACCCATGAGCATGTACATTAATAATAAAAATGTGAAATTTAAAATAAGCGCGCGAATTGGAAATACGCCTAAAAATCCTAAGGTAAAAGAAAATCTTTTTTATGTTTTATTTTGATTATGAAATAAAATTTGATTAAATCCTAGGTCTATTGATTTTAAATTGGATAAAATAAAGTTAAAGTAATTAATTAATCTATTAACAAAATTAATTTTAAGTAAAAAAACTAAACCTAATTTTTTGTGATTTTTATAATTATTAAATAAAAAGACTAAAAGCAATAAGTAATGAAAGTAACAAAAAAAAGAAAGGCAAATGGGCCTGGATGCTAACTAGCACGCCGGGGGTGTAGTTGAAATTCCTTTAGCCCAATTCTAGGAAAAGTCCAGGTTGCGCCTGACTTCAGTGTTGCTGTCCTTCAGAGGGTGCATCATAGGCTGCATGTTGAGGCGCACGGATCTGGATCAGCTGTGATCTAATGGTTAGGATCTAAATATGTATGGTGTGCTCATGGGATATATCAGTACTGGGTCTGCAAACAAACATGTTAGAAAGAAAACGAAAATCCCTGACCTGGGATTCGAATCCAGGTCCTTCATCCAACGCACACATTCCTTTACCGTCTGAGTTAGTTGTTCAATCGAAATAAAAGAAACTAACATTGAATCCTGCAAGTTTGTTACTTTCAAAACCAAATAAGAAGAACCTATTCCACTCGAAATCAACCCCTGAACCCGAATTTGGGGTTATTTCGATCTGCAACGGTCTGTACCATGGGTTTTGAAAGTGACTAGTTTCAAAAGTCCTAGCATTTGGGCATTGCAACTTACATATATTACGTTAAATCATTCACAAACAACAATAATAATATGAACATGAAATCAACATGAGTTTAAATTATAGATTGAATGAGGCTGAAAATTTTACCAACTGGAGGCGCTTTGATCTGCAATCCTGAGCGTGAGATGGCTTGTGCAAGGGTGGGTATGCGTCTGTGAAAACCCCAGGAACACGATTTGGATGTGAATTTGGCCGGAGGGTGCCTGCAATAGGTGTTGAGTTTGGAAACTTTGGAATTTTTATGTAACTTTTTGGAGTTTCTTGGAGGCAGGTTGTGCGTATGAGGCATTATATGTGTGTAGTCTTTGTGCGTATGTATGTAGTACCCTTGGCTTGTAGAAGTGTTATGTATTTATAGGAGATGGAGGAGACAAGAAAATGGGGAAAGAAACATGACCTTAAAGACCATCCATTAAACATGGCTTTTAAAATAAACTCAGACAAATTTAAAGATTGCCATTTGACTTTTCATGCCATTTTGGAATTTTGAATGAACCTGGACAGGTGATGATTAGCGCCTTGTATGAATTCGAACTGCTCATAGTTTTCCTTATCATAACGTCTTCGATCAGCCCCCAAGCATTATTCTCTTCGATGGCTGTGAGTTTTGATTCGAATTGTTTAGAACCTTCCTTATTAGAACTTCTTAGATTAAGTCAACTTCTGCGTTGATTGCTTGTCTTTGTTGATATGCTTATCAAAAGACATCTTGTTCTGATATTCCAATCGAAGGACACTTTGTTGACATGCCTTCGAGGTAAACCTTATCCTGATATGCCAATCGATGGACACTTTATTGACACACCTTCGAAGTACACCTTATCCTTGCTCTTCGTTTGGCCCAGAGTTGCCTCCTTCGAATGGCTCCAATCCTCATCATTGGGGCTTCTTTGATTGAGCCCCTATTTGTCTTGGTAGCCTGATCTGAAAATTTTCCACTAACCCAATCGAAACTCTTTTCTGGATAGTCGAAGCTTCTTTTGTCATGAATGTGACTATGCAGGAGGCTTGGGCCAGCAAGCAACTTGGACCAAGACTCGTCATAAGACAAACTTATTTTCAATGATTATGTGTCTCCTTCGAATGGAACACGTGTATATCCTTAGAATGTCCCTTTCGTGTGTCTTTCGAATAGCCCACATGTATGCCTTGTGCATTTTTCGAATGGGCCACCAATGTGTGCTCATGATTTGGCAATCATGTGCTGAAGGGTTCAGAGATAGAATCGATGCAACCAGTTTCAAAGGGAACCATTGCCCAATCGAAACTAGCACAAAGGAAACCAATGCCTTATGAATTCTAGCATGATGGATGCCATTTCTCTGTGAATCGAAAGTTAGTTGAAAGGGTCCTTTTGCCTTGTGGATAAAAGGCAAGTTGAGGAAGCCTTTTGTCTAGTGAATCCAAAGCAACTCTGAAAAAGCCTTTGCCTTGTGAATCCAAGGCAAGAATGAAGAGGCCTTGGCCTTGTGGATCAAAGGCGAGTATGTAGGGGATATTGCTGGAATGAAGTTTGTGGACCAAAGCTTGCTCGAAGGATCTTTAAATGTCCAATCGAAGCTTTCATGCAGGGGACTACTGCTTTATGAATCGAAGCAGGCATGTAGGAAGTTCTTGACTTGTGAATCGAAAGCAAGCCTGAAGCAACCAATGTGCATTCAAAGCCTTGTGAATCAAACTTGATCGAAGGAGGCCCAAAACCCAATCGAAGCTTGTGAATCAAGCTTGCGTCGAAGGAATTACAGCGCCCAATCGAAGCTTTCTCAGATGCCAATTGAAATACCCTGTTCATATGCTAATCGAAAGACACTTGTTATCTTCAAAAACTTTATTTTATTTAAGAAAGTGTTTGTAACCACCCATGTAAGAGAATATCTTGGAAAACATGAGAGGGTAAATTTTGGGGTACAATATCATTGTTAGGAGAGAAATCTCGACTAACACTCACAAGGTGTGGGAAAGATGGACCCTGCATCAGCAAGAGTAAGGGTTTGAGAACGCCTCTAGTACTCAAGTGGAAAAGTCGACACCTTTATAACCATGAGGATATGAGAATGTTGCTCGACTATCAATGAATCATGTCTCATCTTGAAAAAGGGTTTTGAAGGGATAAAAGTGCTCGAGCGCACAAAAGGGTTTGAATGAGTTGAAGTGTTTTTGTTAATTTTGGAAAGATGTCAAATTATGATAAAATGAATTGATGTTTGTTTAAATAAAAGAGGTTTTAAAAGAGAAGGCACTCGACAAGGTCAAGGTTTATTATAAAAAAGTTTTGAGTTTATAAGCAAAGAAGATTTTGAAAAGGAGGGAGAATGTTTTGAAAATTAAAGAACATGGGAGGAGATGAAGGGACTATCCTAAAGCATAAGGTAAAAGCTAAAGAAGAGAACCATCTAAACAACAAGAATCCAACACTTGACATTATGAGTCAAGATAGAATTCCCATTCTTTTGATTGAAACCAAGCAAGGATAATAAACCTCTTCAGAAAACCAAGCTTTAATTGCATTAAGTTTTCACAAAAATTAGGTAGAGTAACGGCTGTATACAGATGAATTCCATATTACAAACAAAGTATGTAACCATAATAACCTACACACAAAACAAACAAAGAACCCAATGTATTGAGGTAAACCTTAAGAGCTCCAGAAAAAATATCAATTAAGGTCACAAGGTCTCCAACATAGGTCAAGGTCTCTAATCCTAAGTCCAAGAAGTCCAATACTCCATAATGCCAAGGATAGTAACCAAGTAGTCCAAGTATCATTAATGTTTTTTATGGTTCATGTTGATTATTAGGTATCTTCAAAAGGAAAAGAAAAGCTCAAGTGAGCAAAATAAAAATGACATAAAAGTAAATTCTCAAGTGAGAAAATATGAAAATAGCATTAAATGTAAATGCTAAAGTAAAATGATGCATAAAGTAAAGGGCATAAAATAAAATCATAAAATAAAGTCAATTGTTAGAAGTTAATGGTTACTTGGATGACCATCTTGAAACTTGCATTTGGAACTCATTAGAGGATTGGTAGAACCAAATCCTCTCAACAACAAGTTACATTTTCTTTTTGTCAAGTATATCATCCATTTAAGAATCCTCAAAGCAACATTTCATGATCAACGATGTTTAAGCTATTCGCGTTGACCAAAATTGACGAAGATCCGTTGGAGGATTGGTAGAACCAAAGCCTCCTAACAATGAATCTCAAGTTTATTGGATCAAAGGGTTCAAATTAACATACTTGGGCTTGCAAACATAGGTTTGGGCCACGAATGATCATTTTCTCGAATTGGGACACAATTTAGCGCTATGTTAAGCAATCGTAAGTGGACTTATGTAGAAGTCGCACCTATTTTGAGGCCAGACAATAGCAATCTATGTACTTCATGTTTGGATAAATGATATAGAGATCATTATCCCTTAACATGTAGCACAAATAAAAAATAAAGGGATAAGATGAATAGGGAGGGGAATGATAAGCTAATTTGGATCACTACCTCAAATTTCTTTCATCTTTAAATTCAATCACTCATCTAGATGGATTAAAGTACTAAACATATCATTAATCCAAAGCATAAAAAATGAATTGAATAATTCACTCTTTGGTAGATTTGAATTAATTAACATTTATCCAACTTCATCTACACCCAAAGTCCATTGAATTTAAAGAGAAATTGGACATTTAAAATTACAATCTAAATCAACAATCAAAAGGAGTGAGTAAAAAAAGATAGATGAATCAAAACAGCCTCAAAACAAGGCAGAAAATACATTTTTGTTCTGTTACAATCGATTGCACTGCTGATGCAATCGATTTCATCAGTGCTTTTTTTCAAAAATACGTGAAATTTTGTTGTGACAATCGATTGCACCCTGTTAAAATTAGAAAAACAAGATTTCAAAAGGCCAAATTCTTGTTCAAACTTTCCATCAAACAACTTACGATCATAGATTCAATTAAGCACGAAAATTCCATCAAATTATGAGAAAATAGCACCAATGGAATCACAAAACAATGCTCAATGAATCAAACCCAAAGATCAACAAGAGATCACATTGTGTAAGATGAAAAATTCAACTTACCAAAGATGGATCTAGAGAATTGTCAAAACAACTTCAAGAATTTGCTTCAATTCAACCCCAAGAATCAATTGCCCAAGCTTGGATGTAGAGAATTGATGAAGAAAAAGTGTTTGGATGAAGGTTTATCTCAAAGATTAGTAAGCTTCAATGCAAATCTTACTAACTTTTTTTTTTGAAAATGGAGCTTTGAGTGAATTTGGTAGATGGAGGGAAATGAGAGATCTTTTAGCAAGGTGAATTTGGCTATTAAAAGCTTGAGATTTGAATGAAATGAGGGCTCTATTTATAGAGTTTAGGCTTGGGTTTAGTGGTGGTTTGATAATTAATTCTTGGAGCCAAAATTTGAATTAATGATATATCTTTCAAAAAATGAATAATTGGAGCCAAAATTTGATTTAATGATATATGTTTCAAAAAATGAAAAATTGGAGCCAAAATTTGAATTAATGATATATCTTTCAAAAAATGAAAAATTGGACCCAAAATTTGAATTAATGATATATCTTTCAAAAAAAATGAAGAAAAATTGGGCCAAAATTGACAAGCTTGAAATTGTTGATTTTTTTCAAAATTTCACTTTGTGCAATCGATTGCACTATGGGAGCAATCGATTGTACAGTGAATTTTTTTCAAATATTGTGCAAAATGCACTCTGGGAAATTGATTGCACTCTAAAAGAAATCGATTGTACAGTGAAAAAAATGATTTTTTAAAATTATTTTTCTTTGCAAATAGAGATTTTAGGAAAATAATACCAGAAAACCTTATTTGTCAGAGGCTTTGACTCAGTACCTACAAAACACAAATATACAAAGACAAAGACAAATATTTTTTTGTATTTTGATTAGAAGTTAGTCAACAACACAAGAGAAAACTTAAAGATAGGATGAAATCGTGATGAATGAATCTATTTATTAATGATTGTGACCAAATGACAAAATATGATATGAAAGTGCGACTGAAGAAATTAGGGCAAAATTTAGGGTACAACACTCAATTTACATCTTTTAAAGGTTATCTTGAACTTTTTGAAAATATCAAGATGTCCTCTATAATTTCTCTGTTAATGATTTTTGCATTTGGAGACTTTATCTTGATGTAAGTTGCCTTGATAAAAAGTGTCTTTTGGTTGAATTTTAAAATTACATGTAATGTATTAGCTCATATCTTTCAAATGAAGCACTTTTTGGACTTGAGAATACACATAAAGTTGTAGAGAATTTAATTTCCTTCAAAATGAGCGTTGGTTGGGGAAAATTTTATGAAGCATGTGAAAGTTATGCTTGGTTAAAGTTCAGTTGATTTCTCTTAAGGAAACCCTAATTTGGCAATTTTTTACCTTTGATGATTTGAGGGATTTCCTTGAGAAATCGTGATCAACCCTTGATCAAATTATGAATATCAATTCAAAATGTTGATGTTGACCAAAAATCTTGAGGTTTGACTGTATTCTGACCATAGTTGACTTTTTACTCGATACAGTTGATTATCAATCATCTGAGCTATTGACTGAGCAAACTTGTGATGCAAGATTTGAAACTTGACATGAGCATTGTTGAATACCTATGATGAACCATGAAAACCATTTGATACCTTTTAAAACCATTATTCCTTGTGCAAGATGAAACCCTAGTTATGGACCCATTGCTTAGCAGGAGGTTTGATTGGTCAACCCTTGAGCAGCTTTGAGTGCTTGAGACCTTTGTGAGCATGTCTTGAAGAAAAATGGAAGGGAAAATTTTGGGGTATAACACCCAGGCATGTATCAACCATTGATGGTAATTTTGAGGATTGTTCGCATAGTCGAATGCAATACCCTGGATGAGCATATCATGAGGATTGTGCCTTAGAGCATAACCAAATTGACATAGAGCTATAGAAAGGTTGTAAGTGATTCTCCCTCTTATACCAAGGATTGGTACATTAGGGAATTCCCCACAGTGATCAATAATAGTGATATATTCCTGAGATCGAGAACACCAATGGATATCTGAATGAGCGAGTGACATTAACCTTTGAGACCACCTCAAACCTTATTCATTTTTTATCTGATCGGGGAAGGTGTGAAATAAACCACCTCGACAGTACAGGTATACAACACATAAGAGGTCCTCGCTTGTTCATAGTACGAGTGTGAAGGGAATGCAGGACATCTCCGAGAAAAATAGGCACCGGATTATGAGTGAGAAATACTTTAATGGAATTCACATCTATGAATTGGTCCAGATTAGGGAATAGTATCAAACCATAGATCAGCAAAGTCAAAATATCCTCAAAAGCACGAAAACTTATGGCATCCAGAAACCATTGAGCCTTATCTATCATAAATTTAGGAGAAAAACCATTGACTACATTTCTTGTCTCCCAATTAGCTACGATATACGATCGTTTCAGATGTAAGGCTGCTGCAACGTCCTCAGGTTTTAGAACTTGCTCTAGACCGGTAAAAGGTATCTAATCAAGAATAGGAACTTCGAGTAACTTAGAGAATTCTTCCATTATGGGAACCAACTAATAATCTGGGAATGTAAAACAATGATGCTTAGGATCAAAGAGTTGGAACAGGACACTCATCATGTCTTCTCTGAAACCGATAGTAACCAGACTGAGTAGATGACCATGTCTTTTGGTGAATTGAGAATTTTTGTGGACCTTTGAGACTAATTCCTCAAGCTTGGAAGGTACCTTTATGAAGTTTATTCAGATAGTATTCCTGCGACTGAAAGCCATGACCCTACAACACAGAACAAAGATAAATGCCCTAGATCCTTGAAATGGTTAGTCAGGATGATGTTATGATGTTATGATGTCATGTTTAAACAAATAACAAACACAAAAAAAGAACACATGTTTCAAAGAAGTAATTGGCTCGTAGGTAAGTACCCTCTTTAATTTTAGATGGCTCAACCTGTCCTAAAGAAGTAATTGGGTTCTAGGGACCTCAATATCACTAATTTTCCCACATGTTTCATTTAGCACGACAACTGAATTGCCACTAAACAAAACCCTAGAGTCGAATCTCAATGAGCGTAGTATCGAGTATCAACCAACTTTGGATTGCACCAAAGCTAGCTATCTCACTACCTTCTAATGGCTAAGTTGGGTCAATTAAGGTTCTAAAGGTCAGTTAGTGCTTATGACACCATGCGGCAGCCTAGTATTCTCCCCGAATAACTCGAGGCACACCAGTACAAACCAATGTGCCGCACTAACATGGCCATCACTTCAACCATATCGGTATACGTCGTATATTTTCCATGATCTATTGCGACTTACCTAAAATTCCCCCAGATCCGGGTGTAGGATCTTTGTAAGAAAAGTAAACTCGAGCAACCCTCAAATGTAAAGAATACAAAGCAAACAAGGAAAGCATTTAAAATTGATCTAACTCAAAAGGTAACCCCTCTTTTTAGTATTTCCCCAGCAGAGTCGCTAGTTCTGTAATACGATGAGAGAACTGACTTTGCATGCGTTTTATCGTAAATGTCACGAATAGATAGAGTTTCCACCGACTTTTCTTTTATCCAATATAAGGAAATGTTGAAAATAACAGGAAAAGCCTTGATAGATTTTGAGTTCAGGGGGTAGGTTATGAAAAGGGAAGGTGTTAGCACCCTTTTAATCTATAGTTATCTACGGGCTCTTACTCGCTAGCTCACTTTTGTTTTTGAAAATTGCTTTGTGAATGTGTTTGAAAATATCTTGAAAATGCCAATAGTGAGGAAACTTTTTAATGACCCTCGTATCTATCCTCGAGAATGCGTACAAAGTGTTTGTTTGAAAATATTTTGAGAAAGTGTTTGTGAAAAGATGATTTTGTTTTGAAATGTTTGTGAGCAAGCGATTGACAGCGGTCTACCTACTTAAATTTTTTATTGTTATTTTCCTCCTTCTTTAGATAGTGTTATCCTTTCATTAGTTGGTAGGAATCCCCGTCGTTGGATGTCAAGGGACAGGCGCGGGTCATCGTACAGTCATCGAAGGCAACTGTTAGGGGCGATTTAGCAATTTCATTAAGGGACTAGATCATTTACCGAAGGAAACATCGAAAGGGTCATTGAGGGACTACGATCTTTGATTTAGGGGGAAGTTCTAAAGCGTCCCCACGTTCGAGGGACATGACTATTTTCATCGAGGCAGCAAGGAAGGTTGCCCTAGAGGTGCACATGTGCGAAGTGATCGTTTTTAGTTATTTTAGTATTTGAAATTAGGTTTAGCTATCGTTTGCTTTTATCTTGCCATACAATCCTAATTACTAACAATAATAGTGAAAATAATAAAGCAATAAAGTACGGAAAGTAAATGTTCCTACGCTATTACATAGCTTTGGGAATGGGGGTACAAGTAATAAAATGCGGGGAAAAGTAAAATCCTAATTATCTATTACAAACCATAGGAAGTTACAATAATTGAAAAAAGCGTGAGAATAACAAACTACGTGAAAATATAAAATAGGAAAGCGAAAGGAGAAGGGAATTGTTTTGTTGGCGATTTTTTTGATAAAATTTTTGATGATTAACCTAAAACCTAAACTGATTTTAATTAATAAAAAAATTGATTAATTAAAAACTAAAAATCTAATTTGATTGATTAAATAAAACCTAGAAAAACTAGTTAGGGTTCATGAAAAAGTTTTAGGAAAAATTAATTTGTTAAAAAAGGTTTTGGTTTGGTGAATTTAGGGTTTATAAGTGAAAATAGTAAGAAAATAAGGGTTTTTAAAAAGTTACCAGGGATAGGTATTGAACCCACGCCCTTAATCCTTTCAACCAGCACCTTTACCACCAGACCAGGCGCACCTTAGTGTCAAGGAGTGGAACCAGCGCCTTTAGTAATCTATAAAATAAATGAAATCATAAGAAACGTCAAAATTCCAAAAGACTGGGATCGAACACATGCCATGACATAGTAAGTCCTTAACGTGCGTGCTTCAATCGTTGGGGCAGTAATACATTTGTTAACATATGTGAAACGATTAAAAGAAATATTAAACACAAATTCATTGACCAGATAGACACCGGAGCCCTAGCTCCGGTCGTCTTCTCCCGTAGCCCTTTTATTTCAACCTGTAAAATAAGAGATATTAGCAAACCAAAAGTACCCTACCCCCCTAAATCAGACCCTACGAATCCAATGGGATGGTTCTTTTGGATTGAAATGGACTGATTTGAGAGCTATGGTAAAAACACATAGGATCGGTGTAGTTATGGTGGTTCATGATTTGGCCTACATGGGACCTCCACGATGATTCAATCCTATATAAACGCATCTCAGAAATATATTAAAGGCTTTAGTATGACTTAAAACAAAATGAAAAAATCAAAGTATGAATTTTGTAAAAGTCATGATATCGAAGATGGATGCATGTGAGTTTTGTGAGCTTTGGACCATCAGGTTTGGTCCATTCTTACTCTGTATCTTCTCAGGAACCGATTAACAATGCAATAATGCTTAGAATAGGGCTGCAAACTAGGGTTTCAAGTTGCCCTAGTTTGATAATTTGTTGTGATTTTAGAGATATGTTCTTGCACAAGGTTTTTCGTGGCCTCTTGTATGAGTTTGCTGAGAATATATAATGAAGGATTAGGTCAACATATTTGGGATTGGACTTGTGTAAGAGGGCTTGACTTATATTATCTTATTTTGACTTTTAAAATAATCAAAAATCAAAAATAAAATATATAAAATCAAAATTAGGTGTATGAACAAGTCTTGAGGTTCATAAGGAGTGTAGAACACATTTGGACTCTGAAACAATAGCCCAATGGCCTAAAATATCAAGTTTGCTCAATTTGAACTTCATGCATTTGCTCAAAATTTCCCAACTTGCACTGGTCATAACTCTCTCAATTTTCATATTTTAAGGGTGATCCTGAACTTTTTGGAAATCCCAAGATGTCCTCTACAATATCTATGTTGATCATTTTGGCATTTGAAGACGTTATCTTGATGTAGGTTGCCTTGACAAAAAGTGTCTTTCTGTTGACTTTTGAAATGACCTATAATGTATTAGTCCATATATCTCAAATGAAGCATTTTTTGGACTTGAGCTTAGAGAGAAAAAGTTGTAGAGAATTGAATTTTCTTAAGAATTGGCTTTGGTTGAGAATTTTATGATGAAGTATGTGAAAGTTATGCTTGGTCAAAGTTGAGTTGACCTCTCCATAAGAAAAACCCTAATTTAGTAACTTTTGACTTTTGATGATTTGAGAGTTTCCTTGATTAATCATGATCAACCCTTGATAAAATTATGAATATCACTTCAAACCCTTGATTTTGACCAAAAATATTGAAGTTTGACTGTATGTTGACCACAGTTGACTTTTTACCCAATATAGTGTATTTTCAGTCAGCTGGGCCATTGATTGAGAAAACTTGTGATGCAAGTCTTGAAACTTGGTATGAGAATTCTTGGAGACATATAAGAGACCAAGAATTCCATTTGAGACCTTAGAAACCCAAAATTCCTTGTGAAAGATGAAACCATATTTGTGGACCCATTGCTTAGGAGGAGAATTTGTCTAATCAATTCTTGAACCACCTTGAGCATTTGGGAACCCTATGAGAATGTATTGAAGAAACCAAGAATATAAGAGTGGGATACAACAGTTTAGCGTACCCCTCCCATTTTCATAACGAGTGTGAAGAGCATAGTAAATATCATTGAGTAAAGAAGCAGTTGGGTCCGCACTCAAAGCTTTTGTGTCCAAAAATACACTAATATCTTCATGGTCAATATAGTCTAAAGTCCACGGAAAAATAATTACACTAAATACAAGTATCCTAAACAATCAACACAGGACTCACATTCTTTGTTATTGGCGAAAGAAAAGGCTTTAGCTTCCAAATAGTGTCTTTTAACCCCTTGTACATCACCTTCTTTTTTGTAATTAAGTGAAAATTCAGAATAAGGGATCCCTAAACCATTTGCTAAGTCCTTAATGTCAACAGTTTGTCCAATTCACACATATGCTTTTCCCTTAAAAAAATTCAAAAATCTATCAAATTCTTCCAAAGTCGGCGCAAGCTGAAAGTCTTGGAAGGTGAAACACCTCAATGGAGGATCGTAGAACTGAACCAAGGAAAAAATAGCGTCCAATTGTACATCCAATTTTTTCAACTCAAGGGTATCCCCATAATAGCGAGTAAACATCTTCAAAGCTATTTCAGACAATTTCCCTCTGATGGTCTTGATCTTTGTCATATCCGGATTGACGGCATTAACACGAACAAGTTGTTTCCCTCTGGCATTTATTTTATAAGACACTTTACCAAAAAACTTTGATTATTTTTCTTTTTTTTAAATCTTGCGAATATGACAGACAAAAGAGTGGAAAATAATGAATATATGAAATGCAAGATGTATGTATGCATGATTGTGTGACTGTTGTACCTCAAAATTTTCCCTCCCATTTTACTCAATATATGCTCATTAAGACCCTCAACTTGCTCAAGGATGCTCAAGAGTTGACCAAACAAACTCTCTCCTAAAGCAATGAACCTCCAACTAGGGTTTCCATTTTCATCAAGAAGGGTGATCTAAAAAGGCCTCATATGCTCTCCATAGTCCTAATATGTCCTCAAGACCCTCCATGTCAGATTTCAAGCTTTGCACAAGAGGTTTGCTCAGTCAATTGGTCAGATGCTTGAGAATCGACTATATTAGGTCAAAAGTCAATTGTGGCCCACATACAGTCAAACTTCAATGTTTTTGGTCAAAATCAACATTTTGAAGTAATATTCATCATTTGATCAAAGGTTGGTCATGATTCCTTAAGGAATGCTCCTAATTCATCAAAACTCAAAAGTTGCTAAATTAGGGTTTCTTAGAAAAGTCAACCAAACTTTTACCAAGCATAACTTTCTCATACTTTATCAGAAAATTCTCATCCAAGGCTCATTTTGAATGGATTCCAATTTCCTACAACTCATAATCAGCCCTCAAGTTCATGAAATGCACTCATAAAAAGATATGAATTTCTACATTATAGGTCCTTTTGAAAAGTCAACAAAAACACCTTTTGGGTCAAAGCATATTAGATGAACATGGAAGACTCAATTAAAATGAAACCAAAATGGTTGTTTAGGGGACATCCTAAGATTTCTAAAAAGTCCAAGAACACCTCTCTAGGGTTAAAATTGGAAGAGTTATGCATTGTCGAAGTTGACCATTTTTGGAAAATTGCCAAAAGTCAAATGTGCTTAAAAATGCATTTTTTACCAAAAGGGCCTAGCATTTTAGGATTGTATCTTACTAAGGACATGGTCCACGACCCAAATCAGCAGCCATATCTTATTTTCTCTATTTGTTTATTTTATTTTGATTTTGATTTATTAAAAATCACATTAAATCAAATAAATAACAAAAAATATCAAAGATTGTTTTGATGATCTGATTTTGATGAAGATCAAATCTAATTGAGTTGGCCTAATCAAGCCAAATTGAATCAAGGAAAAAAAGGCATGATTTGGTCAAGTTTGGAATGCAAGAATATGGATTAAAGATCAGAGATTTTATCCATCAATTCTCAAGATTGGATCCAAAATTGTTACCTTAATTCTTCATACTACATATAATGAACAAAAACAAGGCAAGAAAACAAGGTTTTGCAGTCGTAAAAACAGAGAAAGAAACTTGAATTTTTGGCAAAAAGTGGTGATTCATTTTCTCATATAGAGGGTGATTTAGGCCATTCCAAAGCTTCCAATCGCTTCCTGGACATCTCTTGGAGCTAACACAATTCATTGCAAGCATTCCCAAGCCCAGAATCGTCCCCTAGGCTTCATACGGTTTGCATCTTTTCTCAAAATCGATTATGATAATTCTTGCATCTTAGGCATGTTTGAATGATATATTTGTGATTGTTAACATATTTGTAACATGTTGGGATAATTTAATTGACATTTTGATGCATATACTAATGGTTTCCATGGCTAGGGTTTAAGAAGCCATTTTGGGACTTCTCTGTACAGGTAAAATTAGGCCAAGAAATTGATTCCATGATGCTCGTGAGATCAAGATGAGTTGATTGGTGTCTTTAGAATTAATTTATCATACGTGGTATGGATTTTTGAAGTTTTGCAGGTTTATGGCTATGGAGCTTTGTCCGTAGGTATAGATCTGGTACCTAAGACGATGGACAAGGAAGAAGATGATGAGTTGTCACACTCCCACTGGGCCATTTGAATAATCGCGCGTTGTTTGGACCATCCACATAGTTTTAAATATTATGCTTTAATGTTATTATTATAACAACTAAGCAGAGTAGCACAAATGGCAGGGCAAGCATGGAATGAGTGGAAGGACCTGGGTTCGATCCCAGGTCCCAGCATAATTTTCTTTATTTTCTTAACACTTTACACAGGATCCCATGCTACTCATGAGCAAACGTCCATCATGCGCCTCGTTGATCCAGCCACTGGATTGTTGCCAACGCAGATCCAATGTTCAATCCAAGGAGAGACCATGGTGCACCTTCCAAGCGTGCCAACACAGGATCTGGCACAGGATTGGGCCTGGCCAAAATTCAGAAACACACTCCCTGGCTGCTTATGCAGGCCCAAATTCTTACACTTTTTTTATTTTAATTATATTTCTTATTATTTATTAATTATATTTTTTTAATAACACCAAAAAAAATCATATTTTTTTTATTTAATAAAAAAAATCATAAAAACATCAAAAATGTTTTTTTCATAAAACTTTTATTAATTAATTGGTTTAATTAAATTAGGGTAATTTAATGTTTTTTATTATAATTCAAAATAATTAGAATTAGGGTTTAATCTTGTACTTAACCTAATTTTTCCTCAAAAACAACATAAATATTTTCTCAAATTAGATTTTTAGGTCGTCTGATTATTTCTCGCATTTAATTTTCCGCGCGCTTTTAATCTTCCTTTTTTATTATTTGTAACTGCTCCGAGTTTGTAATAGATTTAAATAGGATTTTAATTCTGCATTTTACTTTCAGTCAAAATAATTATGTATCTGCCCAAAGCCATGTAATAGCTAGGACTCTAATTTTCTCGCATTTTTATTTCCGTGAACTATAAACTGCTTAGATGTATGTATAGCATTGTATAGAAAGACAAATTGAAATTAATACAGTAGAAAACCCTAAATTGTGCAAAGATAATTAATTGAAAAAACACACTTGCACATGCTCACTCCTAGGATTTACTCCACTCCGGTTGCCTTCGGTAAACGGTCATAAAGTATAGGGAGTGTTAGTGGTCGTCCTCTAGTCTCAAAAGATCTAAAATGACCCAATCGAATGTTGCCTCGGAAAAAGATCTTTAAGGCTTTAGGGTGATTACTAAAATTTCCTAACATTGCTTTTGTGATCGTATATGTCCCTTCAAACGTCCCTTAAAACTCCAACGACGGTTCTACCTATTCCTTAATAATAGGATAGTGTTGTCTAAAGGAAAACGAACAGACTTTTTCGAGTAGGTAGATTAGTTCCTAGGTACTTGCTTAAACCAAACTTTTCACACAAACACTTTTCAAAACAATTTTCAAAGCAACTTCGTCACACTCTTGAGGACTGATACAAGAGTTATCACGAAGTAAAACTTTTTCAAAATAAGCACACACACAAGCAATTTTCAAAATGAGCAAGTACCTAAGAGCCCATGGAAAATCACGGATAGAAAGGGTGCTAACACCTTCCCTTTCTATAATCTACCCCCCGTACTTAGAAACATTCTCAAAAAAGGTTTTTTCTGTTCTTTTTCCTTTTCCTTAGTAGGATGAAATAAAAGTCGGTGGCGACTCTTGCTTACCGCGACATTTACGAATACAAAATGCAAACCAGTATTAACAGTCGATTCTGCCACCGTATCACAGAACTTGCGACTCTGCTAGGGATTTATTAATAAGTGGGGTACACCTTAGGATATAGGTCATTTTTAAAATTTCTTTCTTGTTTGTTTTGCCTGCTTTATCTTTAAGGGTTTTTGCTTGGGTATTATTGAAGATCCTACACCCGGATCTAGGGACACTCTTTAGGTAAACAGCAATAGATCGTGGAGACTGTACAGTGTAGACCAATATGGTTTAAGCGATGGTTGTGTTGGTGTGACACTTTGGTTGGTACAGGTAACCTTCGTGTTGAAACGAGGAGAATACGGGGCCATCGCGTGGTGTCATGAAGCACTAACGGACCTTAGAACCTTAGTTGAACAAACTTGGCCATTAGAAAGTAGTGAAATAATCGGCCTCGATATAAAGCTGAGGGTTGGTTGATACTTGATGCTACACTCATTAAGATCATACTTTTGGGATATTTCGGCCGCAAGAAAAGATTGCCTGAGCTGAAACAATGCCCGATAAAGGATGATCAGTGATATTGAGAATCTTTAGAACCCAGTTACTTTTCTAAGACAGGTATGAAACCAACTAAACTTGAAGAGGGTACTTACCTTTAACCTCATACAAGCCTTTGAACCTAAGGTTTAATGTGTGATTTTCTTGTGTTTGATTTATTCTGTTTAAACATAACATCATGCATCATAACATAGCATCCATTCTTATTACGCTAATCATTTCAAGGACCAAGGGAATTTATCTTTGTTCTGTTTTACAGATCATGTCTTCCTCTCGTAGAAACACTATCCGAATCAGCTTTGTGAGAATACCTCCCCAGCTTAAGGAGCTAGTATCAAGGGTTCCTGAAACTTTTGCATTCACTAAGAGACATGGTCAACTTCTCAACCTGGTTACTTCAAACTTTGATGAAAAGATGATAAGTGTACTGTTTCAGTTCTTTGATCCCAAGCACCACTGCTTCACCTTCCCAGATTATCAGTTGGTGCCTACCATGGAAGAATTCTCTCAGCTGTTGGATATACCCATTCTTGAACAGTTTCCTTTCACAGGTTTAGAAGAGGTTCCTAAGCCAGAAGTCATTTCTTCGACCTTGCATCTGAAACGGGCCGACATGGTATCCAATTGGGAAACAATAAGCGGAGTCAAGGGTTTTCTATCCAAGTTCCTAATAGACAAAGCCTAGTTGTTTTGGGATGATATGGACTTTCAGGATTTTGAGGAGGTCTTGGCCCTTCTAATCTATGGGTTAGTACTTTTCCCTAATCCAGACTTGCTCATAGATGTGAATGCTATCAAGATCATCCTCTCTCGCAACCCCGTGCCTACCTTGCTCTGAGTTATTGTGCACGCTCTCCATACTCGTACCATGAAGAGAAGAGGGGTTCTTATGTGCTGCATGCCATTGCTGTCGAGGTGGTTTATTTAACACCTCCTTAAGTCCATACTGAAGAATGAAGAAGTTTTTGGTTGGTCGCAAAGGATAATGTCACTCGCTCACACGGATATTCTCTGTTATTCCCGAGCTATGGGAGATACTGTTATTATTGACCGCTGTAGGGAGTACCCTAATGTCCCATTACTTGGCATCTGAGGAGGCATAACCTACAATCCTTGTTTAGCTCTGCGACAATTTGGTTACGCTCGAAGGGATGGTCCCTATGAGTTACTTATCGAGGGAATTGTACTTAACTATGAGGATGATATTCAAGGGTATCGCCAGAGGTTCATACGAGATTGGAGCATGGTAAACAGATCTGGCGCCAAGGCTTTGGGGCCAAAGGCTTCCATTCCTATGGAACCTTATCTCCAATGGGTACGAGCTCGCTCCCAGAGACTTATGATGCCCTAAATGGCCGTTTTACCAGTGATTATGGAACCCACTACTAAAGGGGGTATTCCTTACACGGTTCTCTATCCTGATATGCCCAATGATCTTGGAGAACTACAGATGTCTTAGATTTAGTTGAAGAAAGAGCGGGATACTTACAGGGATCAGTTTTATGCCCAGGAGAGGAGGGTTTTAGAGCTCACAGCGCAGCTTCAGAAGGAAAGTAGCCTTAATGTCTATCTCGGCACGAAGAGGAAGCATCCATGGGAAATTTGATTTTTCTAGTTTTTTAGAATTGTTTTAATTGTAACGCCAAAAAGGCAATTGAACTTTGAATTCTACTAATAAAATCTTTGTTTCATGTTGGTTCGCAAATTTAAATTTCCAAAAGTCTTTAAAATCATTGCATACGCATGCCATCCATAAACACTGAATATACAGGTACCATTACAGGCTTCTCATCTTCTTCGTTGTTTATTTCAACAAAAATGTCTTCTGAACAAAGCATCAAAGAACTTCAAGCACAAAATGCCCAATTCCAACAGATGTTCATAAATCTGGCAAAAGGGCAGGAGGATCTGAAGGCCCTCATCTTGAAGGAGAAAAATAAAAAGAAGAAGGTTGTTGGTATTCTGAATATGGGTAGAAGGTTCAGGGGGTTGTTAAAACAACAAGTCGATCTGACCTATTCATCCAAAGAAGGGGAAAATCAAGAAGAAGAGACAAGGGAAAAGGACCCCAGTCCTGAGGTTTCTGACAATGATACCGATTATAATGATGAGCATTGTCCTCCCACTGAGGATAGATACAAGCAGTTGGAAGACCGTCTGAGTGCTATGGAGGTCCATAGGATACATGGGTTGGATTTTGAAGAATTGGGATTGGTGTCGGGAGTGGTCATCCCGCAGAAGTTCAAGGCTCCAATTTTTGCTAAGTATGATGGGGTGTCTTTCCCAAAACTCCATCTCCGTTCCTACATAAGAAAAATCCAGCCCCACACCGCTGATAGAAATTTGTGGCTTCACTTCTTTCAAGATAGTCTGTCAGGGACTCAGCTTGAATGGTTCTACCAACTAGAGAGAGCCAATGTCAGAAATTGGGAAGATATGGCTGCTACTTTTTATAAGCAGTATCAATATAACGCCGACCTTGCTCCTACTCGTACTCAACTCTAGAGTATGTCCATGTGTGCAAGTGAAGGCTTTAACGAATATGCCCAGAAGTGGAGAGACTTGGCTAGAAGAGTTCAACCCCCGTTATCTGATAGAGAGTTGGTTGATATGTTTCTGGGGATGTTATCTGGTCCGTTCTTTAATCATTTGATCGGCAACTCGTCAGTTGGTTTCACCAAGCTGATTCTAATTGGAGAGAGTAGAAGCTGGAATTCGGAGCGGTAAAATATAGAAGGATGCCTCTTCGAGTTTGGTAAATAAGCCTTTTACTTGTAAGAAGGAAGCCAGTGCCATCTATAGCCCGAGAGGCCAAAGCAGAGCTGAACACTGTCAAACAGTAAGTGCAGTGATTATACCTAGGCCTGCAGTTGTTCCACAATGCAACAATCAACAAAGGGCGGAAAGACCACAACGGTAATTTACCCGGATCAACATGACGTTGGCTGAAGTTCTACCCTATTTTCTGAGATCTAACTTGGCGACCTTGAAAGAGGCTCCCAAGAATCTGAACACCACATCTCCCCAATATAATCCAAATGCTCGGTGTGCCTATCATTCTAAGAGTCCTGGCCACGACACCAACGACTACTGGGCTCTGAGAAATAAGGTACAGGATCTGATCAAAGCCAAGGAGATTGAGTTTGATGCTCCAGAAAAGCCCAACGTCATAACTGCTCCCATGCCTAAGTACGGTGGTGGAGTTAATGTTGTGGATACCGATCTGTTTGTGACCTTAGTAGATGAAGTTTCTACTCCTCTTATGACGGTTAAGAAGAAATTTTTGTCGGCCGGTTTATTTCCGGGTTGTGGTGAAGGTTTCCGCATGTGTTCATTTCTGCCTTCTGGTTGCCATTTGCTGAAGTCAGGTGTTCAGCGCTTGATGGATAGCAAAGAAATTTTGTTCGAGAAAACTTTGATTCCCGTTGTTCCATTTGAAGACGTTGCTATTATAACCATTTCCGCCAATCCTTCCAAGGTCTCCTCGAGAAGACCTGTTAGAATTACATTTGTTCCAAGAGTCACTCTGCTAATAATCATTGTTCCTGGTCCTGTCCCGTATGCCTCGGACAAAGTTGTCCCCTGGCATTATGGTGCCGATGTGTACTATCATGGCATCAAACAAGATCTGAAAAATGAAGAGGTTGATCCTAATGTCAGTAACATTGTCGGAACCAGCAAGGTTACCCGAAGTGGAAGGGTTTTCTCTCCTGAGATTTCCCCGAAGACTGTCAATAAGCCTATTGCTATTTCGTCTACTACTCCTATTGGTACATCAACTACTACTCCTGTGCTTACTCCAATTATCACTCCCATCGTCGAGTCATCTGGGACCCGGGAAAAAGAAGTTACAGGTGAGCCTGCCCGGACGGAGGTGCCTAGAAAAATTGTCGTGGAAGCCTCTAAGCAAGAGATAGAGGAAATACTGAAAATAATTAAAAAGAGCGACTAAAATATGGTCGAGCAGCTGGGGCAGACCCCCTCCAAGATATCCATGTTGTCCCTGTTGTTATGCTCTGAGGCCCATGTGAAGGCTTTGATTACATTCCTCAAGACTGCGCATATGCCGCAAGAGACCTCAGCTGATCAATTCAAACATTGTGTGGCCAGCCTGACTGTTGACAATGGGATGGGTTTTTCAGATGCAAACTTGAAACCGAAGGGGAGGAAGCATAATGATGCTCTGCATGTCTCGATTGAATGCATGGGCACCACTATGGCTCATATGCTGGTAGATACTGGGTCTTCACTGAATGTTCTGCCTAAGAAGGCATTGGATCAGCTGGATTGCGAGGGATTGACCTTAAAGCCTAGTAACATTATGGTGATGGATTTTGACGGGTCGAAGAGAATGGTGCATGGGGAAGTGGACATCCCCGTCAAAGTAGGTTCCCATACTTTTGAGTCCACTTTCTATGTAATGGACATCCGACCGTCGTACTCTTGTTTGTTGGGTCGTCCTTGGATCCATGAAGCTGGGGCAGTTACTTCTACACTGCACCAAATGCTGAAGTATCCAGTAAAAGGGAATATTGTCAATGTGCGTGGTGAGGAGGAGTATATGGTGAGCCACCTCAATTCCTTCAGGTATGTAGAGATGGACGGGGAATTCATAGAGACTCCTTTCCAGAACTTTGAAGAGGTTCCCTAGATCTTGGCATCGGCTGAAACTACTACCAACAAACCTCCTCTGAAGATGGCTTCCCTCAAAGACACCAGAGGAGTGGTTGGAGAAGGTGGGTGTACCAACTGGGGACAGCTCCCTGATTTTACTCATAAAACTGACAAGTTTGGTTTGGGCTTTACTTCAGGAGCTCAAAGGGTTGTTCGACACGCTCGGGCTGGAGGACCTCCCCTACGCATCAGTAATCGGGGAATTAATACCATTAAAGACAATGAGGAAGACTCAGACATTGACAACTGGATCTACCCAACTACCAACGGTGGACCGAGTAACTAGACGGCTAGGGACTTTATACCGGTTTCTTTTATTCCGCAGTAATTGTCTTACTTGTTTTGAGATTTGTAATAAACAATTTAAAACTCTACAGAATTGTGCCTTTCTCGAGGCACATTGGTTTTGTTTTTGAGGGCTATTATTTTTCATTTCATATATCATCAATAAAACATTGGACGTTCCTTGCATACAAATTTTGCGCTCTTTGTTTTTCTTTTCTATTTTCACTTTATCAAAATAGCTATGCTCTTACACACACTCACATATCATACTACAGATCCATATCCACTTTGGATCCCATTGATAACAGCTCTGCTACTGTCCGTTATGACTTCAAAAATACGATCAACCAAGTCGAAGACGAAGGTGAGGATGATTGTGAAATGCCTGGAGAACTTGTTATACTATTACAACAGGAAGAAAGGGCTATACAGCCTCATGAAGAGCTGGTTGAGATGATAAACCTGGGAACAGAGATAGACAGAAATGAGGTCAAAATTGGTGCAAATTTGGAAGTTAAGGTCAAACAGTGGTTGATACAAATGTTGCACGACTACATTGAGATATTTTCCTGGTCATATAAAGACATTCCAGGTTTAGACACTGATATTGTGGTTCATCGTCTGCCGACCAAAGAAGACTATCCTCCGGTTAAACAGAAGGTTCGTCGTATGCGCCCTGAAATGTCGGAGAAGATCAAGGCAGAGGTCATGAAGCAGTTCGACGCATGGTTCTTAGCTGTCACTTCTTATCTACAGTGGGTTGCGAACATCGTTCCAGTACCTAAGAAGGACGGTAAGGTACGGATGTGTGTGGATTATAGAGATCTGAACAGAGCAAGCCCCAAGGATGATTTCCCACTTCCTCACATTGACGTTCTGGTTGACAACACCGCGCAACACAAAATCTTCTCCTTCATGGATGGTTTATCTGGCTACAACCAGGTCAAGATGGCTCCTAAAGACATGGAAAAGACGACCTTCATCACACAGTGGGGCACCTTCTTCTAGAAGGTGATGCCTTTTGGGTTGAAGAATGTTGGGGCAACTTATCAGCGTGCCATGGTCGCTTTGTTCCATGATATGATTCACACGAGATCGAAGTTTATGTTGATGACATGATAGCCAGGTCTCAAATTGAGGAAGAGCACCTTGATCATCTACCAAAGTTGTTTGACAGATTGAAGATATACAAACTGAGGTTGAATCCGAACAAGTGCACCTTCGAGGTAAGGTCTGGTAAACTTCTGGGTTTCATTGTCAGTGACAAAGGCATTCAAGTAGATCCTTCAAAGTTAAATGCCATACAAGAAATGCCAGCTCCCCGTACAGAGAAGGAAGTTAGAGGTTTCTTGGGACGCTTGCATTATATAACCAGGTTCATTTCACATCTGACTGCTACTTTTGAGCCCATCTTCAAGCTTCTAAAGAAAGATCAAGTGGTAAAGTGGAATGATGAATGTCAGACCGCTTTCGAAAGAATCAAAGAATACCTTCAAGAACTGCCAATTCTGATGCCTCTGGTTGAAGGAAGACCTATGATATTGTACTTAACAGTGCTAGACAATTCAATGGGGTGTGTGTTGGGGCAGCATGACGAGCCTGGTCGAAAAGAGCACGCGATATACTACCTTAGCAAAAAGTTTACCGACTGTGAGACAAGATACTCACTGCTCGAGAAAACTTGTTATGCTCTGGCAAGGGCTGCTCGCCGACTAAGACAATATATGCTGACCTGCACTACTTTGTTGATATCCAAGATGGATCCGATCAAATACATCTTCGAGAAACCCGCTCTCTCCGGAAGAATAGCAAGATGGCAGATGATCTTAACTGAGTACGATATACAATATACAACCCAGAAAGCAATCAATGGGAGTGTGTTGGCTGATCATTTGGCTCATCAGGCCGTGGATGACTACCAGTCCATGAATTTTGAGTTCCCAGATGAGAATATTATGTTGTTGACTGACTACGAAGAACCTGGACCGGATGAAGGACCCGAGGAAGGGTCCCGATGGACTATGGTTTTTGATAGAGCTTCGAACGCACTGGGTAATGGCATCAGCGATGTAATCATATCTCTTGAGGGTTGTCATACCCCTTTCAATGCCCGACTATGTTTCAACTACACTAACAACGTGGAGGAGTATGAATCTTGTATCATGGGTCTCAAGGCCGCTATGGACCTCAGGATCAAGTTCTTGGACGTTTTCGGGGATTCAGCCTTGGTAATAAGTCAGATCAAAGGCGAATGCGATACGAAGCATCCGAATCTCATCCCATACAAAGAGCTCATATTGACATTGTTCCCACACTTTGAGGAAGTAACTTTTGAACATTTCCCGCGAGAGGAGAACCAGTTAGCGGACGCGCTAGCTACCATGTCTTATATGTTCAAAGTCAGGTGGGACAACGAAGCTCCCCAAATCACCATTGAGAGGTTGGATGAACCAGCACACTGCTGTGAAATTGATACTGATGAGGTGGCAGGCAAGCCCTGGTTTCATGAAGTCAAAAGGTATCTCGAGGCCCAAGAGTATCCAAAAGGGGAATCTGTCAACGATAAGAAGTTTCTGAGGAGGTTCGCTGCGACATTCTTCCTCAGTAATGGAATCCTCTACAAGCGCAATCATGACTCCACATTACTACGGTGTGTAGACAAGAGCGAAGCAGAGAGGATCATGACAGATCTACATGAAGGCACCTTCAGAACCTATTCCGTGGACACACCATGGCTAAGAAGATCCTACGGGCAGGATATTACTGGTCCACTATGGAAGACGATTGTTATCAGCACTCTCGAACTTGTCATAAGTGCCAAATCTATGCTGATAAGGTGCATGTGCCTCTGGTCCCCTTAAACATCTTGACAGCTCTGTGGCCCTTTGCAATGTGGGGCATCAAGATGATCAGAGAAATCAATCCTACTGCTTCCAATGGGCATCGCTTCATCCTAGTAGCCATTGATTACTTCACGAAGTGGGTTGAGGCAGCCTCTTTTGCAACAGTAACCAAGAACGTCGTGGCGTGGTTTACCCGACATAATCTGATCTGTCGATATGGTGTGCTAGAGAGAATTATTATTGACAATGGTATGAATCTCAACAACACAATGATCACCGATCTCTGTAAACAGTTCAAGATACAGCATCATAATTCTTCTCCCTACCGACCGAAGATGAATGGCGTTGTTGAAGCGTCTAACAAGAACATCAAGAAAATTGTACAAAAGATGACGGTGACATACAAAGACTGGCATGAGATGTTACCATTTACTCTTCATGGATACCGTACCTCAGCGCGGACGTTGACAGGGGCAACACCCTACTCTCTGGTATATGGCATGGAGGCAGTCCTACCCATCGAAGTCCAGATACCTTCTCTCAGGATTATGAAGGATGCGGGTTTGAATGAAGACGACTGGATCCAAACTCGACTTGATCAGCTAAATCTAATCGATGAGAAGAGACTTACTGCTATCTGTCATGGTCAGACGTATCAAAAGCGAATGATCAAGGCTTTTACAAGAAAGTCAGACGTCAAGAATATCAAGTCGGGGATCTAGTGATCAAGCGTATCATACTGCCGCAAGGTGATCCCAGGGGCAAGTGGACCCCCACATACAAAGGGCCATTTGTGGTTAAGTACATTTTCTCAGGTGGAGCTATGATTCTAACCACCATGGACGGTGACGACCTTCCTCACCCTGTCAATGCAGACATAGTGAAAAGATACTACGCCTAATCAAAAGACCCGCTAGGTTGACTGGCCTAGGAAAAAATAAGAGCTTCTCGGTGAACCAAAAGGGTTTGGGAAAAAATAAGGGATGAAAATGAAAAAGTCTGTACACCCGGCAAGCTGAAAACCTGAAAAGGCGACTTGGGTTAAAAAGGGTATCCCGGTGGACTGAAAACCCGAAAGGGCAGTGCAGGAAAAAGTTAGGGATATAAAGCATATCACTATGTCCCATTGGATCATCGTGCGACCAAACTTCGGTATCGATTATCAAGCTCAGATGGCACCAATCAACCTAGTCAACTTTGGATAAACAGCAAAGTGATGAGACGCTCGAAGAAATAGGGGCAATAGCAGAGTTGGAACTCAATGGGATTGTTTCACATTGTTGTTTTCTTTTACAAAAATTTGTATAGCTTCTATTTTTACGGCGGCGTTCTCTTACTAGAACGTCAGCCTCCTTGTACGAAAACGCCTATTACAGGCCAACTTCAAAATCAATATGAAATCATTTTCACAAGAAATTTTGAGTTTTTCCTTTTTTCTATTTTGTTTTACGAGAATGTCTAATGATTTATTCTTGACATATGCATTTGAATATGATTTCTTCTCATAAATATTTACATAAAGAAACAAAAAGACAGTTACTCGTAATTCCAGAAATAGGGGCAAAAACAAGAAGTGTCAAACTCGACAGTTACTCTGCCAAACAGGTATCGGGACAAAGACAGCTTTGAAGCACAATCATCAAGTACATACACTCCCCAGAGAGTAAAAGTATTCAAAAGCATTGATGTCGGCTTTCTCGAAATAGGAAGTAACCTCCTCAGCCAGGGTCATTAAGAAACCTGACAGCTATATCCCCTAGCCGAATTTCATAATCACAAGCGGGTCAATAAATTTCATCCCCCAAGCAGAGTTTATTTCTCTGGATGTAGAAGCTCAATCCTTGACAGAGCTCATTACTTCAACTACAGAAATTCACTTTCTAAGTTTGTTCCCTGCAGAGTTTATTCTCAAGCAGAATCTCTTCAAAATATTCATAAATCTCCAGCAGCAGTCAAGGATTTATTTTCCCAGACTCAGACGTACTCCGATAACATTTCATGTACATACATCATGACATGCGCACACATATCATATAAAGCATAATCACATTTATTTTGAGAACATCATCCCACGATGAATTTCATGCATCCCATATAATTAACCCTGAAATATTTTCAGGAAAGACGATTAGCTTCAACAAATCCAACAGTTATATGGGTCACGTCTGTAGACGACTAATGGAAACTCAGTTCCTGAAACCAAACGGGTCAACTAATCTACACTATCTCTTTGAAGTAACCCTACTATCCAGGTTTCTTCCCATAAGCGCTACCATCCAGGCTTTCACCTTGAAGTAACCCTACTATCCAGGTTTCTTTCCATAAGCCCTACCATCCAAGCTTTCACCTTGAAGTAACCCTACTATCCAGGTTCCTTCCCATAAGCCCTACTATCCAGGCTTTCATTTCGAAGTAACCCTACTATCCAGGTTCCTTCTCACAGCCCTACTATCCAGGCTCTCATCCCGAAGTAACCCTACTATCCAGGTTCCTTATCACAACCCTACGATCCAGGCTCTCATCCCGAAGTAACCCTACTATCCAGGTTCCTTCTTACAGCCCTACTATCCAGGCTTTTATCCCGAAGTAACCCTACTATCTAGGTTCCTTATCACAACCCTACTATCTAGGCTCTTATCCCGAAGTAACCCTACTATCCAGGTTCCTTCTCACAGCCCAACTATCCAGGCTCTCATCCCGAAGTAACCTTATTATCCAGGTTCCTTCTCACAGCCCTACTATCCAGGATCTCATCCCGAAGTAACCCTACTATCCAGGTTCCTTCTCACAGGCCTACTATCCAGGCCCTCATCCCGAAGTAACCCTACTATCCAGGTTCCTTCTCACAACCCTATTATCCAGGCTCTCATCCCGAAGTAACCCTATTATCTAGGTTCCTTCTCACAGCCCTACTATCCAGGCTCTCATCCCGAAGTAACCCTACTATCCAGGTTCCTTCTCACAGCCCTATTATCCATGCTCTCATCCCAAAGTAACCCTACTATCCAGGTTCCTTCTCACAGCCCTACTATCCAGGCTCTCATCCTGAAGTAACCCTATTATCTAGGTTCCTTCTCACAGCCCTACTATCCAGGCTCTCATCCCGAAGTAACCCTACTATCCAGGTTCCTTCTCACAGTCCTACTATCCATGCTCTCATCCCAAAGTAACCCTACTATCCAGGTTCCTTCTCACAGCCCTACTATCCAGGCTCTCATCCCGAAGTAACCCTACTATCCAGGTTCCTTCTCACAGCCCTATTATCCAGGCTCTCATCCTGAAGCAACCCTACTATCCAGGTTCCTTCTCTCTTATCTCCAGATGACAGTTTACAACACCGTAAGACCTAGACCCAACCAGTTACGTTCAAGTTCACCTTTCCCTAGTAGGTCACTGTGCAGCCTGGATCCTGATAAGATATGCAGTTCACTTCCACCTCCTCAATTAAGAATTAATTCCTCAATAGAGTAATGGACAATTGAAGCTCCTAGACTCTATTTCCCAAGACATAAATCAACTTTCCTCAATGAAGTCCTCCTCAGCGGCCGGTACAGGAATTCTCGCAAAGGAATCTCTTATGCAACTGATATCTTCTCTAAATGGAATCTTTAAGCCCATCTCCAACGATTCTCCATCACCTTCCAAATGGAATCTATAAGCCCATTCCCGATATCACCAATCACCAGGCACTGCATGCGAGTGCAAATTTCGGGGCACTTTAGTGTTCAATCATCTTCCACCTTCATATCACGAAAGGCAGACCAAGCCAATCTACATCCTCAGGTTTAAGAAGATTGAACAAGGGAAGCTGTTGTACCCCAAAAATTTTCCCTCCCATTTTACTCAATATATGCTCATTAAGACCCTCAACTTGCTCAAGGATGCTCAAGAATTGACCAGACAAACTCTCTCCTAAAGCAATGAACCTCCAACTAGGGTTTCCATTTTAATCAAGAAGGGTGAGCTCCAAAGGCCTCATATGCTCTCCATAGTCCTAATATGTCCTCAAGACCCTCCATGTCAGATTTTAAGCTTTGCACGAGAGGTTTGCTCAGTCAATTGCTCAGATGCTTGAGAATCGACTATATTAGGTCAAAAGTCAGTTGTGGCCCACATACAGTCAAACTTCAAGGTTTTTGGTCAACATCAACATTTTGAAGTGATATTAATCATTTGATCAAGGTTTGATCATGATTCCTCAAGGAATGCTCCTAATTCATCAAAACTCAAAAGTTTCTAAATTAGGGTTTCTTAGGAAAAGTCAACCAAACTTTGACCAAGCATAACATTCTCATACTTTATCAGAAATTTCTCATCCAAGGATCATTTTTAAAGGAATCCAATTTCCTACAACTCATCTTCAGCCCTCAAGTTCAATAAATTCACTCATAAAAAGATATGGATTTCTACATTATAGGTCATTTTGAAAAGTCAACAAAAACACCTTTTGGGTCAAAGCTTCTTACATGAACATGGAAGACTCAATTGAAATGAGATCAAAAGGGTTGTTTAGGGGACATCCTAAGCTTTCTAAAAAGTCCAAGAAAACCTATCTATGGTTAAAATTGGAAGAGTTATACATTGTCAAATTGACCATTTTTGGAAAATTGCCAAAAGTCAAATATGCTCGAAAATGAATTTTTTGCCAAAAGGGCCTAGCATTTTAGGATTGTATCTTGCTAAGGATATGGTCCACAACCCAAATCAGCAGTCATATCTTATTTGTTCTATTTATTTATTTTATTTTGATTTTTATTTATTAAAAATCACATTAAATCAAATAAATAACAAAAAACTATCAAAGATTGTTTTGATGATCTGATTTTGATGAAGATCAAATCTAATTGAGCTGGCCTAATCAATCCAAATTGAATCAAGGCAAAAAAGGCATGATTTGGTCAAGTTTGGAATGAAAGAATATGGCTTAAAGATCAAAGATTTTATCCATCAATTCTCAAGATTGGATCCAAAATTGTTACCCTAATTTTTCATACTACATATTATGAACAAAAACAAGGCAAGAAAACATGGTTTTACAGTCGTAAAAACAGAGAAAGAAACTTGAATTTTTTTGGCAAAAAGTGGTGATTCGTTTTCTCATATAGAGGGTGATTCAGGCCATTCCAAAGCTGTCAATCGCTTCCTGGACATCTCTTGGAGCTAACACAATTCATTGCAAGCATTCCTAAGCCCAGAATCGTCCCCTGGGCTTCATACGGTTTGCATCTTTTCTCAAAATTGATTATGATAATTCTTGCATCTTAGGCATGTTTGAATTATATATTTGTGATCGTTAACATATTTGCAACATGTTGGGATAATTTAATTGACGTTTTGATGCATATACTGATGGTTTCCATGGCTAGGGTTTAAGAAGCCATTTTGGGGCTTCTCTGTACAGGTAAAATTAGGCCAAGAAATTGATGCCATGATGCTCGTGAGATCAAGACGAGTTGATTGGTGTCTTTAGAATTAATTTATCATGCGTGGTATGGATTTTTGAAGTTTTACAGGTTTATGGCTATGGAGCTTTGTCCGTAGGTATAGATCTAGTACCTAAGACGACAGACAAGGAAGATGATGATGAGTTATCACACTCCCACTGGGCCATTTAAATAATTGCATGTTTTTTGGACCATCCACGTTGTTTTACATATTATGCTTTAATGTTATTATTATAACAACTAAGCAGCGTAGCATAGATGGCAGGGCAAGCATGGAATGAGTGGAAGGACCTGGGTTCGGTCCCAGGTCCCAACATAATTTTCTTTATTTTCTTAACACCCTACACAGGATCCCATGCGCCTCATGAGAAAACGTCCATCATATGCCTCATTGATCCAGCCATTGGATCGTTGCCAATGCATATCCAATGTTCAATCCAAGGAGAGACCATGGTGCACCTTCCAAGCGCGCCAACACAGGATCTGGCACAGGATCGGGCCTGGCCATAATGGGCCTAACAAAATTCAGAAACACACCCCCCTGGTGCTAATGCAGGCCCAAATTCTTACTCTTTTTTTATTTTAATTCTTTTTCTTATTATTTATTAATTATTTTTTTTAATAACACCAAAAAATAATCATATTTTTTATTTAATAAAAAAAATCATTAAAACATCCAAAATCTTTTTTTCATAAAATTTTTATTAATTAATTAGTTTAATTAAATTAGGGTAATTTAATGTTTTTTATTATAATTCAAAATAATTAGAATTAGGGTTTAATGTTGTACTTAACCTGATTTTTCCTCAAAAACAACATAAATATTTTCTCAAATTAGATTTTTAGGTCGTCTGATTATTTCTCGCATTTAATTTTCCGCGCGCTTTTAATTTTAATTTTTTATTATTTGTAACTGCTCCGAGTTTGTAATAGATTTAAATAGGATTTTAATTCCACATTTTACTTTCAGTCAAAATAATTATGTATCTGCCCAAAGCCATGTAATAGCTAGGACTCTAATTTTCTCGGATTTTTACTTCCGTGAACTATAAACTGCTTAGATGTATGTATAGGATTGTGTGGAAAAACAAATTAAAATTAATACAGTAGAAAACCCTAAATTTTGCAAAGATAATTAATTCAAAAAATACACTTGCACATGCTCACTCCTAGGGTTTACTCCACTCTAGTTGCCTTTGGTAAACGGTCATAAAGTATAGGGAATGTTAGTGGTCATCCTCTAGTCTCAAAAGATCTAAAATGACTCAATCGGATGTTGCCTCAGAAAAAGATCTTTAAGGCTTTAGGGTGATTACTAAAATTTCCTAATGTTGCTTTTGGGATCGTATATGTCCCTTAAAACGCCCCTTAAAATTCCAACGACGGTGTTACCTATTCCTTAATCATAGGATAGCGTTGTCTAAAGGAAAACGAATAGACTTTTCGAGTAGGTAGATTAGTTCATAGGTAATTGCTCAAACCAAACTTTTCACACAAACACTTTTCAAAACAATTTTCAAAACAACTTCATCACACTCTTGAGGACTGATACAAGGGTTATCACGAAGTAAAACTTTTTCAAAACAAGCACACACACAAGCAATTTTCAAAATGAGCAAGTACCTAAGAGCCCATGGAAAACCACGGATAGAAAGGGTGCTAACACCTTCCCTTTCTATAATCTACCCCCCGTACTCAGAAACATTCTCGAAAAAGGTTTTTTCTGTTCTTTTTCCTTTTCCTTAGTTGGATGAAATAAAAGTCGGTGGTGACTCTTGCTTACCGTGAAATTTGCAAATACAAAATGCAAACCAGTATTAACAGTCGGTTCTGCCACCGTATCACAGTGACATAGTAACAGGATTTCATGAAAGGTATCCTTAGTTGGTAGGCTCCTAGTTTTGGCCTACGTATATTCTACCATCCCCACAAGGTGGTTTCCTTAAGGGTATCATGGATTACGCTAGAGGGAAAGGCACAAGGGCCTCCCTTAAGCGGAGCCTCTTTGCAGACCGAAACTTTCGTCTTTAAGGTTGTAAAAGGTCTCACCATGAGATTTTAGTTTAGGGTTTATACAAAAATTCATAGGTTTTGTTCCAAAGTTCTACCCCCAAGAGGATATCTCTTAATACATATTTCTTTTTTGGAATTCCACTGACTCTAGGCGATGTCGTCACAAAAACTCACATGGATGATGTATCCACTTGGCCAATAGATGAACCTTCTTTCTAAGGGTTTTTTGTAAATAATTTTTAAAAATAAAGTCCCACCAACAAATGAATAAAAATGAAAAATAATATAATAAGAAAAAATAAATAAATAATTAAATAAGAAAATATAGAAAAAAAACAAAAATAAGAAAAACTCTAAAATCCATAAAACCAAAAAAGAAAGGCTTCTAAACCATAGGGTTGAGTCCCCAGCAGAGACGCCAGCTGTTTTAACCGGTTTTAAAATGAGAGTCGCCAACATTAATTTTTATCCTATGGAAGGGAATATAACGGATAACCCTAATTTGGTCATAGATTCTAAGTTATTGACTCGTTTTAGACGAGGGGAAGGTGTTAGGCACCCCTTATCTACCTTGTTCGCAAGGATACTAGGGGTTAGATTTAAAATTTAGGAAATAGTGTTTTAATTTTTTAATAGGGGAACTCGCCACGATTTTAAGTTGTATGCCTACGTACCCTCTTATGAGGAATCAGAGTCCCAATTCGTAGTTCGTAGTTGTTGGTTGGTGTTTTTTATGGATTATGGAAATATCTCGAATTAATCCTTGAACCAAGTCCAGGTTTGTAAATTGCGGGGTTGTTAGATGAAGTTCACAGTTAATGAGAAATATCTTCATAATTCTTTTCAAATATAGATATAAGGTTTAAATTAGGTTAGTGGAAAATTGTTAGTATTTTGATTGGTTAGATATTTTCGGATATAATATGTAATATGAGAAAATATCTTTTTAATGCATGAGAAAAATAATTTTAATGCAATTAAAATATGTAAATGAATTAGTATTGAAAAAGAGTTTGAATTAATAAAATAAATAAATTTAAAATTTATTGTAAATATATTAATAAAGTAAATATATAAAAAATATAAATAAATGAATAAATAAATAAAATTAAAAAATTAATTAATTTTAAATATAAAACGTAGAGGGGTGTATTTTCAGTTTGGCTAGTAATCCTGGGGGGTATGAATAACAGGGCCCTAAATCCAGATATTGTATTTAGGCCCAAAACACAGGGGGTGTTGTTTTACGACAGCTTAGTAAAATTGGGGGTGCAAGAATTAAGGGGGCCCAAGTCCAGATATTGGACTTGGCCCAGAACAGGTGGGAGTGCAAGCTGGTTTGGAAAAATAGTAAGATAATAATTAGATGGTGCTAAAAGAAAAGGGCCTGGCCCAAAACTAGTTATCGAATCAGTTGGATAATTTTTGAGTGATCCAGGGGTTTATGGTATGCCAGAAGAATATGTAGCGCCTGATCTTGATCAAATGGTTTCTAGAGATTGATTTTGGAGCGTCGATCCAGGGTATGAACTAACAACAGCTTGGATTGAGAGTTGATTGAGGGAGTATGTTTAGATGCGTGCATGGAGTAAAGAGAGTATTATATATTCAGTTTTATCCCATTTTTCTCATTTTTTCCTTTTCTCCGCCTCTCTCTCTCTATAACCATCCCTTCTCACTAAAACAAGTTCTAGAGAGAGAGGAACTGACTTCTCTCTAGAACTCAGGAAATCGAAAATCGCCTTGGCCGCATCGTCCACTCTGAGCCACCCTATGAACCTCCATACAATCTAGGTTTCCGGTTGAAGCTCAACCAAAACCTTCAAATCTTCAACCAAAACCTAAGAACCCCAGGGTTCTCACATGAACCCTAACCCATATACCAACCTAGAAACACAAACCCTTACAAATTCATCTTAACCCTATGAACCCTAAGTAGATCTAACCTAACCATGGGGTTCCAAATGAACCTTATGCTAACCCTAATTGAATCAACCAACCCTAATGTGTTTTAACCTAACCCTAGAACAAAACCCAGATACTATTGTTCCAACCGAAATCCAGAAAAACAACAATCAATCAACAACCACAATTTTAAACTAAGTTAAGTATTAGGCTTACCTTTATTCTGGTCGTATTAATTCTTTTATGGTTTTCTGATTCTCCCTCCTAATCTTCTTCTCCTTATTTTTTGTTTGACGGGTGTGTGAGATGATGGTGTGACGACGACGATGGCTTTAAGGCGCGATGACGCAACACAGATCTAGGGTTTCAGAAATTGAAACCCAGATCCCAAGAAGAAGGTTGATCAGTGTTTAGTTTAAAATTAGATATTATATTAGATTTGTAGATTTGATTGTGTGTAATTTTAGAGGATTCTATATGTAGTTGATTTTGGACGATTGTATAAAAACATGCAATTTTTGATTTGATTATGTGAAGATTTGATTTTTTTGATTTTCTAGATTTTTCTGTACTGGGCTTTAGTGACTTAGAGAAGAAGAGAAACAGTGTCGTCGTGAATCTAGGGTTTCTTTACCTTGGTTGACCTCAGTCGATACAACTCATCAAATTAATAAATTAAAACCAAAATTAAAATTAAAAAGGTATTTATTTGAACATATAAGAAATGTTGACTTTGGGTCAACTTTAACCTAAAAAGAAATAATATATATATTTTTAATAACAACAATATCAAAATAAATAATCACTAACAAAAAAATCAGAATTAAATACATGAGAATAGTTAACTTTAGTCAACCTTAATCCAAACAACTGGGCCCTCTTTCAAGTTTTTAAACGGGCCATCCAACTCACTAAAAACACCTCCTTCTTTCATTATATGTTTTTGAATGGGTCGCAAAAGCCATAATGGGCATGAAAAGATAATTGACTGAAATTAAAATACCACATGCACCCTCGCTCTAATTATAAGAAAACTTAATGGGCCATCAAATTTTGATGGTCCATTTAGAGACAATACACCCCCCTTTTACTATTTCGAACCCTGTTGTATCTAGAAGCAATTTTTTTAAAAATAACAACTAGTGTAATATAAATTAATTTCAACCCAAGAAATATAATTACACTAAGATTTATTAAAAAAGAATGAATGAATTAATAATATCTTGTAGGACAATTTTGGGGTACGATAGAGAGCCTTAAGAGACTCGTGCATAAACTTATACAAAGGTATATCTGACAGGTCGTTCAAAGATTCTCATGAAATATCCTCTAGAAGAACAACAAAGGAATCCTCTAAAGAAGAATATGTTTGCTTCAGTGCCACCAATAAATAATATGATATTGAGGTAATATCTCTAACTTATAACCAAATATTTAATTTAAGTGTTAAACTTAATAAAGAGAATGAAAAATGAAAAAAAATAAACATCATAGAGCTTAAAGATTATTTTGAATTTAAAGAAAATAGTAATTTAATATTAGGGAATGAAATATCTGAGATCATAAGACAATTAATTATATGTGAAACTCGTGTTCATTAAAAATGAAGTAGATAACATGCATTAAACCCTTGGTAAATTCACTAAAGGTAAATATAATATATATTTAATTTTGTCAAAACAAAGGGCTTCCTATAGCAAAGTTAGATAAGGCTATCAACCAAATAAATCATTCATTTTCATTTTCCACAGAAGAAGAAATCTAATTGTTTTGTGTTAAAGTCAAAGTATTGTAATAAGCTAGGAGATTTCGAACCTTTTTTGTTTTTTTAAATTCAAAATTTAAGATAGTCTAAATGGGATAACCTAAGACATCTTAAATATACTAATTTCAAAGGATCCAAAAATATTTGGGAACGAAAAACAAAAATTTGATTTCTTTTGCATGCAGACTTTGCAGCTTCGAGGACTTAATTGTAAATTAAGAAAAAATATACAAAGCATGAGTATGAAAGTTCCACAAAAAGATGGTTTTTGATGATTTTGATGGTTGAATAACTCTTTGGAAAGTTTTAATGTATCATTATTAAAGATATGTGAACCAACTCTTGTGTCAAGCAATTCAGAGAGATGGAAAATTGACGGTGTAATGTCGTTATCTTAAATGGAAAAATTCCCAAAGTTTTTTTGAAAAATTAAGGTATAACACTTAATTGAAAATAAATTTCAGAAAACTCCAACTAATCCTCTAGCAAATAGTTATGTGCATAGTGAATTTATTTTATTTTTGCTAATTTTTGGCTTAAGAAAATAAAAATTTGAGCATGGGATGCAAAGTCCAAAGAAAGGGGGATTCAAGAAGCAAGTTATAGCCTAAAGCTATTAAAGGCCCAAACAAAATAAAGAAGTTGAAAAGGTTGTTTCTAATCGGATAACCCTGACATGCTAATTGATTAAGCACGTTTGAAATTCAAATTTCGCCTCACCTAATCGATTAATCCCAATGAATTGCTTTACTAGATCTCCATATAACTATCACCTCCATCAATCAGTCAACCAAATTGATTTCCTTAAACACTTAATCGATTAAAAGCCCAATTAATTGATTAAGCCAGACCTATAAAAGTTAACTCTCTTCTTTTTGTAATTATTATTATTGTATTCGAGTAATATTTTATTAATTTATCATGATTTTAAGCTTGTTACCATTATCATTTTTCGTATTTTTATTTGATTTTATTTATGTTTTATGCTATGGTGTTTTTTGCTATATATATTTCAAAAAATAATGAAAAACAAATAATTATGGCATATATTCAACTGATGAAGGGAAGTATCAAAGATTTCTGAAGAAAAAAGGACAAATTAGAGAAAATGAACAAGAAACAGAGAGAAATACGAGTGACATGTATTTCAGAATTACACATGTATTTTCCCCAAAGCAAAAAATTGATTAGAAGAGAAAACGAGCAAAAAAATATAGGGAATTTTAAACCTACCCGTGCTTATCTTTTAGAGACATATTTGGCTTTTACTGGTGACTAATATTTCTGGAATAAGGGCATAAAAGTCCTAAAAGGCCAAAGCATCGATACATTTTAAATACATATGCATTATTCATTTCCTTTATTTACTTTTCTATATGTATTTAGCTTATTCCTTTAACTTTATTATGCGTAATATTATGATTTTTCAATATAAAATAATTTAAAAAATGATTAGAAGAGAAAACGAGCAAAAAAATATAGGGAATTTTACACCTACCCGTGCTTATCTTTTAGAGACATATTTGGCTTTTACTGGTGACTAATATTTCTGCAATAAGGGCATAAAAGTCCCAAAAGGCCAAAGCATCGATACATTTTAAATGCATATGCATTATTCATTTTCTTTATTTACTTTTCTATATGTATTTAGCTTACTCCTTTAATTTTATTATGCATAATATTATGGTTTTTCAATATAAAATAATTAAAAGAGGCTTGCTATGGGGTTCGAACCCATGCGCACTTATGTGCAGAAGATCTTAAGTTTTCCCTTTAACCTCTCGGGAAAACCAGCTACATGTTAGCATTTTACAAAAATAATAATTGTTCCCGCTTGAACTATGGAATTGTTCAAGGCCTCATAACACATAAAGTATAATAATGTGTGGCCTGATAACAAGATAATAAAATCAAAAGGCCATTTCAATTGGAACATTATCAATGCATCAGACCAGTGACTTAGGGGAAGATACCATGCCTTCATCTACATATCCAAGAAAAATTTTAGGACCTCTGAAAAAAATATGGACTTGTCCTAGGATTATATTTGATCTAGGAAAATTATTGAAGAATGATTGCAAAATGATAAAACAAAATATACTCTTTCACATGTCCTTTTAGATATTGATATTATGTTAGAAGATTCTAAATCTTCATAAACCTTATAAAACCTCATATAAAAGGAGAAACAAAGTATCAAACTAATATACACACATTTTTAACCAAGATACCTCTCACACCTAATAGAAACTTACATGAGAATTATAGTTTTTAAAGGTACCACCTATATCAAGGTGGCATATCATGAGAAGTATCGCCTCTAAGATTTGGCTTCTTTTGACCAACTTCACAACCATGTGAATGATTCCTTACCTAAAGAATCATTGACTTTGTCTTTTGGGAATGGTTATTAACATTCAACCAGGTACTTGAACATCATAATAGAAGACTGAGGTAAAAGAACAACACATAACTCTAATCGACCATGATTTATTGATAGCAAGGCCGTAAAGAGTAACCACAATCTTGAAAAAGGACTCACAACATTTTCCTCACACTCAGAGAACTAGATCTACCCTCTACCAACTATTGAAATAGATCCAACCTCCACTAATTATTGAAATAATATTTATACTTCCATAGAATGACAAACCTCAACATCCAGAAGAACCTATGAAGAATCAACATCCAGAAGAATCTTTGTAGATTTAATGGGAGAGACCTTATATGACAGGTCGTTCAAAGATTCTCATGAAATATCCTCTAGAAGAACAATAATAGAATCCTGCAAAGAATAATATGTTTGCTTTAATGCCACCAATAAATAATATGATAGTGTTTCTCCGTGAAACAATCGCTAGCCTCTTATTAAAGGTTACTTGCAGGATCAGCTACAATAATCCTAGATTTTAGTGTTTTGAGTGTTTTTTGGGTTGAAACTAGTTTATAAAAGGTAAAAAAGCAAAACATAAAGACAATTGCAAAGTAGAGAAATTAAAGACAAGACTTGTAATTTTAAGTGAAAAATTGAAATTGCTATTAATTTATATGTGGAAGCATTCATACATTGTTAAGCTTGAAACTTGTTTTTCTCTTAGATGCGTGTACTTTGAGTGTAATGCTCTAAATGTGAATAAATGTGACCTTTGACACAAATAAAAACATTTTATTAAATATAAATCCTAAGTATGTAACCGTCAACGGTTACTAGCCCATATTGGGCCTTGTCGAGAACTGCTCCAAAACTGCTCTTAAACATCTCCCACGTTCTTACTGGATTGCATGTTGATAACAGTTCCTGCCAACATAAAACCTTGCTCGTCAACACCTACGCTTGTCGATGACCCCCTATGAATCCTAATCCTTTCGTCGACTAGATCATTTTGGTCGATACCTTTTTACTTGATCGATGTAGTTTGTTGTTTATAATAAATTTATGCCTTTTCAGCCAAATAAACCCCACAGCTTAAGACTTATTATCCCATTCGAAAATTGCTTGTCAACAAATTGCCCCCCAAAATGCCATGTTTGACAGAACCTTATCGATGGGAGAACTATGCCGTTTTCTCTTCTAATTTTTCTACCGCATGCTTCTTTGGGGTGATGTCATGTGTAATCATGCCTGCTTTCTGCGTAACAGTTTCCCATTTCACTTCAATCAATCTTCATGATTACTCCTAGATTTTAGGGCGTGAATTTTTGAACAAACCCCACCAACTTTTCAACTCCTTAGTTTCGCCATCATCGGTTCAGTGCCACTTGTCAATTATCAACGGGTTCGAATTTTCTTTAAATACCCTCTTTTGGACTTCCATCATTTCTTCTTTCGTTTTCATCTTCTCTTCCAAGCTCACAGACCCTTTTGTTTTCTGCAACTTTTTACAACACAACTAAACATATTCCTACTATCTTAATTTCAATGGATGTTCCTAGTTTTGTTCCTTCCATCACTGGCGAAAACCTCATACCCTTAATCCTCTCAAATGACGCAAACCTACCAGTTATTCCGCAACCACCTTCCACTGATGCGCGTACCACTAAAGTTTGGCTGAAACAAATGCTCATATTGTGTTCTGTTTCTGAAGAGCTTTATGCTTTTCATGGGTTGTATCCAAACCCAAACAATGATCCCAAAAAGGTTCAGGGATTCTTTCCTTGCTATACTCCTTCTAAATCCCTTGAGTTTTCTCAAGATTTTACACTTGATGTAAAGTTTGTGGACTCCTCCACCGAGCCTTTCCTCTCCACTCCTACTCCTGGGAATTTGGCCTATTTGGCCTGGCTCGACAGGGTCTAGGATAAGAAAAAGTCTTTTTGGGAAGCCTACAACATTTTTGATGCAATCCAGCTGTCGAGAAATGCTCATAAGATTAATCCTTGCATGATCACAACGTCAATCTTCTTTTGAGAAGGTTTTACTAACACCATTCAACTCCCTTGTGGGATGTTAACGCCTACCCTCTTCGACGTATCAGCCATTGCTGACTTGTCTCCCTTGGGAGAAGTTTTCGATTCGAGTTTGTCGATGGAGCTTAAATTTCACTTCGACAAAGTCGGCCTTACACATTATACTGAAGACCATCACGAAACTCAAAGTGAAGATGTTTCTAACGAAGAACACGTTGTTTTCCTCACTTTTTAGCTTTCCTACTATTTATTCTGCCCTAGGTCTCTGCAAGTGGTGAAATGTTTCGTCCCTCTGGCCATTCAACTCCATGAGAGTCGACTTTCTTTGGGTAAGCTCATGCTGGCCTATCCTTACCATACTCTTCGTGTTTCTTCTTCCAGACTCAAAAGTCTCTCTGAAAATCCCAAGGGACCAGCTCTCTCAGAGCCATTTTGGCTTTTACAACATTGGTTGAATGCTACTTTTGAGCATCGATTGGCTTCTCCTCTATCAAAGGCTGCTGAATGCTCCTTAGAGACCAGACCCATTAAGGGATTAAGGTTATCACTTCTCACTCCTCAAGAAGCTTCAACTAGGTATGTTTTTATGAAGTATATTATTTTATTCATAGAAACTTCCTCCTTTGTCAAACTATGGTTCCCTTTGTGAAGAGAAATGTTGGCCCTACTTAGTTTAAGGATCCTTTTCTTGGAGTTAGTCCTAAAGAGGATGCTAAATCAAATGCTATGTGGAGATATTTTTTGACTCCTACATTATTTTCCTCTCGCATTAACACTGGATCTAAAGTTTATGGCTTTGTGATGTACCAGCCGAATCTGGTTTCCCGTCAGTTTGGTCTTAGCCAAATGATGCCAAAATCTTTAATCTACCATCCTCAAGATATCCTTTGGTTTGGACGACAATTGGGTGATGAAGAATACATGGAATTACTCCACTATGTGAGAAACTATTCACATCTTGAACTTCATGTGTCCAAGTTTCAACCTTCCTTCTTTTACACCTGTTGTACCCCAATTGTTTCCCCTAAGATCCCTTCATCATACCATGTTGATTCACTCACAACAAGATCACACCAGGATTCTTGGTTCCCCTCCCTACATTTGATTTTGCCCTTTTGACGAATTACCAAGTGTGATCGGTGGATTTAGAACTTACTGTTTAAAGTTGGTTCGCGAAATGTCGCGGAAGCAAGAGTCGCCACCGTCTTTTATTTTCTCCAACATGGACAGGACAAAAGAACAGCAAAATTCCTTATGAGATTGTCTCTCGGTTCTGGAGGTAGATTTATAGAAAGGGAAGGTGTTAGCACCCTTTCTATCCATGGTTATCCATGGGCTCTTAGATACTTGCTCTTTATGTTTTCAAAATGTTTGCTTTTCAAAATGTGAGTGGGTTTGAAAAAAGTTTCTTTGAAAGATTTCTGAATAACTCTTGTATCTGTCCTCAAGAGTGTTTGAAAAATTGTTTTGAAAGCTTTTTGAAAGTGTCAGTGTGAAAAGGTTTTTTTGTTTTTTTTTTTAGAGAGCAAGTATCCATGAGTCGTCTACCTACCCTAAGGAATTAGGCTGTGTAGAAGTCCTTAAGGTAATGCCATCCCACCATTGAGAGGTAGGTAGCACCACCGTTGGAGGTGTTCGGGTCAATTCGATTGTAGGGACAGTGTGGTCACCGAAGCAACAGTAGGACATCTTAGAAGCTACCCTTATGTCCTTGATCCTTTTTTAATCCGAGGAAACCATTTTGAGGTAACTGTTTCGAGGCAACTGTTTCGAGGCAACTATTTCGAGGCAACTGTTTCGAGGCAACTGGATCATGGACATAAGGACCGCTAAAACGTCCTATACTTGACGACCACATTTCGAAGGCAACGAGTGAGGCGTACCCTAGGAGTGGTGTGTGTATTTGTGTGTTGTTTTCATGTTAATATTTATCTTTGATCATGGCGTTGTGAGCTACGCTTGTTTTTAATTAACATACATTCTTTCATGCAATTTAGAATTTAAGAGTGCAGAAAGTAAAATACGGAAGGATAAAAGCTACGCTATTACAAGGCGCGGGTCTATACATCGCCAAAATACAAAGACCCGTTTTTGATAAAAGATGCGGAAAGTAAATAAATACCTAATTACTATTACATCCGGAAAGCAGTTACATAATAATCAATAAGAAAATAATGCGCGAAAAGAATAAATTGGACATCCGAGGGTTTTGACCCTTTGCTTGAAATTAAATTAATACATAATAATTATTTAATTAAAGAAAAAGAAAGCGTTTTTATGTTTTTGTATTTATGAAATAAAGAATTAAAAGGAAACCCTAAATCTAGATTATTTTAATTATTAATGAAAATATTAAAATTGACCTAATTTACTAATTAATTAATTTACATGTTTATTTACAAAAATAATAGTTAATAATAATAATAAATAAATAATGATGAAAATAATTAATTAAGAAAAAAAAAGGTGAAAATGTCGAAACCTAATTCTATGTATTTTTTATTTGTTAGGAAAAAGATTAAAATTTAAACCTAAATTAACTAAGTTAATTGTTAGTTATTTATTTACAAAAAAATAAGTTAGTGGTGAAATTAATAATAATTAAACATATTTTGTATTTTTGATTTTCTGTTTTTTATTATGGATAATTATTTTATGGTGAAAAAACAATTAAAACAATTAAAAAGAATTAGAAAAGAAAAGAAAATAAAATTAAAAAAGGATGCAAACCAAGGGGGGTTTCAGGCCCAAATGGAGGTTTGTTGGAAGTAATTCAGGCCCATTGACAAAGCAAGCCTCGTTGACTTTCTGATTGTATGCATGATGGTTGACTGGAGTTCATCATGGAATTCATTCTGAGGCCATTGGATTGGACCTTGAAGCCACTTGGCAGGCTAGCGCATGAGCATGTATGGTGGAACGTTTGATGGAAGCTGCATTGGAATACAATAGAACAAAAAATGTTAATTATATGGGGGGACCTGGGAATCGAACCCAGGTCCCAGCGTTTGCAGGACACGTTGCCCACCAACTGAGCTGTGAAACGCGTTTGTATATATAATGGATAGTAACTATAATATATGAAAAAGGACAATTATGCTGGAACGTTCAAAAAACGCGCTAAAGTTTAAATCTTCCAGTAACGCTTGGACACCTCAGCTTTCTTCTTCGTTTTCACCTGCAACATGAAACAAGATAGCGGGGGTTTTAAACCCCCACTAAGTGCAATAGTGAAAAATAGCGATTACGCCTACAGGTTATATAAATTGAGCGCGAGTATCTCAATGAATCAGGCTTGTTGTAACGAATTCGTCCATATTGGTCTTGAGGTCCAATTTTACCATACAAGGAAAGCCCTAATTTTTGAACCTTGAAACCCTAAAACATGTTAATGGCAAATCACGATACAGAGCCTTATAATGCAATTAAATCATATCATTAGCTTCAGAAGGTTCCTGTGAATACAGAACAACCAACAATATGCATCAAATGCGCATGAATTATGATATGAATTTCTGGAAAATATGGCAAACCGTATGACTTATGTTCTTCGATTCCTTGCGCGTTTCGACTGGTTCTTGATGCTAGTAGACTCCTGGAGGGTCCAGCAATGTGTTAGAATCCTTTTTATGCTTTGAAACATGCTGCAAGTATGATTTCAGTTTTCCAAATTTCTTGAGTTTTTTCAAGTTGGTCATGGAGTTTTCAGCAGCTTTTTCGTGTATGTCTCAGTAGGGTTTCCTTGTGCATATGTATGTGAATGATTCTAGGTCAAAAACAAGCCCATAAGTCCGTGAATTAATGTTTGGAATATTTGATTGCTAATCATATCTTTTTTCAATCTTTTTCCATGGAAACTTTGCCAATTATGGAAGATCTTGCCTTGTTGATTGAGAAACGAATTGCCAGTTTGCCCTAGTCACATTTGCTGCACAAAAAGATCTAAAAAAGCATATCTTTGAATTTTCTTATATTTAAAACCAATTAAATGAATTAATATAAATATAAATCCAATTAATTAATTAAAAATAAGAAAATAAATTATTTTGAGCTCAATGGGTCGTGCATAGGCTTTGGGTAATGATTCAAGAAAGAATTTGAGGCCCATTAGCAATTTTGAAGTGTTTTAGGCAAAGTTGACTTTTGAAAGTTCCCAAAAATTTCCCAACTTCTCCAATGCATATCTTGCTCAATTTTGAAGCTATGAACATGTTCTTGGACATTTTGGAAGGTCTTTAAGTCCTCTAACCAATGTCTTTGGTCCCATGTCATTTTGATTCACCAATATCAAGTTATGGTCTTTGACTTAAAGTGCCTTTTTGTTGACTTTTGAAAATGACCTATAATGTTGAAATTGATAACTTTTTGTGAGAGCATTTCTTGGACTTGGAGTGTGAAGATGAGTTGTAGGAAATGTAATCCTCTTCAAAATGAGCTTTGGATGGGATTTTTCTGATAAACCATGAGGAAGTTATGCCCTGGTCAATTTGCAGTTGACTTTTCAACTGTCCAAAAATAGAAACTTTTGCATCTTGAGACTTTTTGAGCCATGCTTGTGGAATCATGATCAAGAATTGATCAAATGATGATTGTGGCTTCAAAATTAGATGTTGACCAAAAATTTTGACTTTTGACTGTCAAATGACCATTTTTCCCCTGTAGTTGACTGTGGAGCATTTAGGGTTTTTGACTGTGCAATTTGATGTTGTGAGTCTTGAAACTTGACATATGGATGCTTGACAATGTATATAGGCATATGGGACTTGATTGGACCCTTGAAAACCTCAATTTCTTTGCCAGAACTAAAACCCTAATTTTGACTGTGTTAGGAGGCAATTGGACTGTGCAACCCTTGAGGGATTTTGAAGCATCTGGAGATTGATCTTGGCAAATCTTGAAGAATATGGGAGGGCAAATTTTGGGGTACAACACCAAGCACCTTGACTTATGTTCCTTTTGTGATCATTAATATTGTTTTGTTTTCTTCATTTAACTAATAAAATGCAATGTTGGTTTGTCTTGCTGGTTATACATGTAGGTGAAGGGGAATGAGATTTAACAAATTACTCCATAGGTTCATGAGTTTATTTCCACGCCCTAGCCAATAAAAGCTTGAGAAGTTCAAATCTTATCATTGAAGTTGTTTTGGAAGAAAGGTTATGGCAAGGTTTATTTTGGTTCACCACATTTCAAAGTTATCAAGATTTATTCAAAAGTACAAGGGGTTGATTGGAGAAGCTGTTATGTTTGGACAAAGCCTTGTTCATATTGGTCACAAGGACATAGTTCTCTCAAATTTTAAGATATGGAAGTGATTTTGGTGGCTATGAGTCCTCATTATAATCCTCAACAACTTCTATTCAAAAAGCAATAATATTGGTACAAGAATTTTGTTCAAACTTGTCAAAGTTCCTCAAGGCATTTTCTTGTTCTAGAAGCTAGGGTTTTGAACTTCAAAGGAGTATATCTTGCTCATCTTTTGGTATTTTTGAAATATCCAAAATACATCATTCTCTTTAAAGGGCTATCAACAAATCACTTCAAAAGTTCCAAGGATTTTTCATGTGTAAGAAACTTGATGAAGAAGAAAGATTACAAGCCCTTCAGATGAATCTCCAATTTTCCATGTGTGACTTCAAATGATCATAACTTGGTCAATTTTTATCACCTTGAGCCCATTATTTTTCCATAATGATCTTGAAGATGTGAAATTTATGCCTTCTTTTATGTGCAAAGTGGGAAATGGATGTAGGTTGCCTTAAATATGCAAAAGATTATAGGTCATTTCATGATTTTTGGCCAACTTCAACAAGTCATAACTTGCTCATTTTTTGGAGATTTTGAGTGGTTCAAGTTTCCAAATGTCATTCAAGAGATCTACTTCTTTCCATATTTTTTGGTCAAGAGAAAATTCCAAGTGGAAGGCCATGTTTGGATGCAAAAGATTATAGGTCATTTTTAAAGAAGAATTTGAAATATTTCTAAGTATGGAAAGTCAACCCTTTTTCTTCAACTTTGACTCAATGCAACTTTCATCTCAAGCATCCATTTGATTCCATTATTTTTCCATTGCAAATCTTGTAACCTCATCTTTCTAAAGCATCAAGAATCATGCCCTAAGACCCCTTGAGTTGGAAATGCCATGTATTTGAATTTGGTAACTTGAAATTGAATTTTCCACAAAGTCAGAATTTTGAAATCAATAATGTGACTTCTAAACACAAGATTTATGCGTGTTTTTGATTTAAACTTGATTAGAAAACTTTCCAGAAGTGGTTAGCACCCCAAAAGGCAAGATTTGGTTGAGTTTTGATGAAAATGAAGTCACGTTTCACTCATGCTCGACCTTCATTCAATTTCCCTCCAAACTTCCTTGTTTCTTCCAATTTTCATTCCCATTCACTTCTCTATAAATAAAGGGTCACCCCCCATTCATTTCTTCAAGCTTTGAGAGCCAAAAACACCCTGCCAAAACCTCACACGAACCCATCTTTTTTGAATTCAGTTTCTGAGATTTAAGCTCCCTTTTCCAAAATTCTTTGTGCATTCATCATCCTTAAGCATCATACAAACTCTCCAGCACTTAAACCAATCAAAACGAGTCATAATTCAAGCTACAGAAGTCCAGTTTCAGAGCTTCTTCCTTGAACTTCGAAAAGGTAGAATTCTCCACCATTTGGATCCAAATCAAGCACTAATCTATTCTACTCCTTCTCCTGATCCTAATGTTGCTTACAATTTTTAAATCCATTGAGAATTGAGAGAGAAATCTCAAATTGAAGGTGCTCGTTATTTTCTGGGTTTTTGATTCATATCTCTCTCCATACCTTATATAAATTTGGCGCGATGGTGGTGTTAGAATCGTCTTGAAGAGACGAGTTCAATGATACTAGCTTGTGATTCTAATTTTTCCATTTGAAGGATCTCATAAAATCCCCATTGCAGGGTGTCTGGAGGTTGACGACGATGACATGTCTTATCTCAGCCAATGATAGTGTGTCAAACATTTTAATTTCATAGGTTGCCTTTTTTCTGATCCTATGTGTATCTCACTAAGGTCCATATCAAGCACAGTGTGTCTGGTCCACTAGATCAGCTTACTAACGCGTTTTGACTTTGATCTGATGGTCCACATCTTTTTGGTTTTATTTTATTTTCTGATTTTTATATTTTTATTAATTAAATTTTCAAAAATTCATAACTCTTATTTCTTATCCAAAAATTATGAAAAAAATTCACAAAAATACTTTGAATTATTTCTAATCTCATGACTATTTTTTCTCATTTTTATTTTGACATTTGATATTTTTTGTATTTTTTTGAATGATTTGTTTTCTTTTAATTACTTAAAAAATATTTCTGACATTTTTTAATTCTGAAAAAATTCGAAAATATTATTTTGCATATTTTTGATTTTCTGAAAATTTTATGGAATTTTATATTGAGGTTTACTATTTTTGACCTATTTTCTATTTGTTTGAGAAATTTTAAATAGTTTAAAAATAGTTTCTGACTTTTAAAAATTACCAAAAATTTTATAAAAATATTTGGATCCATTTCTGATTTTTCTATGGTCTTACTTCTTATTTTTTGATTAATTTGAACATAGTTGATATTTTTCTCTTTATTTTCTATTTTTAAACATTATTTTTTACCCTTTTGTATATATTAAAATGTGATATTATTTTGTGATTATTCTCTTGTTGATCTTGGGTTAGATTTTGGATCATGAACTTTATTAACATCATTGGATCCATGGTGTTGAGTTTATCTCCACAAAAATGGATGAATGATTTTAATAATAATTTGATTAAAATTTAATTCAAATGTGGTTTGTGTATTTTTCCCCATCCCTCTTCATCTCATCCCCTTCTTATTACACTATGTGTTATTGGAGCATGATCTTTATATCATGTTTCAAAACAAATGGTGCATAAATTTCTATTGACCGGCCTCAAAATAGGTGCGACTTCTATATAAGTCCACTTACGATTGCTTAACATAGCGCTAAATTTTGTCCCGATTCGAATAAATGATCATCCGTGGCCCAAAATTAAGATTGCAAGCCCAAGTATGTTAATTTGATCTCTTTGATCCAATAACCTTGAGATTCATTGCGTGGAGGCTTTGGTTCTACCAATCCTCTAATGGATCTACAACATCTTTGGTTAACGCAGATCAATTAAACATCGTTGATCATTAAATGGTACTTATGAGAATTCCAAATGGATGATATACTTGACAAAAAGCAAATGCAACTTGTTGTGCGGAGGCTTTGGTTCTACCAATCCTCTAATGAGTTCCAAATGCAAGTTTCAAGATGGTCATCCAACAAATCACTAATTATTGAATTGTTTTTACCTTATGCTTTTATTCTTTTTTATGTTTTATGTACTATTTACTTTTAGCATTTACATTTCATGCCATTTTAATCTTTGCTCATTTAAGCATTTATTTTCTTACCATTTTATACTTTGCTCACTTGAGCTTTTCTTTTCCATTCTTAAGATACTTAATAATCAACATAAACCCTAAAAAATCTTTAATGGTACTTGGACTATTTGGCTACTATCTTTGGCATTATGGAGCATGGGACTTTTCTTGGACTTAGGATTAGAAACCTTGGCCTATCTTGGAGACCTTGTGGTCTTATCTAATTATTATGTCTGGAGCTCTTGAGGTTTTCCTCAAGACATTGGGTTGTTTGTTTGTTTTGTGTGCAGGTTATTGTGATTACACCCTTTGTTTGTAATCTGGAATTCACCCGTATACAGCCGTTACTCTGCCCAATTTTTATGAAGACTTAATACACTTGAAGTTTGGTTCTCTCAAGAGGTCTAGTATTTTTGCTTGCTTGGTTTCAATCCCAAGAATGGGAATTCTATCTTGGCTCATAATTCCAAGTATTGGCTTCTTGTTGGTTAGATGGTTATTATCCTTAGCTTTTACCTTATGCTTTAGGATAGCCTCTTCTTCTCCTCCCATCTTATTTAATTTCAAAAATCTTCTCCCTCCTTTTGAAAACTCTTCTTGTTTTAAATTTGAACCATTTTCATAATAAACTTGGACTTATGTCCATGTATTTTCAAAACATTTTCATAAATAAACTCCAATAAACTTAATAATACCTTGACTCTTTTTTTTGAGAAGACTAAAAGTCAATCAATCTCATTTAAAACCATTTTGCCACTTTGCCTTTTTACCTTTAAAACTTTTTCTGAAAAAGATTAAACTCTTGTCAATCCTTGTAGTGATGCAAACAATTATACTTCTACAATATATAGTGAAGAGAGATATTTTCCACTTGGGTGTTGATTGAGGAATTATTGATTTTGAAATCAAAGCCATGTCCTCCACTTTAAGATGATGCAAATTCTCCTTTCTCATGATTGTGGGTGGTAGGTATGTTTTCCACACGGACAATGACGATGATGTTTTATCTTATAAAATTAACCAACACATTTGTGTTTTAAATTTTTTAAAAGAGGAACTATGTGTACCCTGATCCCCTATTGCACGAAAGGTGTTACGTAGGCACTAAAGGTTCGCAACCGCGGCGGGTTCAAAAATCATAAAATATATATTTCTTTTTCTCACCTCCACCATCCATTTTATATAACAGTTTTTTATAGCCAAAATATAAAGATTTTTACAAAGAGGCTCCTGCGGAGTACTGTAGATGTTTAGGGTGCTAATACATTCCCTTTGCATAACCAACCCCCTTACCTAGAATCTTTCCCCCTCTTTTTGGGTTATTCGCTCTTTTCCCATTCCTTTGGAAACAATAAAGCGCGGTGGCGGTTTTTATTTTGATTTGTATAAAGTCTAGTCAATCCAATGGCTTAGTCTTGAACATTTCTACCGCTACAGAAAAATGGCGACTTCATTGGGGATAGATTAACCTCTTGCTGGTCCATCCCTAAGTGGGTTAAGCCTATATTTGTTTATACATGTATATGTGTTATTACTGTTTTTTGTGTTATATGTGATATGTATGTTTATCTGGATTTTCCTGGTTTTCAGGGTGCTTGGTGATTACTCATAAGTCCTATACCCGGACTTGGACAAACTTTAAGATATGATGGGCGGTATAGTCATGTTAAATTTGAGGGAGTAATCCCAAAAAAGGAGGCATGAGATCCCCCACTCAGTGGAGGCCCATTTGACTGTAGTGTCGTTTACCGACTAATCGGGAAGACATACTGCTTTTGACCTGGGAGCCTGCTGAAATTGAGGACCATAAAATACCAAACCCATATTGTCCTTTTAGGTGTAGTGCGGAAGCTATGACAGAGTAATCCAGAAATATTTGTCACACGATACTACGCTCAGACGAGTCTTTCTTGAGAATATTACTAATTACCGAGTTAATTGGGAAGTTGGTAATATCCGAGGGAAGGATGTAGACTTTGGGAACCTCTAGAACCTTGTTCGGAGGGTGATAAATTTAGACAAACACCTTATGGGTAGTACCTTCTACCTCATGCTCGTGACTTTGAACCTATGAACCCTATATGTGTGATCTTGTGTGTAATTGTTGCATCATGCATCCATGCACTCATAAGCATCTTTTGAAGAAACCATATTTCAAGGGATTTAAAGGTTGACTATTTGTAAGTATCTCAGGTACTTTTAACCATGGATTCTGGAAAGAGAAAGACTGGAAAATACAGTTTCAAGGATCCCAAGATAGATGAGTTGATCGGTCTAATTCCCGAGATCGAGTGTTCTGCATACTTTCGGAAGAAGTATGGATCCATTATCCCTCTCATGAAGTTAAAGATGAAGGAGGGTTTTCTCTCGACAATGGTCTAGTTCTATGATTCGATGTATCATTGCTTTACTTTTCCCGACTATCATTTGATGCCTACACTGGAAGAGTATTCTTATCTATTGGATTTACCTATTACCGATAGTGTTCCTTTTACTGGTTTGGAGGGTGAGCCAAAACCACATGAGATTGCTGCTTTGATTCATCTGGGGAAGTCTGAGGGATTAGAGGATTACCAGCTCAGTTATTATTGGAGAAAGCTCGTTACTTTGCCAGAATGAAAAGTACAGTTGCTTTTGAGGCCATCTTTGCTCTACTTGCTTACGAGTTGTTCTTATTTCCTAATGTGGACAAGTTTGTCGACATTAACTCTATCAGGATTTTCATGATTGGAAACCCAGTTCCTACATTGTTGGGTGATGCTTATTACTCTATTCATCTTCGGAATTCTTATCATGGGGGGATGATTATCTGTTGCACGCCTCTGTTGTACCGGTGGTTTATCTCTCATATTCCTCAGTCTGATGCTTTTTGGGATGTCAAGAAGGAACCTCGTTGGGCTCCTAAGATCATGGAACTTAGTCACTCGGATATTGATTGGTATCAGCGAGCCTATCAGGATATAGAGATTATTGATAGTTGTAGTAGTTTCCCCAATGTACCTCTTCTTGGTACAAATGGAGGAATTAACTATAACCATGTTCTTGCACGGTGAAAGCTTGGTTATCCGATGAGGGATAAACTGAATAGTATTCATTTGAGTAGTTTCTTTCTGAAGGAAGGGGAAGACCATAGGTAAGCTAGGGAGCAGATTGCGAAGGCCTGGCGTCACCTTCATAAGAAGGGTAGGATGGATTTGGGACCTAGGGGTGTTGTTTCTTTGGAGCCCTATCTTCAGTGGATCCGATCGAGAGCCATTCAGTTAAAGATGTCGTATACCCGGGAGAAACCTATGCCTGGTCTATTTGTGAAAACCACTCCTCCCTTATTAGATGATCTGGAAGAGCTGCAGCTTGCTTTGGTTAGGATGCAACATGAAAGGGATGCTTGGAAGAACAAGTTCCAAACTTTAGAGAGTTCTTACAGAGCAAACTTGAAGGAGAAAGACGACTTAATTGAGATCCTTGAGAGTCGAGCGGTAGAGTCTATGGAGAGGCAAGGGGATTTATTTTCTCCTAAGCCTCAATCAGGTGTTGATCACTTACTTCCTGTTCAGATGATTGGAAAGAGATTGCCATCAAATATGCAGAAGAAAACCAGAGGTTGAAGGCTCAGATTACCAGGCTTACAAGGAAGCGCCAGCGTATAGAGTGATCTCCATCAGTTCTATTTCTCAGGATTTTAAATTGCATTTCATCTTGTACTTGAGATCATTGAAACTTGTAATCCATTTCGGAAATATTATAATAAAAAATTTTAGTATTTCAAAAGCTTTATTACTTTGATGTTTGCAATATGTCTATAAACCTTAAATCCCTTGAAATATTAAAATAATGAAGTAAAAATAATCATATGCATTGCATATCATGCATCATATTGCACATATTTATTGCATTTATTGTGCATATCCAGGTATCTTACCAAGCTTCTTTACTTCAGTCATCAAGTTGACTCATCACTACAATACTCAGGCTAATTTCAAAAAGAAGATGGACAACTTAGAACAAGAGAATCACAAGTTGTGCGAAGAAGTTTCTGCTTTGAAGGCCGACGTGGCCAATCTGACTACTCTGATGGAAGCTCTGGTGGCTGCTCAGAATCAGCCACCGAGTGTTCAGCCTCAACCAACAAGGGCAACTACTGAAGCTCCGAGTGTTCCCATATCTGCTACTCCGGCTATTGTTCAGAATCACATGATTCAAGGTTATCCATGGGGAATGCTAGAGAATTTTGCGCCTGAAGGTTTCAATCTTGGTCCTCAAGATACTCCAGTGGTTCATACTATTGTTACTCCAGCACCTCCTGTGGTGCATGCTGCTCCTGCTGCACCTCCTTCGGTGAATATCGTTCTATTTGTTAATGATGATGTATGTCGTCCTTTCCCTCCACCGAGTGAAGACTTGGGTCTTTATGACAGAATGGATGATTTTCAAGAGCAGTTTGACAAAATACAGAGAGAGATGAAGGCCCTTAGGGGAAAAGAGTTATTTGGGTAGAATGTGAATGAGCTATGTTTGGTCCCAAATGTTAAGATCCTGCTAAGTTTAAGGTCCCGGAATTTGAGAAGTATAAGGGCAACACTTGTCCTCGTGCTTACCTGGTGATGTACGTGAGAAGAATGTCTACCCATACTGACGATCAGCGTCTGTTGATTCACTTTTTTCAGGATAGTTTGACTGGTGCTGCGTTGAAGTGGTATATGAGTTTGGACAGCGCCAATATCCATACTTTTAATGATTTGGGAGAAGCATTCATCAAACAATACAAGTACAACATGGACATGGTGCCTGACCGCGATCAACTTAGGGCCATGGTTCAGAAAGACAGGGAATCATTCAAAGAGTAAGCACAGAGATGGCGCGAGGTAGCCGCCCAAGTGATTCCTCCCATGGAAGAGAAGGAGATGACTAAGATTTTCTTAAAGACGCTGGGTGCTTTCTACTACGAAAGGATGGTAGCAAGCACACCAAGTGACTTTACTGAGATTGTAGGAATGGGTATCCGCTTAGAAGAGGTTGTAAGAGAAGGCCGTTTGACAAAGAGTGAAGGATCTAGAGGTGTAAAGAAGCTATCGTATGGATTTACCAAGAAGAAAGAGGGGGATGCAAATGTTCTTATACAAGAGAGAAGGGTAAACGCTCCTAGAAGGAGTTATTAGCGTCATCAGCAAGCCGCCTCAGTTACTCCTGTTATGAATGCCGCTCCAACTACCATTGCTTATCAGAGACCGTCCCAACAGGGGAATCAAGGGTATAATCAGATAAGGGAGAGTTATGACCCTACTCCCATGACCTATACAGAGTTGCTACCGGCCTTGATTTAGAAAAAGTTGGTCCATACACGACCACCTCCTGCCATACCATCACCATTGCCTTGGTATTACAAGGCAGATCAAACATATGCTTTTCATCAGGGGGCACCAGGGCATAGTGTTGAGAATTGTTATCCTTTGAAGAATGAGGTGCAGAAATCGGTAAAGTCCAGTGTTCTATCTTTCAAGGACATGGGATCTAATGTGAAAGATAACCCTCTACCCAAGCATGGGGAAGTAAATACTGTAAATATGGTGGCCAGTTGTCCAGGCGACTTCCGGATTTTTGACATTAATCTGGTTATAGGAGATTTGGTGAAGATGCACGTAGACCTCTATGAATTTAGCTACTACACGCATGACCTTTCGGTTGTGCTATTTGCATTACAAATATACAGGGTTGCAATAAGATAAAGGCTGATTTACAGGAGATGATGGATGAGGGCCTCATCCACATAATCAGGCCTAGGGCAGAGTATGAAGAGGAAGTGAATATGGTTTCTGGATGTCCTGGTGAATTTAGAATTTTTGATGTGGAGCATTTGAATGAGGACCTCGTGCAGTTGCACGCTACCTTCTGCCACACGGCTGGTCAGGTGGAGCACCAATATGGATCTTTCCTAGTTTGCTGTCGAGATCCCCGAGGATGTTCAATCGTGAAGGAGGGTGTTCAGTTGCTATTAGAAAATGGAACTATCAAGATCAGGGGTCAGAGGGATGATTATCATGAGGTTGATATGGTTGAAGTTGGTTTAATGGAAGAAGAGTCAGATGAAGAGTATGCTTCTGCGGATGAGTATTTTTCTTCCGACGGAGATTTGTTCTCCAGAAATGACTTATTGATGACTGATTATGTTGAATAAGGATTAAACTTCATTGTGCCTTGTTTTGGTGCACCCGCTTATTTTGAAGTAGAGTACCATAGCAAGCCAGTTGTTACCACATTGGTAATTAGTTTGCCAGGTCCTATCCCCTACAAGTCAGATAAGATTGTGCCTTACAAATACAACACTACAATCTTGGAAGACGGGGTGGAAATTCCCATCCAGCCAATGCCCGATTTTGGGAATATAGTTGAAAATAGCAGGGTGACCCGTAGCGGTCGTGTGTTTGCGCCGGTTGTTCAGAGAGATGTTGCTGCTGGAAAGAAAATTACTGAGAATGATGAACCTAAGAAGGCTACATGAGAGACTAGTGGAGCTACGCTAGAGAAAGAAGTGGATGATATTTTGAAGATAATTAAGATGAGCGACTACAGAATTGTAGATCAGCTACTGCAGACTCCTTCAAAGATATTTATCTTTGCTTTATTAATGAACTCCTCTGCTCATAGAGAATCCCTGATAAGAGTATTGGACCAAGCTTTTATGGAGAGTGACATGCCAATAAATCAATTCAGCAGCGTAATTGGAAACATTACGTCATGTAATAACTTGAGTTTCTGTGATGATGAATTACCATATGAAGGTAGGAATCACAACCTGGCCCTCCACATATCTATGAACTGCAAGAATGATTCGTTATCCAATGTGCTAATTGATAATGGATCTGCGCTGAATGTTATACCGAGGAGTACTCTCATGAAGTTGAAATATCAAGGAACATCTATTGTTGTACCCCAAAATTCACCCTCCCATATTTCTCAAAACATTGCAAGAAAAATCTCCAAGTGGCTCAAGATAGCTCAAGAGTTGGTCAGACAAGCTATCTCCTAAGGCAGTCTATCCCAAATTAGGGTTTTATGTTGCATCAAGATCTTTGAGTCCAAGTGTCCCCAAGTTCTCACCAATGTCCTAATATGTTCTGAAGATCATCCATGTCAAGTTTCAAGCCTTGCAGAGGATGTTTACTCAGTCAATTGCTCAAAAGTCCAAAAATCGACTGTGCTAGGGCAAAAGTGAACTGTGACCCAAATACAGTCAAACTTCAAGATTTTTTGTCAACATTCTCATTTTGAAGTTTATTTCATCATTTTATCAAGGGTTGATCACGATTCATCAAGGATTTCTCAAAATTCATCAAGATTTAAGAGTTGCTAAATTAGGGTTTTGTAGGAAAAGTCAACCCAACTTTGACCAAGCATAACATTCTCATACTTTATGAGAAATGACCCATCCAAAGATCATTTTGAAGAGGATGCAATTCCATACAATCCATCTTCATACCCCAAGTTAAAAATATGCACTTACAAGAAGTTATAAATTTGGACATTATAGGTCATTTTGAAAAGTCAACAAAAACACCTTCTTTTCCAAAGCTTATAACTTGAGCATGGAATATCAAAATGATATGAGACAAAAATTGTTGGTTAGAGGACATCTCAAGCTTTCTAAAAAGTCCAAGAACACTTCCAAAAGTTCAAAATTGAAGAAGTTATGCATTGTTGAAGTTGGACTTTTTTGCAAAATTGCCAAAAGTCAACTATCCCCAAAACATCAAATTTTGCCAAATGGGCCCATTCTTTTTCACTTGATTTGAGTTTTCCTTATTTCCCACGTGCCCTAGCTCCAGCCATGTGTCCATATCACATTTTTATTATTTAATCTGATTTTTATTTGAATTAATTCATTTTAAATCAAATAAAATCATATAAAATCTAAAGCATTGATAACACATGATTTTTTGGCTATTTCAGGCTCCAAATACAGCTATTATTTCAATCAAATTCGTATCAAAGGCATTGGTTACAAAAAGATGTGATTTAGGCCAAGTTTGGAAAGCTTTTATGGAAGAATCAAATCAAATATGCAATCATCAATATGGAGAGATTTGGACCAAGTTGTTTAACATAATGCAATGCACAATACATAAGTAAGGAAAGGATACGAAAACCATGGTTGAAGAACACTTGTGGAGGCAGAGCAAAAACTGAAAAAATCACAAAAAAGTGGGAGATCGAAATCAACCCTAGAGGCATTTTCAGAGCTTGCTATTGGTCTCAATCGATTGCTGGTCATCTCCAGAAGCTATTACAATCCTAACCACGCGTTTTCAAGCGTCCTAAAGCACTGTAAGTACATCACGAATCTGCTTCCTTCTTGAAATCGCAAATCACTATTCTTGCATCCATTGAATGAAATAACTGCATATTCTTGACCCTCACATCATTTGCAAACTATTGGCAATAACCAATTTGATTTATATGCTCTGTATCATGAAACGCCATGGCTAGGGTTTTGCTTCTGTTTTTAGGGATTTTTGTTTCAAGTAAAATTGAGATACATGATGGACATGGTTTTATCCAGGAGGTTGAGACGAACACGACCATGCCCTTAAAAATCATTTTTATGGCCTATGCGAGGTTTTGGAACGGACCAAGCTTATAGCTACGGACCTCTGTCCGTTGGTATAAGTCTTTGCACTTTTAGCCACGGTTGGGAGGTTAGGGATGATGCGTGGCATCCATCCATTGGGCTGTTTGAATCTTGGTGCTTTTTTTTTATTTTCTGACCATTTGATTTTGTTTTACTATATTATATTTTATACGTATTATACTAACAAGAAAAGCAACATGGCGTGGTGGCAAGCGTTTGGTGAATTTCCCTTCAGGACCTGGGTTCGAATCCCAGGTCCCCCTCTTTCTCAATATTATTATTTTTCAGGTTATCACATGCGCGCAGGGGCCAGATCCATACCACACTCCCTCACCAATCCAAGCGCCAGATGGCCAAAGGGCCAGATCTGGTGGTCCATGTTGGAAGTCCGCCAAAAGCCAAGTCAACATGCCTGCACTGCATCCAAAAAGTCCACACGGATCAGCATTGTTGGGCCTACAAAATTGCTACTAACACCACCCAAATCAGGCCCAAATTCCCTTCCCTCACACTTTTATTTATTTTATTTAATGGTTTTATTTTATTTAACTAATTTTCTAACCAATAACAAAATTCTTTTTTTTATCAAAATAAAATCACAAAAATACTCTTTTTTTATCCAATCAAATTTTAAAACTTTTATTTTTATTAATAAACTTATTAATTAATTAGGAAACTTTGATTTATTTTGTGAATATTTAAAATTAATTAGAAAATCATTAGGTTTTAATTCATTTAATTATTTTTATTTTCTTTCTTAAATTAAAAAAAAAAACAAAAATATGTCATAAATTATTTTTCATTAATTAACTTATTAATTTAATTTAGTTATTTAATTTAGGATTTAATTTCTTTCTTTAAATAAAAACAACAAAACACAAAAAAAAATATTGTTCTTTCAAAAGGGTAAAAACCCTAATTCGCATTCGATTCAATTTCCCGTGCGCTTTATTTATTTTTATCCAATTATGTATCTGCTTACGGATTGTAATAGTTAAATAGGACGTTTAATTATTTTTATCGCTTTATTTTATTTTCAAAGGGTTGCTTTTGGCGATGTAAATACCCGACGCCTTGTAATTTAATTTCCGCACCTTTATCTTCTGCAAATTATAACTGTTAGATGTTTAATAATAGGGTTTGCATGACAAGAATGAATGCTTAATCTTAAAATCAAATTAGATCACCCTTAACATGTGCAAAGATAAAAATAAACTGAAAACGACACACTCACACATGTGCACTCCTAGGGTACACCCCACTTGGTTGCCTTCATACACGGTCATTAAGTATAGGTCATTTTAGAGGTCTTCCTCTTGTCTAAAAGATCATAGTCGCCTCGAAATGGTTGCCTCGGATATTGTTGCCTCAAACAAATTATCTAAGACATTAGGGTTACCGCTAAGACATCCTAACATTGCTTTAGTGACCGTAAGTCCCTCATTCGAATTGACCCTCAAACTCCAACGATGATGCTACCCACTCACTAATAGTGGGATAGCGTTGTCTAAAGGAAATTAGCATAGAACGATTCCTTTTTTTCGAGTAGGTAGATGGTTCTTAGATACTTACTCTTTCAAAACAAAAACTCTTCACACTTACACTTCTTTTCGAACAAAGTTTTCAAAAAACATTTCATTACACTCTTGAGGACAGAAGCAAGAGTTAAATCGAAGTTTCAAACAAAAACTTTTTCAAACCCACAAGCACAAAGAAAACAATTTTGAAAACAATTGAGCAAGTACCTAAGAGCCCGTAGATAACTACGGATAGAAAGGATGCTAATACCTTCCCTTTCTGTAATCTACCCCCCGTACTCAGAGATAATCTCAAAAAAGGAATATTTTTGTGCTTTTTTTCCTTTCCTTGTTGGATAAAATAAAAGTCGGTGGCGACTCTTGCTTACCGCGACATTTTGCGAAAACAAATGCAAAACGCAAACCAGCATTCCAAAAACAATCAGTTCTTCCACCGTATCACAGAACTGGCGACTCTGTTGGGGATATTTTATAAGTGGGGTGTACCTTAGGAATAGTTCATATTGTTTTCAATTGATTGACTTGTATGCTTTATCTTTGTGGGTTTGAATCAGAGTTACTATAGATCCTAACCTGGATCTGGGGGATACCCTTTAGGTAAGTAGCAATAAACTGTGAAGGAACTATACGACGTAGACCGATACGGTTGAAGCAGTAGCTACGTTGGTGTGGCACTTTAGTTTGTATTGATATCCCTTATGGCGCAACGAGGAGAATATGGGTCTTCTAAGGGGTCATTAAGCACCAACTGACCTTAGCACCTCTAATTGACCAACTTGAACATAGAACAGTAGCAGTATGCTACACTCATTGAGATCAAACTCTCGTGATGATTCCGGCCGCAAGAAAAGGTTGCCAAACTGGAATTATGACCGATCGAGGGTGGTCCGTGATATTGAGATCCTTTAGAACCCGGTTACTATATTAGGGCAGGTTTGAACCAACTAAACTGAAAAAGGGTAATACCTAAACTTCTTGCCAGCCTAAAATCTAAGGGCTATCTGTGTGACTTGTGTGTCGTTACCATGTTTGCTATTTATGGATACATGTGGTGTGTTTTTTATCATGACATCATGCATCATGACATTGCATGCATCTTGCATTGGACTTACCCATTTTAAAGACAGAGGGGATTAATCTTTGTTCTGTTTTGTAGGTCATGGCACCCATGCGTAGAAACACTATTCGGATCAACTTTGTCCAGATTCCCACTTTGCTTAAGGAATTGGTTGCAAAGGTTTCAGATACTTCCTCCTTTATCAGAAGACATGGTCACCTCCTTGGTTTGGTCACTTCCAAATTAGACGAGAATATAATGAGTGTTCTATGCTAGTTCTTTGATCCATTGTACCACTGCTTTACTTTTCTGGACTACCAGTTGGTCCCTACCTTGGAAGAGTTCTCTGATTTACTTGGTATCTCCATTCTAGAGCAGACCCCATTTACAGGTTAGGAGAAAGTTCTTAGGCCAGAAGAGATTGCTTAAGCCCTCCATCTGACAAAGGCTGAGGTAATGTCAAATTGGGAGACTAGAAGTGGGAAAAAAGGCTTCTTGGCTAAATTCTTGGTTGATCGGGCTAATCAGTTCTGGGACAGTCTAGACTTCCAGGAATTTGAAGACATTCTGGCTCTTCTCATATATGGTTTGGTGTTGTTTCCTAACTCAGATTCTTTCGTCAATGTGAATGCGGTAAAGATCTTCATTTCTCGTAATCTTGTGCCCACTCTCTTGGGTGACATTCTGCACTCTCTTTATGCCCGTACTGCTCAGAAACGGGGAACCCTTATGAGTTGTGCACCATTTCTGGCGAGGTGGTTTATTTCTCACCTCCCCAAATCAGTTTTGAAGAACAAGGAAGGCATGGGTTGGGCCTACAGGATTATGTCTCTCTCTCACAATGACATCATCTGGAGTACTAAGGACATGGAAGAAGTGGCTATTATTGATCGTTGTGGGGAGTACCCCAATGTTCCACTACTTGGAGTTCGAGGAGGGATCACCTATAATCCTTGTTTGGCTTTACGTCAGTTTGGGCAAGCTAGGAGGGACGGACCTTATGATTTGCTAATGCCAAGTATTGTCTTTGACTTCCAAGGGGATAGTGACGAGCATCGCCGCAGGTTCATACGAGCTTGGGACAGGGTGCACCGGTCTGATCCACACGAGTTAGGGATACAGACCTCTCTTCCAATGGAACCATATCTCCGATGGGTTCGTATACGTGCTCAAAAGCTGGGAATGCCGTACGAAGCTGTCTTGCCTGTGATTGTTGAGGTTGCTGATGAAGAAGGGGTTCCTCCTACCATCCTACATCCGTACATGCCTACTGACATTGGGGCATTAAAGAGGTCTTGGATGCAGCTAAGAGAAGAGCAGGATACTTACAGAGAAAAGTATCACGAGCAGGAGCAGAAGATTCTAAAACTTACAAGACAGCTGGAGAATGAGAAGGTCCTCAACGACTATGTCAACACCAAAGGGAAACGGCCAAGGGAGTGCTGATGTCTTTTGTTATTTCTAGTTTTGATTTACTTTTCAGTATTTCCTTTTGTAACGCCTTAAAGGCATTTATCAAACATTGTTTCAAGTTTATCTAATAAAAGTGTGTTTCATTTTGGTTTATGAATTTGAATATCTCGACGTCTTTGAAATCATATCATACGCATTTCATTCCATGCACCTCATCACAGGTACCCATTACAGGTCTCTTATCTTCTTCGTTGTTTATTTCAGCATCATGTCTGCTGAAACATCAACTGATCAAGCTATCAAGGCTCTACAAGCTCAAAACGCGCAATTCCAGGAAATGTTTATGAACCTGGCTAAGGGTCAGCAAGATCTGAAGACCCTTATCTTGAAAGAAAAGAAGAAGAAGAAGACGGTCCTACTGAATATGGGTCGCAGATTTGGAAACAATTTGCGGGAAGAGGTTGATTTGACTCACTCATCTGAAGGGGGAGAAAATCAGGAAGAAAGGAGGGCTCCTAGCCCTGTGGTTTCTGAAAACGAGACTGACTTTGACGAAGACCAGTATCCTCCGGCTGAGGATAGGTATAAACAGCTTGAAGATCGGTTAAGTGCGATGGAGATCCAGAAGGTACCTGGATTGGACTTTGGTGATTTAGGTTTGTCATCTGGGGTGGTGATTCCACACAAGTTTAAAGCACCAATCTTTGCTAAATACGACGGGGTTTCTTGTCCAAAGCTGCACCTCCGCTCGTATGTTAGAAAGATCCAGCCATACACTGCTGATTAGAACCTCTGGATCCACTTCTTTCAAGATAGTCTCTCAGGGACTCAACTTGAATGGTTTTACCAGCTGGAAGGAGCTAGTATCCGTAATTGGGAAGACCTTGATGTTGCTTTCTACAAGCAGTATCAATACAATGCCGACCTCGCTCCCACGTGTACCCAACTTCAGGGTATGTCTATGGGTGCGGGCGAAGGTTTCAAAGACTACGCTCAGAAATGGAGGGACCTTGCTGGAAGAGTTCAACCCCCGTTGGCTGACAGGGAGTTAGTAGATATGTTTATGGGGACCTTGTCAGGTCCATATTTCAACCATCTGATTGGAAGTTCATCGTCCGGATTTACTGAGCTAATTATGACCGGGGAGAGAGTTGAAGCCGGTATTAAGAGCGGCAAAATACAGAAGAGTGCTTCGTCCCGCATCGAGAAGAAGCCTTTTAAGAAGGAGTCTAGCGCAGTTTACAGTGCAAAGATCCATAATAAACCTGAGCGCCGCCAAGCAGTCAATGCGGTGGTTATATCAAGACCAGTTGTTGCTCCTCAGTGCAACAATCAGCCAAGGGTCGAGAGCCCATGAAGACAATTCACTCAGCTTCATATGACCATGTCTCAGATTCTGCCGCAGTTATTGAAGACCAACTTGGTGATTCCGAAGGAAGCCCCGAAGAATCCCAATACAACATCACCAATGTATAATCCGAACGCCCATTGTGCTTTTCACTCCGACAGCCCAGGGCATAATACGAATGATTGTTGGGTTTTGAAGAATAAGGTACAGGATTTGATCGATGCTAAGGAGATTGAGTTCGAAGCGCCTGAAAGGCCTAATGTTGTGACTGCTCCTATGCCCAAGCATGGAGTGAATTCTATAGATGAAGACTCGTTTGTGGTTTCTGTGAAAGACATTGCTACTCCATTGATGAATGTGAAGAAGAACCTTCTGTTAGCCGATTTATTTCCGGGTTGTGATGAAGGTTGCCATTTGTATGTCGTCCTACCTATTGGTTGCCATCTTTTGAAGTCAGGTGTCCAACTCTTGATGGATAATAAAGAAATTCTGTTTGAAAATACTTTTGTTCCTTTGGTTCCTACTGAAGAAGTTACTATAATCACCATTTTCGACAATTCTTCCAAGGCTTCCTCGAGAAATCCTGTTAGAATTACATATGTTCTAAGAATCGCTCCCTTGATCATCACTGTTCATGGGCCTATCCCCTATACATCCGATAAAGCTGTCTCGTGGCATTATGGGGATGACGTGTATTATCACGGGGTTAAATAAGATTTGAATGCTGAAGAGGCTGATACTGACGTCAGCAATATTGTTGGACCTGACAAAGTCACCCGCAGCGAAAGACTTTTCTCCCCCGAGATCTCTCCACCAGCTGTTCGGAAGCCTGTTGTTATTATACCTGCCAGTACACCTGTTACTGTCCCTGTTCAAGCTCCAATCCTTACCCCTGTTGCCGAGTCATCTGATACTCGGGGCAAAGGGACCACTGATGAGCCTGCTCGGATGGAGGCACCGAAGAGGATTACTGTTGAAGCCTCTAGACAAGAGATAGAGGAAATTTTAAAGATCATCAAGAAAAGGGACTACAATGTAGTCGAACAGCTGGGGCAAACCCCGTCGAATATCTCTATGTTGTCCTTGTTGTTGTGTTCAGAGGCCCATGCTAAGGCTCTGATTGCTTTCCTAGAGACTGCACACGTGCCGCAGGAGACATTAACTAATCAGTTTAAAGATTGTGTGGCTAGTCTGACAGCAGATAATGGGTTGGGTTTCTCCGACGCAGACTTGACTGCTAAGGGGAAGAATCATAATGATGCCCTGCATGTCTCTATTGAATGCAGGGGCACTACTCTAGCTTATGTATTGGTGGATACTGGATCTTCATTGAACGTTTTGCCTAAGAAAGCCTTAGACCGGTTGGACTGTGAAGGGTTGGAGCTGAAGCAAAGTAACATTGTTGTTAGGGCCTTTGACGGGTCCAAGAGAATGGTACAAGGAGAAGTGGATATTCCGATTAAGGTTGGTTCTCAGATCTTCGCATCTACATTCTATGTGATGGAAATCCGGCCATCTTATTCTTGTTTGTTGGTTCGCCCATGGATCCACAAAGCTAGGGAAGTGACCTCTACGCTTCACCAGATGCTGAAATACCCCGTGAAAGGGGAAAATTGTTACGGTACGAGGAGAGGAGGAATACATGGTGAGCCACCTCAACTCTTTCCAATATGTAGAGATAGATGGGGAGTTCATTGAGACCCCGTTTCAACATTTTGAAGAGGTTCCCCAGACATTGGCATCAGCTGAAACTATTACTGAAGATCCTCCAATGAAGATGGCTTCCTTCAAGGATGCTCGGGCTGTTGTTGAGAAAGGTGGGTGTGCAAATTGGGGCCAACTCCCTGATTTTTCACATAATACTAACAAGTTTGGTTTGGGTTTCACTGCAGAAGCTCAAAGGGCCGTTCGGAGTGCACGGATCGGAAGACCTCCCCTGTTTATCAGCAATTCAGGAGTAAATTCCATTGAAGACGATGTTGAAGAATCTGAGTTCGACAGTTGGATCTATCCTACTACTGATGGTGGCCTGAGCAATTGGACAGCAAAGGACTTCGTCCCAATTTCTTTTATTACCCAGTAATGAGACTTTTGTTTTGAATTTGTAACAGACAATTTTTAAACTTTACGGCCCGGTGTCTTACCCGAGGCGCTGTGGCTTTGTTTGTGAGGGCTTTATGTGTGTCATTTCCATATATCATTAATAAAAGCATTGGACATTTTCTTGCATTTAAAATTTTGCGCTCCTTGTCTTATTTTTATATTGTGAAACAGCTATTTTACACACACTCACATATACAGGTCTACATCCACTCTGGATCCCACTGATAACGACTTTGCTACTGCTGGTTATGACTTCGAAAGTCCGATCAACTTAGCCGAAAAGAAGGTAAAGATGATTGTGAAGTGCCTGGTGAACTTGCTAGACTGTTACTTCAGGAAGAGAGGGCCATACATCCGCATGAAGAGCCGGTGGAAACGGTAAATCTGGGTACAGAGGAAGACAAGAAAGAGGTCAGGGTCGGTGCAAATCTGGAAGCTAGTGTCAAGCAACGGTTGATTTAGATGCTGCGTGACTATGTTGAGATCTTTGCCTTCTCTTATGAAGATATGCATGGGTTGGATACCGATATTGTGGTTCACTGATTGCCTACCAAGGAAGATTGTCCTCCAGTGAAACAGAAAGTCTGTCGAATGCACCCAGAGATGTCTGAGAAAATCAAGGCTGAAGTGATGAAGCAGTTTGACGCCGGTTTTCTAGCAGTTACTTCCTACCCGCAGTGGGTTTCCAACGTGGTCCCAGTGCTGAAGAAGGATGGTAAGGTTCGAATGTGTGTTGACTATAGGGATCTGAACAGTGCGAGCCCCAAAGATGACTTCCCTCTACCTCATATCGATGTTCTGGTTGACAACACCGCACAGCACAAGGTCTTCTCCTTTATGGATGGTTTCTCCGGTTATAATCAGATCAAAATGGCTACCGAAGATATGGAGAAGACAACCTTTGTTACTCAATGGGATACCTTTTGCTACAAGGTCATGCCTTTCGGATTGAAGAATGTTAGGGCAACGTATCAGCGTGCCATGGTCGCTTTATTCCACGACATAATCCATCATGAGATCGAGGTATACGTTGACGACATGATTGCAAGATCCCAGCTTGAGGAAGAACATCTTGACCACCTTCAGAAGTTATTCAACAGGTTGAAATTGTACAAGCTGAGGTTAAACCCGAACAAGTGCACCTTCGGGGTGAGATCTGGTAAGCTGCTGGGTTTCATCGTAAGTGATAAAGGTATTCAAGTGGATCCTGCAAAGGTGAAGGCTATACAGGAAATGCCAGCTCCCCGAACTGAAAAAGAAGTCAGAGGCTTTCTGGGGCGTCTGAACTATATTGCCCGATTCATCTCGCACCTGACTGCTACTTGTGAGCCAATCTTCAAGTTACTGAAAAAAGATCAAGTGGTAAGATGGAACGATGAATGTCAGGCCGCTTTCGAAAGGATCAAAGAATATCTCTAAGATCCTCCTATTCTGATGCCTCCAGTTGAAGGGAGACCTTTGATCTTATACTTGACAGTACTCGATAATACAATGGGGTGCGTGTTGGGGCAGCATGATGAGTCTGGCCGAAAAGAGCATGCTATTTATTACCTTAGCAAAAAATTTACCGACTGTGAGACCCGATACTCACTGCTCGAGAAAACTTGTTGCGCTTTGGCATGGGCTGCTCGCCGGCTGAGACAGTATATGCTGACTCACACTACTCTATTGATATCAAAGATGGATCCAATCAAGTATATCTTCGAGAAGCCTGCCTTGTCTGGAAGAATAGCAAGACGGCTGATGATTTTGACTGAGTATGACATCCAATACACAACTCAAAAAGCAATCAAGGGAAGTGTGTTGGCAGATCATTTGGCACATCAGGCAGTGGACGATTACCAGTCTATGAACTTTGAATTCCCGGATGAGAACATCATGTTAGTGACTGACTGTGAAACACCTGGACCGGATGAAGGACCTAAGGAGGGATCCCGATGGTCTATGTACTTTGATGGAGCTTACAACGCTTTGGGTAATGGTATTGGCGCCGTGATCATATCTCCTAAAGGCTCTCATACTCTGTTTACCGCCCGACTATGTTTCAACTGCACCAACAACATGGCGGAGTATGAAGCGTGCATTATGGGTCTTCGAGCAGCTATTGACCTAAGGATTAAGTTCTAAAGTGTTTTCGGAGATTCCGCTCTCGTGATCAGTCAGATCAAAGGCGAGTGGGACACGAAACACCCAAATCTTATTCCTTACAAAGAGTATGCGTTGACATTGCTTCCACACTTCAAGGAGATAACCTTTGAACACTTCCCTAGAGAGGAGAATCAGTTGCCGGACGCGCTGGCTACAATGTCTTCTATGTTCAAGGTCAATTGGGACAACGAAGCTCCCCGGATTACCATTGAGAGGTTGGACGAACCCGCACATTGCTGTGACATTGAGACTGAAGAAGCAACGGATAAACCCTGGTTTCATGAGGTGAAGAGGTATCTTGAGGCTCAAGAATACCCTGAGGGTGCATCTGTTAATGATAAGAAGTTTCTGAGGAGGTTCGCGGAGAAGTTCTTCATCAGCAATGGCATTCTTTACAAGCGCAACCATGATTCAACCTTACTGCGATGTGTGGATAAGAACGAAGTAGAAAGGATCATAATAGAGTTACATGAAGGTACTTTAGGAACTCATTCCAGTGGACATACCATGGAGAAGAAAATCCTACGGGCAGGATACTATTGGTCCATAATGGAAGCCAACTGTTATTAGCATTCTCGGACCTACCACAAGTGCCAAGTTTATGCTGATAAGGTACACATACCTCCAGTTCCTCTAAACTTCTTGACAGCTCCGTGGCCTTTTCCAATGTGGGGCATCGATATGATCGGCGAGATCAGACCTACGGCATCCAACGGGCATCATTTCATCCCGGTAGCTATTGATTACTTTACGAAGTGGGTTGAAGCAGCTTCCTTTGTTACAGTGACCAAGAACGTCGTGGCACAGTTTATTCGGCACAATCTGATTTGTCGATATGGTGTACCATAGAGGATCATTACAGACAATGGTACAAATCTCAACAATAAGATGATCACCGAGCTCTGCAAGCAGTTCAAGATACAGCATCACAGCTCTTCTCCATACCGGCTGAAGATGAATGGGGTTGTTGAAGCGGCTAATAAGAACATTAAGAAGATTGTGCAAAAGATGACAGTGACATGCAAAGCCTGGCACGAGATGTTACCGTTTGCTCTTCATGGGTACCGTACTTCAGCGCGGACATCAATAGGGGCAACACCATATTCCTTAGTTTATGGCATGGACATTGTCTTTCCCGTTGAAGTTCAGAAACCCTCTCTTCGGATTATGAAAGATGCAGGTTTGAGCGAAGATGAATGGATTCAGACCCGGCTTGATCAGCTGAATTTAATCGACGAAAAGAGACTTACTGCTATTTGTCATGGTCAAACATATCAAAAGCGGATGATCAAGGCATTCAAAAAGAAAGTCAGACGACAAGAGTATCAAGTTGGGGATCTGGTAATCAAGCGCATTATCTTACCTTAAGGTGATCCCATGGGCAAATTGACCCCCACTTACGAAGGGCCATTTGTGGTTAAGAACATTTTCTCAGGAGGAGCTATGATTCTAACCACCATGGATGGTGACGACCTTCCTCACCCCGTCAATTAAGACATAGTAAAAAAATACTATGCATAATCTAAGACCCGCTAGGTTGACTGGCCTAGGCAAAAATAAGGGCTTCCCGACGAACCAAAAGGGTTCGGACAAAAATAAGGGATGAAAATGAAAAAGTCTGTACACCCGGCAAGTCGAAAACCTGAAAAGGCGGCTTGGGCAAAAATGGGTATCCCAGTGGACTAAAAACCCGAAAGGGCGGTCTAGGAAAAAATTAGGGATCAAAGCATAACACTATGTCTCTTTGGATCACCTTGCAACCAGACTTTGGTATCGACTATCAAGCTCGGACGGCACTAATCAATCTGATCTACCTTCAACCAAGTAGCAAAGTGATGAGATGCTCGAGGACATAAAGGCAATAGCAGAGTTGGAACCCAATGGGATTGTTCACATAGTTGTTTTTTCTTTGTTACAAATTGTATAAATTCTATTTGTTCGGCGGCGTTCTCTTACTAGGACGTCAGCCTCTTGTACAAAAACGCCTATTTACAGGACAAACTTCAAAATCAATACAAGTCATTTTCAAAGAAATTTCAACTGTTTTTCCTTTTTCTGTTTTGTTTTGCAAAGAATGTACAATGTCCATTTTTTATATATGCATTTGACATTAATTGCTGCTCATGAATATTTACATGCAAAACAAAATACGATTACTTGTAATATCAGAAACAGGGGCAAATAAGAATTGTCCAAACTGTACAGTTACTCTGTCCACCAGGTACAAGGTAAATTTAGCTGAAGAATATGGCCAAGGTGCATTCACTCCCCGCAGAGTAAGAAAGACAGTAATGATAGCTCTTCCCAGCTGAGACTTGCAACTGTAAATGAATCGGTAACATTCTCCCCAAGCAGAGTTTGTTTACCATCAGCACTGAAAGGTCTTAATATTCCCTAGCAGAGTATAAGAATATTTCCCGGCAGAATACCAAATATCCCAGTGGAGTTTGAATTTTTCTCAGCGCATTCTGAAAAAGCTTCCCGGGTGGAGTTTGGAGAATCATCCCCAGTAGACTTTGGAAGATTTGTTCCCCAATAGAGTCTAAATGTTATCCCCAGTGAAGTCGCAACTGAAGATCATTCCCCAGCGGAGTTCATTCCTTTCACAAACAGGAATTCAAATCCCCAACAAGATTCAATATCATCAGCAACGGTAATTCATCCCCAGCAGAATTTATCAGTGGAATCCTCTATAGATCATCTCTTCCCCACAGAGTAATCTCCTCATATGTTTATTCCCCAGCGGAGTCATCCTCTCCTGAAGGATTATTCTCACAATCATCTTCATTCTCCATCCCCAGCGGAAATGAAGAATTCAACTCTTTTCTCCAGCAGTGATCCGGGATTTATTTTCCCCAGATAAAAACATCACATTTCCATACATCATGACATGCATACGCATCATACGACACAATCTCATTTATTTTGAGAGCATCATCGCTTGATACATATGATGCATTACATACAGCTAACCTTTACCTTTCAGGAAGGATGCGGTTAAATTCTCATAAAATTCAAAGCTATGAAGCTTTTATCTAAGTCGAATTACTGACCAGTTCTTAAATCTCAGCAGAGATGTTTTTCTCAGTTGAATTACAGACAAAGTCCTAAATCTCGACACAGTTCCTTCGTCGAATTACAAACGAGTTCCTAAATCTTAGCAGAGTTTTCTCAGTTAAATTACGGGCAAGTTCCTAAATCTCTATGAAGATGTTTCCCAAAGTCGAATTACTGACAAGTTCTTAAAACTCAGCATAGTTGTTCTCTCAGTTGAAGTACAGACAAGGTCCTAAATCTTGACAAAGTCCTCCGTCGAATTACAGACGGGTTCCTAAATCTCAGCAGAGTTTTCTCAGTTGAATTACGGGCGAGTTCTTAAATCTCGATGAAGATGTTTCCCCAAGTCGAATTACTGACAAGTTCTTAAATCTCAACGGAGTTTTTCTTGGTTGAATTACAGACAAGGTCCTAAATCTCGACAAAGTTCCTCCGTCGAATTACAGACAAGTTCCTAAATCTCAGCAGAGTCTTCTCAGTTGAATTACGGGAAAGTTCTTAAATCTCGAAGAAGATGTTTCCCTACAGTCAAATTACTGACCAGTTCTTAAATCTCAACCGAATTATCCTCAGTTGAATTACAGACAAGGTCCTAAATCTCGACGAAGTTCCTCCGTCGAATTACAGACAAGATCCTAAATCTCAGCAAAGAAGTTTTCTCTGTTTGAATTACGGGCGAGTTCTTAAATCTCGATGAAGATGTTTCCCCCTCAGTTGAATTACGGACAAGTTCTTAAAACTCAGCAGGGATGTTCTCTCAGTTGAAGTACAGGCAAGTTCCTAAATCTCAACAAAGATCAGACTTCCCCAGCGGAATCTTCCTCAACAACAGGTATGCAAGCTCTCGCTAAGGAATCTCTTATGCGATTGACACTCCTTTAGATGGCATCTTTAAGCCCATCCTCCTGGCAGCAATCTCCAAATGGCATCTGTAAGCCCATTCCCGACATCACAAGGCTGACACCACTTCATGCGAATGCAAATTTCTAGGCACTCTAGTGTTCAATCATCTTCCACCTTCGGAACACGAAAGGCATGAAAGCCAATCTACATCCTTGGGTTTAAGAAGATTGAACAGGGGAAGATGTTGTACCCCAAAATTCGCCCTCCCATATTTCTCAAAACATTGCAAGAAAAATCTCCAAGTGGCTCAAGATAGCTCAAGAGTTGGTCAGACAAGCTATCTCCTAAGGCAGTCTACCCCAAATTAGGGTTTTGTGTTGCATCAAGATCTTTGAGTCCAAGTGGCCCCAAGTTCTCACCAATGTCCTAATATGTTCTCAAGATCATCCATGTCAAGTTTCAAGCCTTGCAGAGGAAGTTTACTCAGTCAATTGCTCAAAAGTCCAAAAATCGACTGTGCTAGGGCAAAAGTGAACTGTGACCCAAATACAGTCAAACTTCAAGATTTTTTGTCAACATTCTCATTTTTAAGTGTATTTCATCATTTGATCAAGGGTTGATCACGATTCATCAAGGATTGCTCAAAATTCATCAAGATTTAAGAGTTGCTAAATTAGGGTTTTACAGGAAAACTCAACCCAACTTTGACCAAGCATATCATTCTCATACTTTATGAGAAATGACCCATCCAAAGATAATTTTGAAGAGGATGCAATTCCATACAATCCATCTTCATACCCCAAGTTAAAAATATGTACTTACAAGAAGTTATGAATTTGGACATTATAGGTCATTTTGAAAAGTCAACAAAAACACCTTTTTTTCCAAAGCCTATAACTTTAAAATGGAATATCAAAATGATATGAGACCAAACTTTTTGGTTATAGGACATCTCAATCTTTCTAAAAAGTCCAAGAACACTTCCAAAAGTTCAAAATTGAAGAAATTATGCATTGTTGAAGTTGGACTTTTTTGCAAAATTGCCAAAAGTTAACTATCCCCAAAACATCAAATTTTGCCAAATGGGCCCATTCTTTTTCACTTGATTTGAGTTTGCCTTATTTCACACGTTCCCTAGCTCCGGCCATGTGTCCATATCACATTTTTATTATTTAATTTGATTTTTATTTGAATTAATTCATTTTAAATCATATAAAATCTAAAGCATTGATAACACATGATTTTTTGGCTATTTCAGGCTCCAAATACAGCTATTATTTCAATCAAATTCGTATCAAAGGCATTGGTTACAAAAAGATGTGATTTAGGCCAAGTTTGGAAAGCTTTTATGGAAGAATCAAATCAAATATGCAATCATCAATATGGAGAGATTTGGACGAAGTTTTTTAACCTAATGCAATGCACAATACATAAGCAAGGAAAGGACACGAAAATCAGGGTTGAAGAACACTTGTGGAGGCAGAGTAAAAACTGAAAAAATCACAAAAAAGTGGGAGATCGAAATCAATCCTAGAGGCCTTTTCAGAGCTTGCTATTGGTCTCAATCGATTGCTGGTCATCTCCAGAAGCTATTATAATCTTAACCACGCGTTTTCAAGCGTCCTAAAGCACTGTAAGTACATCACGGATCCGCTTCCTTCTTGAAATCGCAAATCACTATTCTTGCATCCATTGAATGAAATAACTGCATATTCTTGACCCTCATATCATTTGCAAACTATTGGCAATAACCAATTTGATTTATATGATCTGTATCATGAAACGCCATGGCTAGGGTTTTGCTTCTGTTTTTAGGGATTTTTGTTTCAGGTAAAATTGAGATACATGATGGACACGGTTGTATCCAGGAGGTTGAGACGAACACGACCATGCCCTTAAAAATCATTTTTATGGCCTATGCGAGGTTTTGGAACGGACCAAGCTTATAGCTACGGACCTCTGTCCGTTGGTATAAGTCTTTGCACTTTTAGCCACGGTTGGGAGGTTAGGGATGATGTGTGGCATCCATCCATTGGCCAGTTTAAATCTTGGCGCTTTTTTTTTTATTTTCTGACCATTTGATTTTGTTTTACTATATTATATTTTATACGTATTATACTAACAAGAAAAGCAACATGGCGTGGTGGCAATCATTTGGTGAATTTCCCTTTAGGACCTGGGATCGAATCACAGGTCCCCATCTTTCTCAATATTTTCAGGTTATCACATGCGCGTAGGGGCCAGATCCATACCATACTCCCTCATCAATCCAAGCGCCAGATGGCTAAAGGGCCAGATCTGGTGGTCCATGTTGGAAGTCCACCAAATACCAAGTCAACATGCCTGCCCTGGATCCAAAAAGTCCACACTGATCAGCATTGTTGGGCCTACAGAATTGCTACTAACACCACCCAAATCAGGCCCAAATTCTCTTCCCTCACACTTTTATTTATTTTATTTAATGGTTTTATTTTATTTAACTAATTTTCTAACCAATAACAAAATTCTTTTTTTTATCAAAATAAAATCACAAAAATACTCTTTTTTTATCCAATCAAATTTTAAAACTTTTATTTTTATTAATAAACTTATTAATTAATTAGGATATTAATTAGGAAACTTTGATTTATTTTGTGAATATTTAAAATTAATTAGAAAATCATTAGGTTTTAATTCATTTAATTATTTTTATTTTCTTTCTTAAGTTAACAAAAAAACAAAAATATGTCATAAATTATTTTTCATTAATTAACTTATCAATTTAATTTAGTTATTTAATTTAGGATTTAATTTCTTTCCTTAAATAAAAATAACAAAACACAAAAAATATTGTTCTCTCAAAAGGGTCAAAACCCTAATTCACATTCGATTCAATTTCCCGCTCGCTTTATTTATTTTTATCCAATTATGTATCTGCTTACGGATTGTAATAGTTAAATAGGACGTTTAATTATTTTTATCGCTTTATTTTATTTTTAAAGGGTTGCTTTTGGCGATGTAAATACCCAATGCCTTGTAATTTAATTTCCGCACCTTTCATTTCTGCAAATTATAACTGCTAGATGTTTAATAATAGGGTTTGCATGACAAGAATGAATGCTTAATCTTAAAATCAAATTAGATCACCCTTAACATGTGCAAAGATAAAAATAAATTGAAAACGACACACTCGCACATGCGCACTCCTAGGGTACACCCCACTTGGTTGCCTTCGTACACGGTCATTAAGTATAGGTCGTTTTAGAGGTCGTCCTCTTGTCTAAAAGATCATAGTCGCCTCGAAATGGTTGCCTCGGATATTGTTGCCTCAAACAAATGATCTAAGACATTAGGGTTACCGCTAAGACATCCTAACATTGCTTTAGTGACCGTAAGTCCCTCATTTGAATTGACCCTCAAACTCCAACGATGATGCTACCCACTCACTAATAATGGGATAGCGTTGACTAAAGGAAATTAGCATAGAACGATTCCTTTTTTTCGAGTAGGTAGATGGTTCTTAGAAACTTACTCTTTCAAAACAAAAACTCTTCACACTTACACTTCTTTTCGAACAAAGTTTTCTACACTTCATTACACTCTTGAGGACAGAAGCAAGAGTTAAATCGAAGTTTCAAACAAAAACTTTTTCAAACCCACAAGCACAAAGAAAACAATTTTGAAAACAATTGAGAAAGTACCTAAGAGCCCATAGATAACTACGGATAGAAAGGATGCTAATACCTTTCCTTTCTATAATCTACCCCCCGTACTTAGATAATCTCGAAAAAGGAATTTTTCTGTGCTTTTTTTCCTTTCCTTGTTGGATAAAATAAAAGTCGGTGGCGACTCTTGCTTACCGAAATATTTTGCGTAAACAAACGCAAAACGCAAACCAGTATTCCAAAAACAATTAGTTCATCCACCGCATCACACCTATGCGCCCGAGTGGAATCATTGTGAAAGCATTTGATGGGTCGAGGAAATTTGTCATCGGTGAAGTGGACTTACCCATCCATATAGGACCACATTTGTTCCAGATAATCTTCCAGGTCATGGACATTATTCCTACATATAGTTATTTGCTAGGACGGCCATGGATACATGAAGCAGGGGCTGTCACTACAACCTTACATCAGAAGCTAAAGTTTGTGCGTGAAGGGAAGGTAGTGATCATAAGTGGGGAGCAGGCATTATTGATATCTCATGTGTCCTCCTTCAGTATTGTAGAAGCGGATGAAGTTGCTGTTGGAACCCAGTTCCAAGCCCTATCCGTTGACAACATAAGGAGAAATGAGAATTCCATGGTTTCGCTGAAGGACGCGCAACTGGTTGTGCGCAATGGTCATAATGCAGTTTAGGGGAGAATTGTGGATCCACCCGTGAACAAGAACAGAACTGGTTTGGGTTTCTCTTCGAAGAATGGCAGAGTTAAAGGTTTGAAGTCAAAGTCTACTATGAGCAGCTATCATGATGTTTTCCGCAGCGGAGGTTACCTCCATCCAGCTGATTCTGGAATTAATGTTGTCGAAGAGGATGAAGCAGAGCAGGAAATGCCGAATTATGTGACGCACGGAGTCAGGGTTCAGAACTGGGTCACCATTGATGTTCCCTCTTGCATACATGTTTCAAAGTAATTTGATTTGTTAATCTTTTTTTCTTGAAAAGCTTTCACTCTGCCCAAGGTGGAAGTATTAATGTTGTAGGGCTTATCTGTTTACTGTGACTTTTAAGATCATTAATAAAAGTTGTCTTTGCTTCCCGAATTATGTCTTAATTTTGTGATTTTTCTTGGAAAATGGTAATAAAAAAAACCCCTTTCAAAATAAATAATAACTGAAATTCAATCTGCATAATCACTTGTTATATGTGTTAATTTCTAACAGCAATTATAAATCATATGTGCAGATTAACTAAAAAACCCGTTGAATACAATGACCCTGCACCCTCTCCAACTTTGAATGTCCTGTGTATGGGGATGAAGAAAAAGATTATGATGAGATTCTAGAAGAGGTCTCACGGTTCTTGAGCACGGGGAAAATACCATTCAACCATATAAAGAGCCTTTGGAAGTGATCAATTTGGGTTTAGAAGAAGACCCAAAGGAAGTCAAGATTGGAGCATCGTTGCATCCCGATGCGAAGAGAAGGTTGATTGAGCTGTTGAAAGAGTATGTGGATATTTTCGCTTGGTCTTACCAAGATATGCCTGGTCTAGATACAAATATTGTCAAGCATCGTTTGCCGTTGAAGCCAGAGTGTCCGCTAATTAAACAAAAGTTGAGAAGAACTCACCCAGATATGGCAATAAAGCTCAAAGAGGAGGTTCTAAAGAAAATTAATGCTGGTTTTCTTGTGACGTCAGTGTATCCTCAATGGATTGCCAATATTGTCCCAGTACCGAAAAAAGACGGAAAAGTCCGCATGTGCGTAGATTATAGAGATCTAAGTAAAGCTAGTCCAAAAGATGATTTTCCATTGCCTCACATCGACATGTTAGTGAATAGCACAGCAAAATTCAAAGTATTCTCGTTCATGGACGGATTTTCCGGGTATAATCAAATAACAATGGCTCCAGAGGACATGGAAAAAACAACGTTTATCCCACCCTGGGAAACATTGTGTTACAAAGTGATGCCCTTCGGGTTGAAGAACGTTGGTGCAACGTACCAGAGGGCTATGACAACCTTATTCCATGATATGATGCACAAGGAAATTGAAGTATATGTTGATGATATGATTTCCAAATCCAAGAATGAAGAATGGCATGTAAAAGATTTGTTGAAGTTGTTTCAGCGTTTGAGGAAGTATCGTCTCTGCCTGAATCCAAATAAATGCACCTTCCGTGTTTGATCGGGGAAGTTGTTGAGTTTCATTGTTAACCAGAAAGGAATTGAAGTTGACCCTGATAAAGTCAAAGCAATTCAAGAAATGCCAGCACCAAGAACTAAAAAGCAAGTCAGAGGTTTCCTCGGGCGTTTGAATTATATTTCCAAATTCATTTCCCACATGACTGCAACATGTGAACCGATCTTTAAGTTGTTAAAGAAAGATCAAGGTTGTGTGTGGACGGATGACTACCAAAGGGCATTTGAGAGTATTAAAGAATATCTTCTTGAACCTCCTATCTTGCTCCCTCCCGTAGAAGGAAGATCGTTGATCATGTATCTGACAGTGTTAGATAAATCCATGGGTTGTATTCTGGGACAACAGGATGAAATAGGGAAGAAAGAATTCGCCATTTATTACCTCAGTAAAAAATTCACTGATTGTGAGTCGCGGAATTCCATGCTGTAAAAAACATGTTGTGCTTTGGCCTGGGCGGCAAAGCGTTTGCGGCAGTATATATTGAATCGTACCACTTGGTTGATCTCTAAAATGGATCCAATCAAGTACATTTTTGAAAAACCTTCTCTTACTGGGAGAATTGCCCGCTGGAAGATGTTGTTATCTAAATATGATATCGAATATCGAACCTAAAAGGCTATTAAAAGTAGTGTGTTGCCAAATTATCTTGCTCACCAACCAGTGGAAGATCACCAGTCTGCAGAATATGAATTCCCCGATGAGGATGTGATGTTCCTGATAGTGAAAGATTATGATGAACCATTGCCTGAGGAAGGTCCTGACCCTGAATCTCATTGGAGTATGATATTTGATGAAGCTGTGAATTCTTATGGTAAAGGAATTGTTGATGTGATTGTCACTCCTCATGGATCGTACATTCCTTTTATCGCAAGGTTAACATTTGATTGTACTAATAATATGGCAGAATATGAGGCTTGCATCATGGGTCTCGAAGAAGCTATTGATCTCAGAATTAAAATTCTCGATGTGTATGGTGATTCAGCTTTGGTAATAAATCAGATTAAAGGAGAATGGGATACTCGTCACCCTGGCTTGGTCCCTTACAAAGATTATGCTAGAATATTGTTACCCTTCTATAATAAAGTTGAATTCCATGACATCCCTAGAGAAGAAAATCAAATGGCGGATGCTCTGGCAACCCTGGCTTCTATGTACCAAGTGAATACTATGAATGATATACCCCAAATTACGGTTCGACGGCTGGATAGGCCCGCTCATGTGTTCACATCAGAGGAGGTAGCAGATGAAAAACCCTGGTATTATGATATCAAGCATTTTCTTCAGACTTAAGAATACCCGATTGGTGCATCGAAGAAAGATAGAAAGACATTGAGAAGATTGGCAGGCAGTTTCTTCCTCTGTGAAAATGTGTTATACAAGAGAAATTATGACATGGTCTTGCTCAGATGCGTGGATAAACATGAAGCAGACATGTTGATGCATGAGATTCATGAAGATTTATTTGGCACTCATGCCAATGGACATTCGATGGCTAAAAAGATGCTAAGGGCACGTTATTATTGGCTGACAATGGAATCTGATTGTTACAAATTTGCAAAGAAGTGCCATAAATGCCAGATTTATGAAGACAAGGTCCATGTGCCTCCGACACTTCTCAATGTGATTTCCTCCCCGTGTCCTTTCTCTATGTGGGGTATTGACATGATTGGGATGATAGAACCCAAAGCTTCGAATGGGCACCATTTTATCTTGGTAGCAATTGATTACTTCACCAAGTGGGTGGAGGCTGCTTTATATGCCAATGTTACTAAGCAGGTGGTTGTGCGCTTCATTAAGAATAATCTTATATGCCGGTATGGTGTGCCGAGCAGAATCATCACTGACAATGGATCGAATTTGAACAACAAGATGGTGACATAACTGTGTGAAGAATTCAAGATTGTCCATCACAATTCATATCCATACAGGCCAAAGATGAATGGGATTATTGAAGCTGCTAATAAGAATATCAAGAGAATTATCCAAAACATGGTCGTTACTTATAAGGATTGGCATGAAATGCTTCCTTTTTCTCTGCATGGATATCGAACATTTGTCCGCACTTCAACAGGAGCAACCCCGTTCTCCTTAGTATATGGAATGGAAGTCGTACTCCTGGTTGAGGTAGAGATTCCCTCGTTGCGTGTGATAATGGAAACCAAGTTGACGGAGGCTGAATGGGTCCAGAACAGGTTGACCAATTGAATTTAATTGAGGAAAAGAGAATGATAGCTTTGTGTCATGGCCAGTTATATCAAAGAAGAATGAAGAAAGCTTTTGATAAAAAGGTCAAACCTTGTGAATTCAAAGAAGGCGACCTCGTGCTCAGGAAGATCATGTCTTTCAACACTGATTCTAGGGGCAAGTGGACTCCCAATTTTGAAGGCCCATATGTTGTCAAGAAAGCCTTCTCTGGTGGTGCATTAATTCTTGAAACTATGGATGGCGAGGAGTTCCCACGTCCCATGAATGCTGACGCAGTCAAGAAATATTTCGCCTAAAGAAATAAAAGAACAGCTCGCTAAGTTGAAAACCTGAAAGGGCGACTTAGGCAAAAAAGGAGCGTCTCGGTAGGCCGAAAACCCGAAAGGGCGCTCTAGGAAAAAATTAGAGACATAAACAGAATAAATTTCCCGCGAAGTTGAAAACCCGCAAGGGCATCTTAGGCAAAAGGTAGGGCTTTTCTTGGCAAGTAACTACGTCAGACAAGACTTGATCGTTGAAGCAACAATCTTCTCGGATCCTCACCATACTTCAACAAAAGTTGTTGCTCAGGATTTCAAAAGTTGTTAGGGTGGATAGTGGTCATTGTATCTCAATGTATCTTTTCCATTATGTATTACCATTTCCAAAACTTTATAATCATCTATGGAGTCTCGCCATTCGCAGACTACCATTCTATTAATGAAAGTCGAGCTTTTACCCAATTCTTTGTATTCCCTATGTTATTTAGCTTGCAAAGACTCCATTTATTACTGATAATTATTTTCAAAGCAAAGAGATTAAATAAAAAAATTGATTTTTCAAAAAAAAGAGATTTTTACAATTTACTTTTACTTTCAGATTTGTGATAAAACAATGACAACAAAAACGGTGATCCCAGGAATGGACAAACTCCAGTTGATTTGAGAGGTTTTAGTTTCCTCCGGGAAGGGATACTCGGTTTGATTTCTCCGTATTGGATTTATGGTTCCGGTATCCTCAGTCAAGTTTGGATTCGTTTCTCCTCTTTTTTGAGTTTTCATGATGGGAAGTTTCAATCCGCATTTTTCTCCAGTAAAGTGGGTCTGAATTCCCCAGCGAGGTTTGATTGTTTTGGTGTCAGTCTGCTTTATTTGAGACTGGTCTTACAATCTTCAGTAGGCATGTTACTTTTGAAAAAACACTGGTTTTCACGATGAAGCCTAAAGAAGGATGTTCTACCCCGGCATCTGTTTGATTTTTCCATCTCCGAATTATGTTTCTCCTCGGTAAAGTTAAAAGCAGGCAGTAGGTTTGGTTTCCGCAGCTGACCTTTACCTTTCTTCGAATGATCATCTTGGTTGAAGCTTAACCAATGTTGTTAGTGCCCGAGGCAGTTTTGCCTGGTTGTTCCCCATGTTGTGTGTCTATTTTGTCAGCATGCACACGAAAACACTCATACATTCATACATGCATCATGCATAGTTAAAATTGACAAATCATTATTCATTGACATTTGTTAATATTTTTGTTGACATATTACCCTGTTTTGCAAATTTACGTCGCCCTCTCTTCAATAGAGTGTTGGCCTTAAGCAGAAAACGCACACTCTTTCAATTTCTCAACTGAGTTGTCCCTCATAGAAGATTTTTGCTTTAAACCTTCCGATACAGTTCCTTGTTTGGATGGATCTTGTTTTACTCTGGAATCCTGAAAAACTCCAAGCTTTGGTGGGTGCATTTATTTTGCACAAGAAGACTTTATCCCCTTAGCGAGAATATCATGGTATCTCCCCAGGAAATCATACCTCTTGCCCCAAAAAGTAATTTCTTTTTACAATCCTCTGTGACCGTAAATAGAAAGTTCTCTTTATTTGAGACAGCTCATGTATTATCCTTTCCAGGCGGAGTTCCTTTGTTAAAGAAGAAGTGGAGACCCGTTCTAGGCGAAACACCAGAATCTTGGGTAAACTTGGTATCTTGTTCTATCTTCAGTGAATGTTGATAGTTCATCGTCAGTGAACGAAGGTGATATAATGTATTCTCTTTCTACCTTCAGTGAAAGTTGGTAGACCATCGCCAGTGAACTTCGGTGTTTATTATCTTTTGCTATCTTCAGTGAACGTTGATAGTTCATCGTCAGTGAAAGGAGGTGATATGATATTTTCTCTTTCTACCTTCAGTGAAAGTTGGTAGACCATCGGCAGTGAACGTTGGTGTTTGTTATCTTTTGCTATCTTCAGTGAACGTTGATAGTTCATCGTCAGTGAACGGCGGTGATATGATATATTCTCTTTCTACCTTCAGTGAAAGTTGGTAGACCATCGACAGTGAATGTCGATGTTTGTTATCTTTTTGCCATCTTCAGTGAATGTTGATAATTCATCGTCAGTGAACGGCGGTGATATGATATTTTCTCTTTCTACCTTCAGTGAAAGTTGGTAGACCATCGGCAGTGAACATCGGTATTTGTTATTTTTGCTATCTTTAGTGAACATTGATAGTTCATCGTCAGTGAACGGCAGTGATATGATATATTGTCTTTCTACCTTCAGTAAAAGTTGGTAGACCATCGGTAGTGAACGTCAGTGTTTGTTATCTTTTTCTATCTTCAGTGAACGTTGATAGTTCATCGTCAGTGAACGGTGGTGATATGATATTTTCTCTTTCTACCTTCAGTGAAAGTTGGTAGACCATTGGCAATGAACTTCTATGTTTGTTATCTTTTTTATATCTTCAGTGAACGTTGATAGTTCATCGTCAGTGAACAGCGGTGATATGATATTTTCTCTTTCTATCTTCAGTGAATGTTGGTAGACCATCGGCAGTGAACGCCGATGTTTGTTATCTTGCTACCCTCAGTGAACTTTGGTAGTTCATCGTCAGTGAATGGTGGTTCCATGATATATTCTCCCTCTACCTTCAGTGAAAGTTGGTGGGCCATCGGCAGTGAACGTCGATGTTTGTTATCTTTCTCGCTGCCTTCAGTAAACTTCGGTAGCTTCACCTTCGGTAAAAGTTGGTGTATCCTTTGGTCTTTTACCATCCTCTATGAGTCGGGTCTTTTCAGATTCACCAGTGATTTATTTTCCTGGTTGGGTTTCTCTTCTGATCCTTATTCCCTTTGCTACATCCCCAGTGGTGTTTTACGTCCCTTTGAATTTTTTTCATATGCATTCATGCTCATAAGTATTGCATGGCATCTTAGGGCCAAAAATAGGGATAGTTTTATATTTAAGTATCTTCGATCGCGTCGACATGAAGATTTTTAACCTTCGTATCTCCAGAGAGAAGAAACTTAAATAAGGGCAGATGTTGTACCCCAATTTTTTCCCCTAAGATCCCTTCATCATACCATGTTGATTCACTCACAACAAGATCACACCAGGATTCTTGGTTCCCCTCCCTACATTTGATTTTGCCCTTTTGAGGAATTACCAAGAACCTTGACTTATGTTCCTTTTGTGATCATTAATATTGTTTTTTTTTCTTCATTTAACTAATAAAATGCAATGTTGGTTTTTCTTGCTGGTTATACATGTAGGTGAAGGGGAATGAGATTTAAGAAATTACTCCATAGGTTCATGAGTTTATTTCCATGCCCTAGCCAATAAAAGCTTAAGAAGTTAAAACCTTATCATTGAAGTTGTTTTGGAAGAAAGGGTGTGGCAATGTTTATTTTGGTTCACCACATTTCAAAGTTATCAAGATTTATTCAAAAGTACAAGGGGTTGATTGGAGATGCTGTTATATTTGGACAAGGCCTTGTTCATATTGGTCACAAGGGCATAGTTCTCTCAAATTTTAAGATATGGAAGTGGTTTTGGTGGCTATGAGTCCTCTTTATCATCCTCAACAACTTCTATTCACAAAGCAAGAATATTGGTACAAGAAGTTTGTTCAAACTTGTCAAACTTCCTCAAGGCATTTTCTTGATCTAGAAGCTAGGGTTTTGAACTTCAAAGGAGTATATCTTGCTCATCTTTTGGTATTTTTGAATTATCCCAAATACATCATTCTCTTTAAAGGGCTATCAACAAATCACTTCAAAAGTTCCAAGTATTTTTCATGTGTAAGAAACTTGATGAAGAAGAAAGATTACAAGCCCTTCAGATGAATCCCTAATTTTCCATGTGTGACTTCAAATGATCATAACTTGGTCAATTTTTATCACCTTGAGCCCATTATTTTTCCATAATGATCTTGAAGATGTGAACTTTATGCCTTATTTTATGTTCAAAGTGGGAAATGGATGTAGGTTGCCTTAAATATGCAAAAGATTATAGGTCATTTCATGATTTTTGGCCAACTTCATCAAGTCATAACTTGCTCAATTTTTGGAGATTTTGAGTGGTTCAAGTTTCAATATGTCATTAAATAGATCTACTTCATTCCATCTTTTTTGGTCAAGAGAAAATTCCAAGTGGAAGGCCATGTTTGGATGCAAAAGATTATAGGTCATTTTTAAAGAAGAATTTGAAATATTTCTAAGTATGGAAAGTCAACCCTTTTTCTTCAACTTTCACTCAATGCAACTTTCATCTCAAGCATCCATTTGATTCCATTATTTTTCCATTGCAAAGCCTGTAACCTCATCTTTCTAAAGCATCAATAATCATGCCCTAAGACCCCTTGAGTTGGAAATGCCATGGATTTGAATTTGGTAACTTGAAACTGAATTTTCCACAAAGTCAGAATTTTGAAATCCATAATGTGACTTCTAAACACAAGATTTATGTGTGTTTTTGATTTAAACTTGATTAGAAAACTTGCCAGAAGTGGTTAGCACCCCAAAATGCAAGATTTGGTTGAGTTTTGATGAAAATGAAGTCACGCTTCACTCATGCTCGACCTTCATTCAATTTCCCTCCAAACTTCCTTGTTTCTTCCAATTTTCATTCCCATTCACTTCTCTATAAATAGAGGGTCACCCCTCATTCATTTCTTCAAGCTTTGTGAGCCAAAAACACCCTGCCAAAACCTCACACGAACCCATCTTTTTTGAATTCAGTTTCTGAGATTTAAGCTCCCTTTTGAAAAATTCTTTGCGCATTCATCTTCCTTAAGCATCATACAAACTCTCCAGCACTTAAACCAATCAAAACGAGTCATAATTCAAGCTACAGAATTCCAGTTTCAAAGCTTCTTCCTTGAACTTTGAAAAGGTAGAATTCTCCACCATTTGGATCCAAATCAAGCACTAATCTATTCTACTCCTTCTCCTGATCCTAATGTTGCTTACAATTTTTAAATCCATTGAGAATTGAGAGAGAAATCTCAAATTGAAGCTGCTCGCTATTTTCGGGGTTTTTGATTCATATCTCTCTCCATACCTTATATAAATTTGGCGCGATGGTGGTGTTAGAATTGTCTTGAAGAGACGAGTTCAATGATACTAGGCTAGGATTCTAATTTTCCATTTGAAGGATCTCACAAAATCCCCATTGCAGGGTGTCTGGAGGTTAAAGACGATGACATGTCTCGTCTCAGCCAATGATAGCGTGCCAAACATTTTAATTTCATTGGTTGCCCTTTTTTTGATCCTACGTGTATCTCACTATGGTCCATATCAAGCACAGCGCGTCTGGTCCATTGGATCAGCTTACTAACGTGTTTTGACTTTGATCTGATGGTCCACATCTTTTCGGTTTTATTTTATTTTCTGATTTTTATATTTTTATTGATTAAATTTTCAAAAATTCATAACTTTTTTATTTTTTATCCAAATATTATGAAAAAAATTCACAAAAATACTTTGAATTATTTATGATCTCATGACTATTTTTTCACATTTTTATTTCGACATTTGATATGTTTTGTATTTTTTTGAATGATTTGCTTTCTTTTAATTACTTGAAAAATACTTTCTGACATTTTTTAATTCTGAAAAAATTCATAAATATTACTTTGCATATTTTTTACTTTCTGAAAATTTTATGGAATTTTATATTGAGGTTTACTATTTTTGACCTATTTTCTATTTGTTTGAGAAATTTTAAATAGTTTAAAAATAGTTTCTGACTTTTAAAAATTACCAAAAATTTTATAAAAATATTTGGATCCATTTCTGATTTTTCTATGGTCTTACTTTTTATTTTTTGATTAATTTGAATATAGTTGATATTTTTCTCTTTATTTTCTATTTTTAAACATTATTTTTTACCCTTTTGTATATATTAAAATGTGATATTATTTTGTGACTATTCTCTTGTTGATCTTGGGTTAGATTTTGGATCATGAATTTTATTAACATCATTGGATCCATGGTGTTGAGTTTAACTCCACAAAAATGGATGAATGATTTTAATAATAGTTTGATTAAAATTTAATTCAAATGTGGTTTGTGTATTTTTTTTCTCATCCCTCTTCATCTCATCCCCTTCTTATTGCACTAGGTGTTATTGGAGCATGATCTCTATATCATGTCTCAAAACAAATGGTGCAAAATTGTTATTGACCGGCCTCAAAATAGGTGTGACTTCTATATAAGTCCACTTACGATTGCTTAACATAGCGCTAAATTTTGTCCCGATTCGAATAAATGATCATTCGTGGCCCAAACTTATGATTGCAATCCCAAGTATGTTAATTTGATCTCTTTGATCCAATAACATTGAGATTCATTGTACGGAGGCTTTGGTTCTACCAATCCTCTAATGGATCTACAACACCTTTAGTCAACGTGGATCACTTAAACATCGTTGATCATTAAATGGTACTTATGAGAATTCCGAATGGATGATATACTTGATAAAAAGCAAATGCAACTTGTTGTGTGGAGGTTTTGGTTCTACCAATCCTCTAATGAGTTCCAAATGCAAGTTTCAAGATGGTCATCCAACAAATCACTAATTATTGAATTGTTTTTACCTTATGCTTTTATTCTTTTTTATGCTTTATGTACTATTTACTTTTAGCATTTACATTTCATGCCATTTTAATCTTTGCTCATTTAAGCATTTATTTTCTTGCCATTTTTTACTTTGCTCACTTGAGCTTTTCTTTTCCTTTCTTAAGATACTTAATAATCAACATAAACCCTAAAAAATCTTTAATGGTACTTGGACTATTTGGCTACTATCCTTGGCATTATGGAGCATGGGACTTTTCTTGGACTTAGGATTAGAAACATGGGCCTATCTTGGAGACCTTGTGATCTTATCTGTTTATTCTGTATAGAGCTCTTAAGGTTTGCCTCAAGACATTGGGTTGTTTGTTTGTTTTGTGTGCAGGTTATTGTGATTACACCCTTTGTTTGTAATCTGGAATTCACCCGTATACAGCCGTTATTCTGCCCAATTTTTATGAAGACTTAATACACTTGAAGTTTGGTTCTCTCAAGAGGTCTAGTATTTTTGCTTGCTTGGTTTCAATCCAAATAATGGGAATTATATCTTGGCTCATAATGCCAAGTATTGGCTTCTTGTTCGTTAGATGGTTCTTATCCTTAGCTTTTACCTTATGCTTTAGGATAGCCTCTTCTTCTCCTCCCATCCTCTTTAATTTCAAAAATCTTCTCTCTCCTTTTGAAAACTCTTCTTGTTTTAAATTTGAACCCTTTTCATAATAAACTTGGACTTATTTCCATGTATTTTCAAAACATTTTCATAAATAAACTCTAATCAACTTAATAATACCTTGACATTTTTTTAAGAAGACTAAAAGTCAATCAATCTCATTTCAAACCATTTTGCCACTTTAGCTTTTTACCTTTAAAACTTTTTCTGAAAAACATTAAACTCTTGTTAATCCTTGTAGTGATGCAAACAACTATACTTCTAAAATATATAGTGAAGAGAGATATTTTCCACTTGGGTGTTGAGTGAGGCATTGTTAATTTTGAAATCCAAGCCATATCCTCCACTTTGAGATGATGCAAATTCTCCTTTCTCATGATTGTGGGTGGTAGGTATGTTTTCCACACGAACAATGACGATGATGTTTTATCTTATAAAATTAACCAACACATTTGTGTTTTAAATTTTTTAAAAGAGGAACTATGTGTACTCTGATCCCCTATTGCACGAAAGGTGGTACGTAGGCACTAAAGGTTCGCAACCGCGGCGGGTGCAAAAATCACAAAATTTATATTTCTTTTTCTTACCTCCACCATCCATTTTATATAACAGTTTTTTATAGCCAAAATATACAGATTTTTACAAAGAGGCTCCTGCGGAGTACCGTAGATGTTTAGGGTGCTAATACCTTCCCTTTGCATAATCAACCCCCTTACCTTGAATCTTTCCCCCTCTTTTTGGGTTATTCGCTTTTTTCCCATTCCTTTGGAAACAATAAAGCGTGGTGGCGATTTTTATTTTGATTTGTATAAAGTCTAGTCAATCCAATGGCTTAGTCTTGAACATTCTACCGCTACAACACCAAAGAATTCGACAATTGGTGGTCTCAGTACCAGACAAAGTATTTTTCTACTACTGCCTTCTTGCAAATATTAATGGATGCCTTCGAGGCCTGGGAAGCCAGTTAACCTTACATTGATATCATTCCAGAGGTTCCACCTGCTGACCAGCGGTACAATCCTGATGTTGTTGAATCTCAACCGACCAAGGTACACTCGCATTCCTCTACTTTTCTATTATCTCGACAAGACCTTTGTGATCTTATTATATTGTTTTCAGGGGCGAAAATGCTCTTTGACCACTTAAAATGTTATTGTCGCGCCTCTAAAGAAAGCCAAAGATTCAACTACCCAGGTACATATATACTTCTTTCATACCTTCTTTCATATCGTTGTAGATTAAAACCTAAAACTTTTCCTGCATTACTAGGTTTCTGAAAGGAAGCCACAATCTTATATTGCTCCAGAAGATTCCGCCTATAGTGACGGTTCCCACATTTTTTCCTCATACAAAGATTCGACTCCTACCAAGCCCAAAGGGCCTAAAAACTCAAAAGAGGTGTTCTCAAAGCTAACACCTCAAAGACTAAAATTGCTGGTGCTGAGGTTCCACCTTATCCTACTTATGATCAAGGGGAAACTTCACCTCCTCGACAACCAACTCCAACAATTCCAACTCAGGAAGAACAAAACGTCCAACCCGCTGAAGAGGTATTTATTTCTTACACTACTTCCTCTTACGAAAATAATATCTTCTTTAACTCTTTTACTATTTTCAGGCACAAGTTCACGAGGAAGTGGTTGAAACTACTCCCTCCATTTACATAACTTTAGCCAGAGATGTTAACACCTTGAAAACCGGGAATGATCCCTCGATCGACATTACCTCCCGCTCGACTCCTCTTGATGGTCTTACTCGTTATTCGTCTACCCATACTAGTGAAGGAAACACTGAATCCAATCAAGAGCCTGCTACTGATAATGTTCCTCTTCAGGAAAACCATAAACAGAAAGATCTTATTAGCGATAATTTGGTACAGTCTACTTCTGTCAATCCTCAGTTTCACATCCTGCGAGACACTAATTCCAACATCTCCTTAAGCCAAGTAAAAATTCTTGCAATGAAACAAAAGCATCCAGCTGAGACTTGAGGAGACTTCAAAAGCCCCGACAAGAACTTTTTGTCCCTGTTCCTACAACTTCTTCTGTTGTTGGTGTTGACTCTGATGTGACTCTTAAATTGCAGCAGTTAAAAGCATACCTGCTCAATGGTGATTTCCTCTCTCTCACTATCGAAAAGAGTGGTTTGGTGGCTGACGCTTTCAAATTATTCGACGAGATGTCTCACCATACCATCCATGAGTCTTGGGTTTAATAATTTATCAGTTTCGAGGCATTCTTTCACCAAACTATCACTGATCTCTCTTAGAGCAAACAAATCAACAACCAACTCCAAGCTAGCAATGCCAACATGGAAGCTGAGTGGAATCTCATTAAAGCTTGTGAAGAGAAATTGACTTCCTATGAATCTGAAAACCAAGCTCATGCTGACAAACGCTCTGCCTTAGATCAGCATATTTCTTCCTACAAAACCCAAATGTCTGATCTCCAAAAGAAAGTATCTGATGTCGAAGGCAACAAGGCCCTGTTGGATTCGGTTAAAATGCTCCCAAGACAAAACGAGATTGGTGAAGAAATTCAGAAAGGCATTGTGCATGGCTAAAAAGATTTAAAGATTAAATACAGGATTAGTAGGTTGATGACGAAGAAATCACGCCTCGACAACAAAATTGTTTTTGAAAAGGCCCGCTTTGAAGACTTTAAGTCTCGTTTTCCTGCTTGAAAAATATTTATGATTTCACTTTATATTTTATTGATATTGACTCCCCCGCTCTTGGATCTGTAACCTTTTTTTTTTGGGAAACTTATGGTTAACTTTTGGAATTTTACATTTTTTGGCTACCATCAAATTTCATATCGGCCTTATGGTTATTCCTAGTCGGTATGATTGACTGGATTTCTTATGATTATGTTTTCGTCAATTATGTGTCCAACAAAATAATCAATGGAAAAAATGTTCAGAAATTCTCAACTAATTCAAACTTCCGCCATTTTATTATAAATTAACACTAAATTTCTTTTCAATATTTGTATTTGTATCTGCCCCCCCCCCCCCCCCCCCCTCCCCCCTAGTTTTGGGATTGATCATTTTGTTAGCAAACACAAACCAAACCTTGAAATTGCAACTTAGTTAATGTTGTTAGTGCCTACTAGCCAATTCGACTTCGTAAGTTTAATCTGGACAACATTATCATAACAAGATGAAACATCAACATTAACTAGTTTAAACTTTTATTGAAACTTAACAAATGAGAAGTACAATCATAGACATAAGTTCCTATTATGCTATATCTTGTCTCCACACCTATTAGCGAGTGGAATTTAAACCCCAAAGGCTTATTCTAGCCTCCCGTTTTATGAAGTTGTTATTTTAGGCCATGTTGGCCTCTTCCTTAATGCTTTATTTTGGCTTTGACATCCATCTTTCAACTCCTAAAGCCGAATGTTTATGACGCATTCATCCATAGGATGAATTTCGAGCCAAACCTTTTGGCTCAATGGTCATCCTTGTCGACCTCGGGCCACCCCGTAGGTGGTATCGACTCCCTAGGTTCTACTGCCTCTTTAGAATCCCACATAACACTATGATCAGGATACAAACTTAGAAAACGATTTGAGTTTTCATTGGCAGTGTAATTTTCATCATCACAAGACACTACATTTACCAAATGTTGGTCGAAAGACTTCTTTCCATTTTTAACCTCGTCGACTTTGTAGTAGCTTTGATCAGCTTCTATGTTCTCCACTACGCCATCTTTCTTCCTAATGGAAATCCTTTGGTGCCAAGTCGACGGAAATGCACCTATTCCATGGATCCACTCACGGCCAAGTAATAAATTGAAGTTCGCTTTAGAATTTATGACCATGAACACAGTCGGCCTGGTTGTTATTTCAATCGCCAATTCGACCTGAATGACACCCAATATGCAACTGGTTTTTCCTTCATAGTTTGACAAAACCTTGTGAAGTCTAAGCTCTGACCCACACTTCCCTATTTTCTTAAACAGAGCATATGGAATTAAGTTTGCAGGTGCTCCACCATTTACAAACACTTTGTTCACTGACATGCCATCTACCTTAGCCCTTATGAATAAAGGTTTAAGATGATACAGCATCACTGGGCTTGGTTTCTCAAACACAGCCTTTTGTTCTTCGACCATGCCACTGTTTATCACATAGTAACATAGAGGCTTTTAATTAGCCACTTCATCGGAGGTAAAATCTTATTCATTTTCTGATACCTCTGACACCCTGTCATATTCTGCAGGCAGAATCGATGCAATTCCATAATTAATGATGAAGTCTTCACCATAATCATAGTCGTCATCCACCATGTCATCCTCTAGAAACGATTCATAGTCAGGTTTTTCTTCTTCTTCACCTTCATATGCATGAGTATACTCAGGTGTAGGAGTATATCCAACCATTTGTGTTTCCACCAATTCATTATCACCTAAAGGAGCTACCCTTATAGTCAACCTCTAATTAGCAGTAATCTTTTCTTTTTCAGTTAACCTTGACCTTGGATAGGACCCTTTCTGAACTGGTGTTTCACCATGCTTTGCAACCTCTACTGGTTGTATGCTTTCGACACGCCTAGTATTCTCGACAAGTTTTGACTGGGAAGTCGAAGCCTCCTTTGCAGCCTTTTTGTTCCTCTAATAACGCCTCCACTGCGTCCTTGTCATTGGATTTTTCCCCTTATAATTTGGAGAAACTTGATAACCCTTCGATCCAGCTTTCTTTTCTTAGGCCTCAACTTCATGCATAATTACCTTCTACTTTTCCCTTTTGGCACACTGGTTCCGCCCATTTTTCTTGTGGGTTGTCCGACGAAGGGTGAAAGTTTTTCGGACGAGGTTGTTGGAACAATATTCTATGTTCCTTGTCACGTCGATGTATTCCTTCTTTATCGAAAATAAATCTTAGAACTGGAGGCTTCTCCTGCTTAAAAGCCTCTTTTTTGGCAGCTTCGTATTTCTCAGTTGCTTCTTCATCATACACAGTGTTGCATCATGGGCATAACTTTTCCTTCGACCCTTTCACTCTGCATTTTTCTTAAAAGTCATCCAAGCTCTCTTCAGGGTGAGGGTACACTGCCTGTAATCCCTCTTCCATCTTTAGGCCGAAACTGTCATTAGTTCCCACCATCATAACTCCTATCTCACTAATCATTATAACCTCTTTATCGAGGATCTTAGTAGCTTCAATCATCATGCAATCCAGAGGCTCTGAATATAAAGCCTCATCCACCTTCAACAGATCAGTGTCGACTTGGATCTTTGGCTTTTCGCTAAACTGAAGCCTACCATCTTTCAAGGCTTTCTGCACCAAATCCATGAAAAGAACACATTGAGAAGTTTTATGACCAAGAAAGTTATAAAATTTACAGAATCCCATTTTCTTCTTTTGTTCAAGTGGGGGATTCTTTAGGTCCCGAGGGACCACAATTTGAGCATCATCTACTAATAAATTAAATATTTATACACATTTAGTTATGTTGAAAGTATAGGTCTTGGTGATGGCTTTGCCATTCTTTTCGATTTTGACGGGGTTTTTCTCGTTCGATGATTTCAAAATTTTACACGCATAAAGAGGTCCAGGCTGCAGTTCAGCCACATTAACCTTTGTTTCTTCCCCTAACTCATTTTTGTCAGAAGAAAATTCATCAGCTGACACATAAGCAATCTTTCCTTTTTTGTGGTACTTGTTTGGCTTAGTTTTTTCAGCATTCAAACGTTCGATCAGTCGAACTTTGATAGCTAATTGAGCCATATCTTTCAAAGACTGAGTATCCAACAATTTCTTCCTGATAGAATACTCTAACCCATTTTCAGCCATTTCGACCAACTTGTGTTCAAGGACTTATGTAAAGCATCGTGCTTTCAAAAGTCTAAACCTGTTAAGGTATTGTTCTATTTACTCGGTGCTCTTTCGTTTAACACTTGATGATTCTGTTAGGCTTATTTTGGAATGCCCCATGTGGAATTGCTCATGGAACAATTTCTCTAACTAGATACATGTTTGGACCAACTGTGGGGGAAGCATTGTAAACCAAGTGAACGCATTCTTTATGAGGGAATTGGGGAAATATTTCATCCTCAAATCCTCATTAACTATTAAATCACCAAGTTCTGTTTGGTATCTGGAAACATGTTCGACAGTGGATTCTTCGACATCCCCTGCAAACTTAGTGAATTTTGAGAGTTTCTGACCTCTTGATTACTCCGTTTGTAACATGAAATCTGGAAATGGAGAACTCGGATGCTAGGGCAGATGGCTCTTATCCAAGGCCTAGCTCGAAGACAATAAGAGCTGGGAACCATTATCAATCAATTTCGTCAAGACGATCGCAACCGTATGGGGCAAACACTCAGGAATGGAAATCAAGGCCTTGCTCAGCTTCCCATGAGACAAGAAACCGGTTTAAAGGAGAGAATACATTCTCACTTTGCTTCCACATCACAAGCCCAACAACGACCTCGTCAACACCAACCGGATAATCATCCAAAGGGGGAAAGACTTCAAAGGCAATTCACCCAAATCAACATGCCATTGTCACAAGCATTGCAGCACATGTTGAAGATGAATCTGATTTCGGTGATAAACCCTCATCCGAACCCCAAAACTTTTTCTCCCAGCTACAATCCAGATGCCAGGTGTGCCTATCATTTTGATGGTCCCGGACATGATACAAACGATTGTTAGGCGTTGAAGTACAAAATTCAAAACCTGATCGACGAAGGAATGTTGGAGTTCACACAAGATGGCCAGACTGAATTCTTCTGCCAAGGGTTCTCCACTTGAAGTCACAAAGCTCAAACTGAGAGACTTTTGTTTCATTTGGATTTTCAAGTTGTAATCTCTTTGTTATTCAAACAATTATATATTAATGTCAAACTTGGTTTCATTAATGCATTGCATATGTTTGTCTTGAATTCATCCATTCGTTTTCACTACTCTTATGCTTTCTTTATGATATTTAACTCTTGATAAAAAGCTGCAAGCCTTTAGAGGGAGGATGACGAAACAATACCATAATCTCATACAGTATGCTTTTGAACAGACCTTGCTGATGATGTACAGGCATTTTTTTCAATTCCTAAACACTGGAGTTATAAGGAAGATAATCCCTAGTCAACCCCTTCGAGCCAAAGAAGTAGGAGTTTTCTGTTCTAAACAAATTGAAACCTTTGATTTAAACCTGGGGCAGGGTAGTCTCTCAGTTAATTCAAAAAAAGGTGCGCATTGAAGTCGCAAACTCTCAGTTCGTAATACATCGAACAATATCAAAGACATTCCTTTGGCATCAAAAGGTAGTGATGGTTCCCTATCTCATGGGCAGTCATTACCTCTCAAAAGAGAAAAGCCCATTAAGCCAAAACCTATAAAGGAGGCTTAAGAAAGCTGGGGCATCCCGCTGACTGTAATCTCAAAAACAGGAACAGTCAGGCAAAAGTAAGGGATAACAAATCAAAAAGAACGAGGTCAATATAAATCCTCAAACAACATGAAAAAATGTTGCAAAAGAAAAAGGAGATAATGACAGCCTTCCCAATAAATTCAATTGGTGAACCATCACCCAAAAGTCGTTCCAAATTCGAATGGAGTTCGACGCACAATTAACTGAGTTTAGGATTGAAGAACATCACGAAGAGCGGGTGGGTGCAAATATACTTTGAGCCTTTATCCTTTGTTTCTTAAACCGTGAACCAAGCCACGTTACAACCCTGCAAAAGTCCTAATTGAAGCATGGGTTAGTTCGAAAGCATACTATTACAAAAGGTATCCTGACTCCTGTAAGGCTTTGCTCTAAATCTTGTGTTGAATTTGTCTTATAAAAAGTTTTCTGCTAAAAAACGCATTTTTCAAAACTTCGAGACAAGCATAAACCTTGCATTATTTGAATATTGTTGTTTGCACATGGTTATTTGTTTGACAGCGAAGAAATTCATACAGCGAATGTTCGAAGGAACGAAAACTCTCTCAGTGAGCAAAATCACTTCAAAGAGGATGACACTTCCAACGACAAATCTCCTATCTACAAAGGGGCATGACATGTCACTGTCCAGTTAACCTGGGGCAGTCCAGTCAAGGTTTCAGCAGATCTTTCAAAATTCAGTTAACCTAGGGCAGTCCATTCAAGATTTCAAGAAATCTCTCAATTTGCAGATTAACCTGGGGCAAGTCTCCCTCACCATCACTTGGGGCATTTGAATGTCAATCTCAAGAGCGTTCAAAATTTCCTTCATCACCTGCTGGAAGTTGCGGTCATCATCAAAAATTCCTTCATCACCTGTTGGAATTCAAGAGCGTTCAAAATTTCCTTCTGGAAGTTGCAGTCATCATCCAAATTCCTTCATCACCTGCTGGAAGTTACAACCACCAACAGAATAACGGACAACTGAAGCTCCTAAAATCGGTTTCTCTCAAGAATGAAGACTCTCATCCTTAAAACCTCAGAAGATTGGTATACTCCCAATTTCTGACCGTTAACAGAATGAAGACCCTCATCCTTAAAACCCCAGAAGATTGGTATACTCCCAATTTCTAACCGTTAACAGAATGAAGACTCTCATCCTTAAAACCTCAGAAGATTGGTATAATCCCAATTTCTAACTGTTAACAGAATGAAGACTCTCATCCTTAAAACCTCGGAAGATTGGTATACTCCCAATTTCTAACCGTTAACAGAATGAAGACTCTCATCCTTAAAACCTCAGAAGATTGGTATACTCCCAATTTCTAACCGTTAACAGAATGAAGACTCTCATCCTTAAAACCTCAGAAGATTGGTATACTCCAAATTTCTAACCGTTAACAGAATGAAGATTCTCATCCTTAAAACCCCAGAATATTGGTATACTCCCAATTTCTAACCCTTAACAGAATGAAGACTCTCATCCTTAAAACCTCAGAAGATTGGTATACTCCCAATTTCTAACCGTTAACAGAATGAAGAATCTCATCCTTAAAACCTCAGAAGATTGGTATACTCCTAATTTCTAACCGTTAACAGAATGAAGACTCTCATCCTTAAAACCTCAGAAGATTGGTATACTCCCAATTTCTAACAGATAACAGAATAAAGACTCTCATCCTTAAAACCTCAGAAGATTGGTATACTCCCAATTTCTAACCGTTAACAGAATGAAGATTCTCATCCTTAAAACCCCAGAAGATTGGTATACTCCCAATTTATAACCGTTAACAGAATGAAGACTCTCATCCTTAAAACCTCAGAAGATTGGAATACTCCCAATTTCTACCAGTTAACAGAATGAAGACTCTCATCCTTAAAACCCCAGAAGATTGGTATACTCCCAATTTCTAACCGTTAACAGAATGAAGACTCTCATCCTTAAAACCTCAGAAGATTGGTATACTCCCAATTTCTAACCGTTAACAGAATGAAGATTCTCATCCTTAAAACCCCAGAAGATTGGTATACTCCCAATTTCTAACCATTAACAGAATGAAGATTCTCATCCTTAAAACCCCAGAAGATTGGTATACTCCCAATTTCTAACCGTTAACAAAATGAAGACTCTCATCCTTAAAACCTCAGAAGATTGGTATACTCCCAATTTCTAACCGTTAACAGAATGAAGACTCTCATCCTTAAAACCTCATAAGATTGGTATACTCCCAATTTCTAACCGTTAACAGAATGAAGATTCTCATCCTTAAAACCCCAGAAGATTGGTATACTCCCAATTTCTAACCGTTAACAGAATGAAGACTCTCATCCTTAAAACCTCAGAAGATTGGTATACTCCCAATTTCTAACCGTTAACAGAATGAAGATTCTCATCCTTAAAACCCCAGAAGATTGGTATACTCCCAATTTCTAACCGCTAACAGAATGAAGACTCTCATCCTTAAAACCTCAGAAGATTAGTGTACTCCCAATTTCTAACCGTTAACAGAATGAAGATTCTCATCCTTAAAACCCCAGAAGATTGGTATACTCCCAATTTTTGACCCCCAACAGAATGAAGATTCTCATTCTCAAAGTGGCGTGTAACCCAAGTTCCAGATTAATACCTGTAACAAGCCAGGAAAACTATCTGTGGACGACTGATTGTGGATTAATACCTGAAACCAGCCAGGAAAATTATCTACATGAAGAGATTGAAGATTAATACCTGTAACAAGCCAGGAAAACTATCTTTCTTTCTCAAGTCAGAGATTAATACCTGAAACCAGCCAGGACAACTATCTCACCGACCAACCTTTTCAAGATCCCAGATCAATACCTGCAGCAATCAAAAGATTCTTGCAATCCCCAGCGGAGCTAAAACTTCCAACTATCAATCCCCAAGCAGAATGAAGACTCTCATTCTCAGTTCCTCACAGGATATTCGAATATTCTCCAGTGAAGATCCCCTCAAGACAGGAATCCCCAGCAGATTGGCATACAACCCAAGCTCTTGATTCCCCAACAGTGGTCCCAGGACTTCTCATTTTCAACAATCAAAGGATTTTCAATCCCCTGCAGCAGTCAAAGATTCACTTTCCCTGACAGCAGTCAAGATTCTATTATCTCCGGCTATCCAGGATTCATCTATCCTCAGCAAGACAGCTCATCAGCTTACATGCGCATTCATAACATTCATATCATGAACATTGATTGCATCATACATTTCATGCAACATGACTTTGTGTTTAGCTAATATCTTACCCTTTTTCAGGATAAGATTATTAAGTTTCAACTTCAACAACATACAGTTCGACAAACATTCCAGGTGGCATCTATAAGTCCATCCTCATACCAACAATTTCCAGATGGCATCTCTAAGCCCATCCCCCGACAAGATTCTGTCACATCTCCAGATGGAATCTCTAAGCCCATCCTCCTACCAGCAATTTCCAGGTGGCATCTTTAAGCCCATCCTCCTACCAGCAACTTCCAGATGGCATCTCTAAGCCCATCCCCAGACAAGATTCTGTCACATCTCCAAATGGCATCTTTAAGCCCATTTCATCAACTACGCTTTGACGAGTGCAAATTTTTTTGGGCACTCTAGTGTCCAATCTCCTTTTACCCTCGAGTCGTGAAAGGCAAACTTGCCAATCTAACTCTTCAGGTTCAAGAAGATTGAACAGGGGCAACTGTTGTACCCCAAACGTTTCCCTCTCTTTTCCACAAGAAATCACAGCTTCGAGTTTTCCCTGACTTTTCAGATTGGCGTAAGAATCAGTCAAACAGATTTTTTTCTTATCAGTCTATCCAAATTAGGGTTTTCATGGACTCTGGAACAGTTCAAGAAGATTATTAGGGTTTGGTTGAGTTTGGCTCAGGGTTTGATCAAGAAGATGCTTCTTTGACAGTAAATCCAGAACTAGGGTTTGTGCGCACATTCTCAGAAAGAATTAATTCTACAGTTCTTTTCAATTTACTCTGGGATAAAGCTGAGGCATTTGAATTGAGAATTTGCAGTGTTTGGTTTAATCAATAAAGGGATAAGCATATGGACGTTTGTTTGATTAACTGTGCATTGCTTATGTTTAATTGGGACGCCGGGTTTATTATTGATTGCAAGACTACAGTGTTTGTTAATTATTTATTTTATCTAAGTTAGAATAATTGGATCTACTTCCAGTTATTTTAATTCAAGAAAGCTTAAATAATTAAATAGACAGTTGAAATAAAAGAGATATCTGACAATAAAGGACTTTTATTTATTTTTAATTATTTGTACAAGTATTATTTAAATACAGTAATTATTTACAAGTATTTATAATAATATTTATTATAATGATTAAAAGTAAAATAAAATTGCATCCTAATTTTCCTAAGTCTTCATCTTCTACTGATGCTCCCCATTGCTCAATTAATTTTTATCTGTAAAAACAAATAAAAGAAAAGAAGTCAAATGCAGATGAAATAAAAAGGCAGACAGTTAATCATAAAAAAAAGCTCATCATTAAAAGTGATTGGCCGGAATCAGTTTATTCACCCTCTCTGCAAATCACAAGAAAATTCTTGGTTCACAAAGAGGGATAGAAAATGTTTGCAAGCATGTTAAACAAAATGCACAAGCTACATGGAAATATACAAGGCTGCATAAATTGTCAAACAAAGAGGCAAACTGAACAGCCAAGTGAATAAGCCAACCAAGTTGCATTGTCAAACTGAAAAGCAAAGCTGTCAACAAATTGCAAACTGTACATGGCAAACTAAGTTACCAAGAGATGTCAACCAAACTGAAATGCCAAAACAAAACCAAATTGCATTGTTCAAAATGTCAACAAAGCTATCAAACTGTCAAAAGGTTGTTAACAAATATCAAAGCAATGCAGAAAATCTGGGACAAGTACAAGATGCAGAGGAAAGAAACAATGCAAGCAACATTTCAAATTCATCATTTTCCAGCCACACTTTTTCAGAGCAAGTACAGATTTAAACAATAGAATATGTTTTTTTCTGTGGAGAGAGAAAAGAGAGAGAGAAGAGGCTTACAGTACAGCAGGATTAAGGACAAGGATATAACAAACATATCAGAACAAGCAAAAAGGGGGGCAGAACCACATAACAGAAATAACGCCAAGACTTGTAAACCTCACAACTGTGTCAAAATTCAAGCCCACAAGCCTAAAACAAATGGCCTCCAACCTGTTCTAAAACAACAAACAGCCTGCCTCCAAAACAAGCTTCAAGCCTAACATGTTTCATCAATACAAGCACATGAAGCCTTAACCTGTTAAAAAACAACAAACAACCTCCAAGCCATACAAGCACATCAAGCTTCAACCTGCATAACCAGCCTGAAGCCTAAAACTTCAAACCTGTAACACAAGCCTTCACCTACATAAACCTGAACCACAAATCCTGTCAAACACAAACAGACAGTACCAAACCTCCCAAACTGTGTCAAAAAACCTTAAACCTGCTTCAAGCAAAAACCAGAACAGCCTCAAAACCTGTTACATAACAGAAGCAAGAAACTCCAAGCTTGAACCTGCCTGTTTCAAAACAAACCCTCAAGCCTTGCTAAGCATAAAACAAAAGCCAAGCATCAAAAGCCTCTGAAAAGCCAAACAAGCGTACAAATTGTTCAAAGTCTAAACTCAGTATCAAAACCAGAAAAAACCTTAAGCTTTCAAACCAGCATATCCCAACATAACCTGTCAAACTGTCTTCAAGCCAGAAAAACCCCCCACAAATCAAAACCAAAATAACCAACAAAGCTCTCAAATGCCAAAGAGAGGAAAAGCAATACTGAAGCTACCTCAGAGCTATCATCATTGATAAGAAGGAAGAAGAAAAAAGTCAATAGCAACTAAGCAATCTCAGTTTCAATTTCATCATCATTGAGCAAACCAAACAAACCCCCAGAGCTAGGCTCATCACAGGGTCCAACGAAAATAACACTCAGATTCCAAACATCATCATCATACAGAAGCAAGCAAAAGAGAGGAAAAGAAGCGAGCAAGCTAGGGTTTTCAGTGTTCATCATAAAACCATAAAAAGTGAGATACAAAGTACCAGTTTTCCACAAAGCTAGCACAGCATCACACTCCCTCCGTCTTCAGCTGCCTAAGACACCTCCAGTCCACTCCTCGTCTCCTCAGCAAAGGTATAAATTTCCTTTTCCATTTTCTTTCCAAACCTCACACAGAAAATAATAATAATCAAAGATCAGAATACATAGAACTAATAACATGCACGAACTGAAACCCTAAAAATGCGTTAAGACATAAAACTGAAGCATACCTTTTCTCATCACTGTCTTGCTCAAACTTGGAGAGAGGGAGATGGAGATGGCGTCCGGTAGCCAGGCGTGGAGAAAGGAGCATCAGTGGCCTCCGTTCAAGAAAGTGAGGAAGACGAAGAAAGGTGAAGGGAACGGCGCCGCTCTGTAACTCTGTAACCCTAATGCCAAAATGAAACAAAACACTGAAAACCCTAAAAAACAATTGTCAAAACCGTTTGGGCCTCTGCCCCATTAACACGCCTAAGGCCCAATGCTTTCAGCGTGTATACCCCCCCCCCCCCCCCCTCTTTCTGTTCTCCTCATGATTTCACCATGGGCCAATTGTTTAACTTAGGGCCCACATAACTTTCTTTTGTTTCTTTCTTTTTAACCAAATTTTCATAACTTAATTCTTTTTTGTTGTTAAATAATGCATTAACTTTTTTTATATAAAATTTTCTTAAATACTTTTTATTATAGTTAGTACAATTAAAAATTCATAAGAATAGAATTCCAAATTAAATAATTTTCTTTTTTAGAATTTTTTTGTTTAATAAACTTTTGTATAGAAACTAAAATACAAATAATAATTTTCTTTAAATTAAAACATTTTTCTTTTCTTTTCATAAAAACATTTGTACATAAAAATATTAACTAAAATACACAAGCATTAATTTTCTTTAGCTTAAATTAAATACTTTTTCTTTAAAACTTTTGTTTAATTAATCTCATACAAGTTTATAAAACATTAACAAAAACATAAGAATAAAATACTTAATATTGCATTAAGTTAACATCTTGCGTCATGTGTAAATAATCACATACACTTTCACAAATACTTTCGATACATTGCTTTTATTCTTATACATTGCTACATCTTACATTGAGAATACGATTCAATTTGGTTGTAAACATTATTTGGACACTACTATCCTGATAAGTCTCATCCCCATTTGTGAACATTTGTACCCCCATCCCCGGATACTTATTTGTAATAGCTTAGACTTTAAATTCCCGCAATTTATCGCTTTCAATTATACCATGTTTAGACTTAGGGTTTGTATGCCAATAAAATCAACCGCTAGATAACCTAACACGAAGATAAATGCATGACAATCTATACACCATTCACACTTGCACCCCTAGGGTAATCCCACTCGTTGCCTTCCAAAATGGGCCATGCTTGCATGTTGAGTTCTTTGGCAAAACAAAAACAAATCAAATGATCATAGTCCCTCGATGACGCTTTCGAAGTTGCCTAAACAAAAATGATCAAGTCCCTCAAGAAAATTGCCAAAGACACTTGGCACCATTGCATTCATGGTCTATACGATGACCCGCGCCCGTCCCGTTAACATCCTAACACAAGGTTGTTCACCGAATACAATGGTGAAACAATACTGTTAAAAGGGTTAAAACATGAGAAAAATCTTTGAGTAAATAGGGGTAGACAACTCTTAGTTACTTGATCAAACTTGCAAAACACACTTGCCTACTTTCAAAACACACTCCACAACACAACTTTCAAAACAACTTTCAAAAACATTGAAACATCTTTTCGAAAAGACAAAACACCTTTGTAAAACATTCGAGTAAAGAATTATTACAACGGTTTCCTAGACAAGGCATCTTTTTCAAAACATTTTCAAAAACCACACACAAACACCATTTCAAGCAATTGAAAAACAAGGCAAGTGATCTAAAATAAGTAACTAAGAGCCCATGGATAACCATGGATAGAAAGGGTGCTAGTACCTTCCCTTTCTATAATCTACCCCCCGAACCCACGAAAACATCTCAAAGGTTTTTCCTGTGCTTTTTAACCTTTCCTTTAGGATAAAATAAAAAGTCGGTGGCGACTCTTGCTAAACCGAACAAGTGCGAATACAAACGCAAAACCTCAAGTCAGTTCTCCCACCGTATCACAGAACTGGCGACTCTGCTGGGGAGTAATTTAAAAGTGGGGTTACCTTAGGGTTTAGATCACCTTTACATACTTGCTTTGATTGCTTTGATTGCTTTACTTTTTGGGTCCTTGTTTGGGTTTGTTGTAAATCCTACACCCGGATTCGGGGGCACCTTTTTAGGTAAATGGCAATAAAACTGTGAGGGAACTGTGCAGGGTATACCGACATGGTTGAAGTAGTAAGCTATGTTAGTGTGACATATTTGTGAGTACCGATAACCCTTGAGTTCAATCAAGGAGATTACGGGGCCGCTGAATGATGTCATGAAGCACTAACGAACTCTTAGAACCTTAATTGACCATCTTAGCCTTTTTAGGGGTAGTGAGATGACCGACTTTGGTGCAATCCGAAGTTGGTAGATACTCGATACTACACTCATTGAGGGTTGTTTTCTTGGAATATTTTGGTCGCCAGTTAAGTGGCTAAACCAAAATTATAAACACAGAAAATAATCCAGTGATATTGAGCTCCTTAGAACCCGGTTTCTATTTTAGGACAGGATGAGCCAACTAACTTCAAGAGGGTACTTACCTACAAACCCCATGCAAGCCTAAACCTAAGGACTTGTTTGCTTTGTGTGAATATGATTACATGTATATACACTTACTTGCTTTTGCATACATGTACATAACATCATGACATCATACCATAGCATTTTCAATAACCATTTCAAGGATCTCGAAGGTCTTTTGAATGCAGGGTCACGTTGAACCAAACGTCTACCAAAGGGCAAGAGGTTTTCCTCTAAACAAATGCCATCAAAGATCAAGTGCAACAACTTGAATCAGGGGCTATGACCCACTTGACATGGTGAGCTTGATTCTCGTGGAAAGACATCCACCGGTGCAAAGTTCTCCAATCAAAGATCAAAGTTCAACCTCTAACATTTTCTTGTGTTTACCCCGAGAGATCCTTGAAAACATGCATCCACATATCATGCATGGCATCATAACAGTTCTTTCCTTTTCAGGTTTCCTTATTCTCCTACTGTTTATTTCAGTAGAGATGGCTCTGGAGCAGAATATCAAGGTCATCCAAGCTAAAAACACTCAACTTCAAGAGATGTTCTTAAACCTATCCAGGGGGCAGGAAGAGTTGAAAGTACTCCTCGCTAGGAACCTGGCTGAGAGAAATTCGGAAGACAATAAGGACCAACAGTTGGAACAACTGCGAACTGAGGTTGAAGCAATGAGAACCCGGATGCTAGGGAAGATGGCTCTTATCCAAGGCCTAGCCCGAAGACAAGAAGAGCTGGGAACCATTATCAATCAATTTCGTCAAGACGGTCGCAACCGTATGGGGCAAACACTCAGGATTGGAAATCAAGGCCTTGCTCAGCTTCCCATGAGACAGGAAACCGGTTTAAAGGAGAGAAGACCTTCTCACTTTGCTTCCACATCACAAGCCCAACAACGACCTCGTCAACACCAACCGGATAATCATCCAAAGGGGGAAAGACTTCAAAGGCAATTCACCCAAATCAACATTCCATTGTCACAAGCATTGCAGCACATGTTGAAGATGAATCTGATTTCGGTGATAAACCCTCATCCGAACCCCAAAACTTTTTCTCCCAGCTACAATCCAGATGCCAGGTGTGCCTATCATTCTGATGGTCCCGGACATGATACAAACTATTGTTGGGCGTTGAAGTACAAAATTCAAAACCTGATCGACGAAGGAATGTTGGAGTTCACACAAGATGGCCAGACTGAATTCTTCTGCCAAGGGTTCTCCACTTGAAGTGACAAAGCTCAAACTGAGAGACTTTTGTTTCATTTGGATTTTCAAATTGTAATCTCTTTGTTATTCAAACAATTATCTATTAATGTCAAACTTGGTTTCATTAATGCATTGCATATGTTTGTCTTGAATTCATCCATTCGTTTTCACTACTCTTATGCTTTCTTTATGATATTTAACTCTTGATAAAAAGCTGCAAGCCTTTAGAGGAAGGATGACGAAACAATACCATAATCTCATACAGTATGCTTCTGAACAGACCTTGCTGATGATGTACAAGCATTTTTTTCAATTCCCAAACACTGGAGTTATAAGGAAGATAATCCTTAGTCAACCCCTTCGATCCAAAGAAGTAGGAGTTTTCTGTTCTAAACAAATTGAAACCTTTGATTTAAACCTGGGGCAGGGTAGTCTCTCAGTTAATTCAAAAAAAGGTGCGCATTGAAGTCGCAAACTCTCAGTTCGTAATACATCGAACAATATCAAAAACATTCCTTTGGAATCAAAAGACAGTGATGGTTCCCTATCTCATGGGCAGTCATTACCTCTCAAGAGAGAAAAGCCCATTAAGCCAAAACCTATAAAGGAGGCTTAAGAAAGCTGGGGCATCCTGCTGACTGTAATCTCGAAAACAGGAACAGTCAGGCAAAAGTTAGGGATAACAAATCAAAAAGAACGAGGTCAATATAAATCCTCAAACAACATGAAAAAATGTTTCAAAATAAAAAGGAGATGATGACTGCCTTCCCAATAAATTCAATTGGTGAACCATCACCCAAAAGTCGTTCCAAATTCGAATGGAGTTCGACGCACAATTAACTGAGTTTAGGATTGAAGAACATCACGAAGAGCGGGTGGGTGCAAATATACTTTGAGCCTTTATCCTTTGTTTCTTAAATTGTGAACCAAGCCACGTTACAACCCTGCAAAAGTCCTAATTGAAGCATGGGTTAGTTCGAAAGCATATTGTTACAAAAGGTATCCTGACTCCTGTAAGGCTTTGCTCTAAATCTTGTGTTTAATTTGTCTTATAAAAAGTTTTCTGCTAAAAAACGCATTTTTCAAAACTTCGAGACAAGCATAAACCTTGCATTATTTGAATATCGTTGTTTGCACATGGTTATTTGTTTGACAGCGAAGAAATTCATACAGCGAATGTTCAGAGGAACGAAAACTCTCTCAGTGAGCAAAATCACTTCAAAGAGGATGACACTTCCAACGACAAATCTCCTATCTACAAGGGGGAATGACATGTCACTATCCAGTTAACCTGGGGCAGTCCAGCAAGGTTTCAGCAGATCTTTCAAACTTCAGTTAACCTGGGGCAGTCCAGTCAAGATTTCAAGAAATCTCTTAATTTGCAGATTAACCTGGGGCAAGTCTCCCTCACCATCACTTGGGGCATTCGAATGTCAATCTCAAGAGCGTTCAAAATTTCCTTCATCACCTGCTGGAAGTTGCGGTCATCATCAAAAATTCCTTCATCACCTGTTGCAATTCAAGAGCGTTCAAAATTTCCTTCTGGAAGTTGCGGTCATCATCAAAATTCCTTCATCACCTGCTGGAAGTTACAACCACCAACAGAATAACGGACAACTGAAGCTCCTAAAATCTGTTTCTCTCAAGAAATAAGATTCTCATCCTTAAAACCCCAGAAGATTGGTATACTCCCAATTTCTAACCGTTAACAGAATGAAGACTCTCATCCTTAAAACCTCAGAAGATTGGTATACTCCCAATTTCTAACCGTTAACAGAGTGAAGACTCTCATCCTTAAAACCTCAGAAGATTGGTATACTCCCAATTTCTAACCGTTAACAGAATGAAGACTCTCATCCTTAAAACCTCAAAAGATTGGTATACTCCCAATTTCTAACCGTTAACAGAATGAAGACTCTCATCCTTAAAACCTCAGAAGATTGGTATACTCCCAATTTCTAACCGTTAACAGAAGTAAGATTCTCATCCTTAAAACCCCAGAAGATTGGTATACTCCCAATTTCTAACCGTTAACAGAATGAAGACTCTCATCCTTAAAACCTCGGAAGATTGGTATACTCCCAATTTCTAACCGTTAACAGAATGAAGACTCTAATCCTTAAAACCCCAGAAGATTGGTATACTCCCAATTTCTAACCGTTAACAGAATGAAGATTCTCATCCTTAAAATCCCAGAAGATTGGTATACTCCCAATTTCTAACCATTAACAGAATGAAGACTCTCATCCTTAAAACCTCAGAAGATTGGTATACTCCCAATTTCTAACCGTTAACAGAATGAAGACTCTCATCCTTAAAACCTCAGAAGATGGGTATACTCCCAATTTCTAACCGTTAACAGAATGAAGATTCTCATCCTTAAAACCCCAGAAGATTGGTATACTCCCAATTTCTAACCGTTAACAGAATGAAGATTCTCATCCTTAAAACCCCAGAAGATTGGTATACTCCCAATTTCTAACCGTTAACAGAATGAAGACTCTCATCCTTAAAACCTCAGAAGATTGGTATACTCCCAATTTCTAACCGTTAACAGAATGAAGACTCTCATCCTTAAAACCTCAGAAGATTGGTATACTCCCAATTTCTAACCGTTAACAGAATGAAGATTCTCATCCTTAAAACCCCAGAAGATTGGTATACTCCCAATTTCTAACTGTTAACAGAATGAAGACTCTCATCCTTAAAACCTCAGAAGATTGGTATACTCCCAATTCTAACCGTTAACAGAATGAATATTCTCATCCTTAAAACCCCAGAAGATTGGTATACTCCCAATTTCTAACGGCTAACAGAATGAAGACTCTCATCCTTAAAACCTCAGAAGATTGGTATACTCCCAATTTCTAACCGTTAACAGAATGAAGATTCTCATCCTTAAAACCCCAGAAGATTGGTATACTCCCAATTTCTGACCCCCAACAGAATGAAGATTCTCATTCTCAATGTGGCGTGTAACCCAAGTTCCAGATTAATACCTGTAACAAGCCAGGAAAATTATCTGTGGACGACTGATTATGGATTAATACCTGAAACCAGCCAGGAAAATTATCTACATGAAGAGATTGAAGACTAATACCTATAACAAGCCAGGAAAACTATCTTTCTTTCTCAGGTCAGAGATTAATACCTGAAACCAGCCAGGACAACTATCTCACCGACCAACCTTTTCAAGATCCCAGATCAATACCTGCAGCAATCAAAAGATTCTTGCAATCCCCAGCAGAGCTAAAACTTCAAACTATCAATCCCCAAGCAGAATGAAGACTCTCATTCTCAGTTCCTCACAGGATATTCGAATATTCTCCAGTGAAGATCCCCTCAAGACAGGAATCCTCAACAGATTGGCATACAACCCAAGCTCCTGATTCCCCAACAGTGGTCCCAGGACTTCTCATTTTCAACAATCAAAGGATTTTCAATCCCCTGCAGCAGTCAAAGATTCACTTTCCCCGACGGCAGTCAAGATTCAATTATCTCCGGCTATCCAGGATTCATCTATCCTCAGCAAGACAGCTCATCAGCTTACATGTGCATTCATAACATTCATATCATAAACATTGATTGCATCATACATTTCATGCAACATGACTTTGTGTTTCAGCTAATATCTTTCCCTTTTCAGGATAAGATTATTAAGCTTCAACTTCAACAACATATAGTTCGACAAACATTCCAGGTGGCATCTATAAGCCCATCCTCATACCAACAATTTCCAGATGGCATCTCTAAGCCCATCCCCCGACAAGATTCTGTTACATCTCCAGATGGCATCTCTAAGCCCATCCTCCTACCAGCAATTTCCAGGTGGCATCTTTAAGCCCATCCTCCTACCAGCAACTTCTAGATGGCATCTCTAAGCCCATCCCCAGACAAGATTCTGTCACATCTCCAAATGGCATCTTTAAGCCCATTCCATCAACTACGCTTTGACGAGTGCAAATTTTTTTGGGCACTCTAGTGTCCAATCTCCTTTTAACCTCGAGTCGCAAAAGGCAAACTTGCCAATCTAACTCTTCCGGTTCAAGAAGATTGAACAGGGGCAACTGTTGTACCCCAAAATTTTCCCTCTCTTTTCCACAAGAAATCACAGCTTCGAGTTTTCCCTGACTTTTCAGATTGGCGTAAGAATCAGTCAAACAGATTTTTTCTTATCAGTCTATCCAAATTAGGGTTTTCATGGACTCTGGAACAGTTCAAGAAGATTATTAGGGTTTGGTTGAGTTTGGCTCAGGGTTTGATCAAGAAGATGCTTCTTTGACAGTAAATCCAGAACTAGGGTTTGTGCGCACATTCTCAGAAAGAATTAATTCTACAGTTCTTTTCAATTTACTCTGGGATAAAACTGAGGCATTTGAATTGAGAATTTGCAGTGTTTGGTTTAATCAGTAAAGGGATAAGCATATGGACGTTTGTTTGATTAACTGTGCATTGCTTATGTTTAATTGGGACGCCGGGTTTATTATTGATTGCAAGACTACAGTGTTTGTTAATTATTTATTTTATCTAAGTTAGAATAATTGGATCTACTTCCAGTTATTTTAATTCAAGAAAGCTTAAATAATTAAATAGACAGTTGAAATAAAAGAGATATCTGACAATAAAGGACTTTTATTTATTTTTAATTATTTGTACAAGTATTATTTAAATACAGTAATTATTTACAAGTATTTATAATAATATTTATTACAATGATTAAAAGTAAAATAAAATTGCATCCTAATTTTCCTAAGTCTACATCTTCTACTGATGCTCCCCATTGCTCAATTAATTTTTATCTGCAAAAACAAAGAAAAGAAAAGAAGTCAAATGCAGATGAAATAAAAAGGCAGACAGTTAATCATAAAAAAAGCTCATCATTAAAAGTGATTGACCGGAATCAGTTTATTCACCCTCTCTGCAAATCACAAGAAAATTCTTGGTTCACAAAGAGGGATAGAAAATGTTTGCAAGCATGTTAAACAAAATGCACAAGCTACATGGAAATATACAAGGCTGCATAAATTGTCAAACAAAGAGGCAAACTGAACAGCCAAGTGAATAAGCCAACCAAGTTGCATTGTCAAACTGAAAAGCAAAGCTGTCAACAAATTGCAAACTGTACATGGCAAACTAAGTTACCAAGAGATGTCAACCAAATTGAAATGCCAAAACAAAACCAAATTGCATTGTTCAAAATGTCAACAAAGCTGTCAAACTGTCAAAAGGCTGTTAACAAATATCAAAGCAATGCAGAAAATCTGGGATAAGTACAAGATGCAGAGGAAAGAAACAATGCAAGCAACATTTAAAATTCATTATTTTCCAGCCACACTTTTTCAGAGCAAGTACAGATTTAAACAATAGAATATGTTTTTTTCTGTGGAGAGAGAAAAGAGAGAGAGAAGAGGCTCACAGTACAGCAGGCTTAAGGACAAGGATATAAAAAACATATCAGAACAAGCAAAAAGGGGGGCAGAACCACATAACAGAAATAACGCCAAGACTTGTAAACCTCACAACTGTGTCAAAATTCAAGCCCACAAGCCTAAAACAAATGGCCTCCAACCTGTTCTAAAACAACAAACAGCCTGTCTCCAAAACAAGCTTCAAGCCTAACCTGTTTCATCAATACAAGCACATGAAGCCTTAACCTGTTAAAAAACAACAAACAACCTCCAAGCCATACAAGCACATCAAGCTTCAACCTGCATAACCAGCCTGAAGCCTAAAACTTCAAACCTGTAACACAAGCCTTCACCTGCATAAACCTGAACCACAAATCCTGTCAAACACAAACAGACAGTACCAAACCTCCCAAACTGTGTCAAAAAACCTTAAACCTGCTTCAAGCAAAAACCAGAACAGCCTCAAAACCTGTTACATAACAGAAGCAAGAAACTCCAAGCCTAAACCTGCCTGTTTCAAAACAAACCCTCAAGCCTTACTAAGCATAAATCAAAAGCCAAGCATCAAAAGCCTCTAAAAAGCCAAACAAGCTTACAAACTGTTCAAAGTCTAAACTCAGTATCAAAACCAGAAAAAACCTTAAGCTTTCAAACCAGCATATCACAACATAACTTGTCAAACTGTCTTCAAGCCAGAAAAACCCCCCACAAATCAAAACCAAAATAACCAACAAAGCTCTCAAATGCCAAAGAGAAGAAAAGCAATACTGAAGCTACCTTAGAGCTATCATCATTGATAAGAAGGAAGAAGAAAAAAGTCAATAGAAACTAAGCAATCTCAGTTTCAATTTCATCATCATTGAGTAAACCAAACAAACCCTCAGAGCTAAGCTCATCACAGGGTCCAACGAAAACAACACTCAGATTCCAAACATCATCATCATACAGAAGCAAGCAAAAGAGAGGAAAAGAAGCGAGCAAGCTAGGGTTTTCAGTGTTCATCATAAAAACATAAAAAGCGAGATACAAAGTACCATGTTTCCACAAAGCTAGCACAGCATCACACTCCCTCCGCCTTCAGCTGCCTAAGACACCTCCAGTCCACTCCTCGTCTCCTCAGCAAAGGTATAAATTTCCTTTTCCCTTTTCTTTCCACACCTCAAACAGAAAATAATAATAATCAAAGATTAGAATACATAGAACTAATAACATGCACGAACTAAAACCCTAAAAATTCGTTAAGACATAAAACCGAATCATACCTTTTCTCATCACTGTCTTGCTCAAACTTGGAGAGAGGGAGATGGAGATGGCGTCCGGTAGCCAGGCGTGGAGAAAGGAGCATCAGTGGCCTCTGTTCAAGAAAGTGAGGAAGACGAAGAAAGGTGAAGGGAACGGCGCCGCTCTGTAACTCTATAACCCTAATGCCAAAATGAAACAAAACACTGAAAACCCTAAAAAACAATTGTCAAAACCGTTTAGGCCTCTGCCCCATTAACACGCCTAAGGCCCAATGCTTCCAGTGTGTATACCCCCCCCCCCCCCTCCCCTCTTTCTGTTCTCCTCGTGATTTCACCATGGGCCAATTGTTTAACTTAGGGCCCACATAACTTTATTTTGTTTCTTTCTTTTTAACTAAATTTTCATAACTTAATTCTTTTTTGTTGTTAAATAATGCATTAACTTTTTTTTATATAAAATTTTCTTAAATACTTTTTATTATAGTTAGTACAATTAAAAATGCATAAGAATAGAATTCCAAATTAAATAATTTTCTTTTTTAGAATTTTTTGTTTAATAAACTTTTGTATAGAAACTAAAATACAAATAATAATTTTCTTTAAATTAAAACATTTTTCTTTTCTTTTCATAAAAACATTTGTACATAAAAATATTAACTAAAATACACAAGCATTAATTTTCTTTAGCTTAAATTAAATACTTTTTCTTTAAAACTTTTGTTTAATTAATCTCATACAAGTTTATAAAACATTAACAAAAACATAAGAATAAAATACTTAATATTGCATTAAGTTAACATCTTGCATCATGTGTAAATAATCACATACACTTTCACAAATACTTTCGATACATTGCTTTTATTCTTATACATTGCTACATCTTACATTGAGAATACGATTCAATTTGGTTGTAAATATTATGTGGACACTACTATCCTGATAAGTCTCATCCCCATTTGTGAACATTTGTACCCCCATCCCCGGATACTTATTTGTAATAGCTTAGACTTTAAATTCCCGCAATTTATCGCTTTCAATTATACCATGTTTAGACTTAGGGTTTGTATGCCAATAAAATCAACCGCTAGATAACCTAACACCAAGATAAATGCATGACAATCTATACACCATTCACACTTGCACCCCTAGGGTAATCCCACTCGTTGCCTTCCAAAATGGGCCATGCTTGCATGTTGAGTTCTTTGGCAAAACAAAAACAAATCAAATGATCATAGTCCCTCGATGACGCTTTCGAAGTTGCCTAAACAAAAATGATCAAGTCCCTCAAGAAAATTGCCAAAGACACTTGGCACCATTGCATTCATGGTCTATACGATGACCCGCGCCCGTCCCGTTAACATCCTAACACAAGGTTGTTCACCGAATACAATGGTGAAACAATACTGTTAAAAGGGTTAAAACATGAGAAAAATCTTTGAGTAAATAGGGGTAGACAACTCTTAGTTACTTGATCAAACTTGCAAAACACACTTGCCTACTTTCAAAACACACTCCACAACACAACTTTCAAAACAACTTTCAAAAATATTGAAACATCTTTTCGAAAAGACAAAACACCTTTATAAAACATTCGAGTAAAGAATTGTTACAACGGTTGCCTAGACAAGGCATCTTTTTCAAACACATTTTCAAAAACCACACACAAACACCATTTCAAGCAATTGAAAAACAAGGCAAGTGATCTAAAACAAGTAACTAAGAGCCCATGGATAACCATGGATAGAAAGGGTGCTAATACCTTCCCTTTCTATAATCTACCCCCCAAACCCATGAAAACATCTCAAAGATTTTTTCTGTGCTTTTTAACCTTTCCTTTAGGATAAAATAAAAAGTCGGTGGCGACTCTTGCTAAACCGAACAAGTGTGAATACAAACACAAAACCTCAAGTCAGTTCTTCCACCGTATCACAGTAACTATGTTTGGTGAAGTCGAAGACACGACCACCGAACTAGAACCTACACTCACTGTCGCACTGTTATTTCCTCCCAGATTATGATCCCTTTCATGAGTTCTTGGATTTACCTTATTCTACCACTTCTTAATTTCATGCGCGAAACAAGAAGACTCAAACACAAACGGGTCCCACCAGGTGTGCCAATTTGTTTCTCCATGAAACAATCACTAGCCTCTTATTAAAGGTTACTTGCGGGATCGGCTACAATAATCCTAGACTTTAGTGTTTTGAGTGTTTTTTGGATTGAAACTAGTTTATAAACGGTAAAAAGGGAAAAAGATAAAGATAATTGCAAAGTAGAGAAATTAAAGACAAGACTTGTAATTTAAAGTGAAAAACTGGAAATTGTTATGAATTTAGATGTGGAAGCATTTATACATTGTTAAGCTTGAAACTCGTTTCTCTCTTAGATGCGGGTACTTTGAGTGTAATACTCTAAATATGAAGAAATGTGACCTCTAACACAGATACAAACATTTTCTTAAATAGAAATCATGAGTATGTAACCGTCAACAGTTACTAGCCCACATTGGGCCTTGTGGAGAACCTCTCCAAGACTGCTCTTGAACATCTCCCATGTTCTTACTGGTTTACATGTTGATAATCGTTCCCGCCAACATAAATCTTTGCTCGTCGACACCTACGCCTGTCAATGACCCCCTCTGAATCCCAATCCTTTTGTCGACTAGCTCTTTTTGGTTGATACCTTTCGACTTGATCGATGCAGTTTGTTGTTTACAACAAACTTATGCCTTCTCAGCCAAATAAACACCACAATTTAAGGCTTATTATCCCAGTCGAAAATTGCTTGTCATCAGATAGTGAGGTAATATCTCTAACTTATAAGCAAATATTTAAGTTAAGTGTTAAACTTAGTAAAGAGAATTAAAAATGAAAAAAAAACAATAAACATCATTGAGCTTAAAAATTATATTGAATTTATGGAAAATAGTAGTTTAATATTAGAGAGTGAAAAATCTGAGTATAAGACAATTAATTATATGTGAAACTCATGTTATTTGAAAATTAAGTAGATAACATGAAATAAACCCTTGGTAAATTCACTAAAGATAAATAGAATCTATATTTAGTTTTGTCGAAATAAAGGGCTTCCTATAGAAAAGTTAGATATGGTTATCAATCAAATAAATCATTCATTTTCATTTTCCACATAATAAGAAACCTAGTTGTTTTGTGTTAAATTCAAAGTATTATAATAAGCTTGGGCATTTTGAACCCTTTTTGGTTTTTTTAAATTCAAAATTTAAGATGTTATAAAGGGGATAACCTAAGACATCTTAAATATACTAATTTCAAAGGACCCAAAAATATTTGGGTACGAAAAACAAAAATTTGATTTCTTTTGCATGCAGACTTTGCAGCTTCGAGCACTTAACTGTAAATTATGAAAAAATATACAAAGCATGAGTATGAAAGTTCCACAAAAAAGATGGTTTTTGATGATTTTGATGGTTGAATAACTCTTTGGAAAGTTTTAATGTATCATTATTAAAGATATGTCAACCAACTCTTGTGTCAAGCAATTCAGAGTGATAGAAAGTTGACGGTGTAATATCGTTCTCTTAAATGGAAAAATTCTCAAAGTTTTTTTTGAAAAATTAAGGTATAACACTTAATAGAGAATAAAGTTCAGAAAACTCCAACTAATCCTCTAGCAATTGGTTATGTGCATAGTGAATTTATTTTATTTTTGCTAATATTTTTGCTTAAGAAAATTAGAATTTAAGCAAGGGAAGCAAAGTCATAAGAAGATGGGTACAAGAAGCAAGTCATAGCCTAAAGCTATCAAAGGCCCAAACAAAATAAAGAAGTTGAAAAGGTTGTTTCTAATCGGTTAACCCTGACACACTAATTGATTAAGCGCGTTTGAAATTAAAATTTTTCCCTACCTAATCGATTAACCTCAATGACTTGCTTTATTAGATCTCCATAGAACTATCGCCTCCATCAATCAATTAACCAAATTGATTACCTTAAATTCTTAATCGATTAAAAGCCCAATTAATCGATTAAGCCAGACCTATAAAGATAACTCCCTTCTTTTTTGTAATTATTATTATTATATTCGAGTAATATTTTATTAATTTATCGTGATTTTAAGCTTGTTACCATTATCATTTTTCGTATTTTTATTGGATTTTATTTCGGTTTTATGATATGATGTTTATTGCTTTATATATTTTAAAAAATATTGAAAAACAAATGATTATGGCATATATCCAAGTGATGAAGGGAAATATCGAAGATTTCTTAAGAAAAAAGGACAAATTAGAGAAAATGAACAAGAAACAGAGAGAAATACGAGTGACGTGTATTTCAGAATTACACATGTATTTTCCCCAAAGCAAAAAATGATTAGAAGAGAAAACGAGTCAAAAAATACAGGGAATTTTACGCCTACCCGTACTTATGTTTTAGAGACATATTTGGCTTTTACTGGTGACTAATATTTCTGCAATAAGGGCATAAAAGTCCCAAAAGGCCAAAACGTAGGTACATTTTCAATACATACGCATTATTCATTTTATTTATTTACTTTTCTCTATGAATTTGGCTTGTTCCTTTATGTTTATTATGCATAAGATTATGATTTTTCAATATAAAATAATTTTTAATAAAAAAATGCTAGCTATGAGGTTCGAACCCATGCACACTTATGTGCTGAAGATCTTAAGTCTTCCCCCTTAACCTCTCGGGAAAACCAGCTACGTGTTAGCATTTTACAAAAATAATAATTGTTCTCGCTTGGACTATGGAATTGTTCAAGGCCTCATAACACATAAAGTCTAATAATGTGTGGCCTGATAACTAGATAATAAAATCAAGAGGCCATTTCAATTGGATAATTATCAATGCGTCAGACCAGTGACGTAAGGGAAGATACCATGCCTTCATCTACATATCCAAGAAATTTTCTAGGACCTCAGAAACAAGTATGGACATGTCCTAGGATTATACTTGATCCGGGAAAACTATTGAAGAATGACTGCAAAATTATAGAACAAAATATATTCTTACACATTTTCTTTTAGATATTGATATTGTGTTAGAAGATTATAAATCTTCATAAATCTTATAAAACCTCATATAAAAGGAGAAATAAAGTGTCAAACTAATATACACACATTTTTAAACAAGATACGTCTCACACCTATTAGAAACTTACACGAGAATTATAGTTTTTAAAGGTACCACCTATATCGAGGTGACATATCATGTGAAGTATCGCCTCTAAGATTTTCCCTCTTTTGACCAACTTCACAACCATGTGAATGATTCCTTACCTAAAGGATTATTGACTTTGTCTTTTGGGAATGATTATTAACATTCAGCCAGGTACTTGAACATCATAATAGAATATCGAGGAAAAAGAACAATACATAACTTTAATCATCCATTATTTAACAAAATAAGAATTTGAGCAAGGGATTCAAAGTCAAAAGAAAAGGGGTACAAGAAGCAAGTCATAGCCTAAAGCTATCAAAGGCCCAAACAAAATAAAGAAGTTGAAAAGGTTGTTTCTAATCGGTTAAGCCTGACACGCTAATTGATTAAGCGTATTTGAAATTTAAATTTCGCCCCACCTAATCGATTAACCCCAATGACTTGCTTTATTTGATCTCCATAGAACTATCGCCTCCATCAATTAATCAACCAAATTGATTGCCTTAAATGCTTAATCGATTAAAAGACCAATTAATCGATTAAGCCAAACCTATAAAAGATAACTCCCTTATTTTTGTAATTATTATTATTATATTCGTGTAATATTTTATTAATTTATCGTGATTTTAAGCTTGTTACCATTATCATTTTTCGTATTTTTAATTGATTTTATTTCGGTTTTATGCTATCGTGTTTATTGCTTTATATGTTTCAAAAAATAATGAAAAAAAATGATTATGGCATATATCCAAGTGATGAAGGGAAATATCAAAGATTTCTTAAGTAAAAAGGAAAAATTAGAGAAAATAAACAAGAAACAGAGAGAAATACGAGTGACATGTATTTCAGAATTACACATGTATTTTCCCCAAAGCAAAAAATGATTAGAAGAGAAAACTAGTCAAAAATACAGGGAGTTTTACTCCTACCCATACTTATGTTTTAGAGACATATTTGGCTTTTACTAGTGACTAATGTTTTTGCAATAAGGGCATAAAAGTCCCAAAAGGCCAAAAGGTGGTACATTTTCAATACATATGCATTATTCATTTTCTTTATTTACTTTTATCTATGTATTTGGCTTATTCCTTTAAGTTTATTATGCATAAGATTATGATTTTTCAATATAAAATAATTTTTAATAAAAAATACTGGCTATAGGATTCAAACTCATGGTCACTTATGTGCAGAAGATCTTAAGTCTTCCCCCTTAATCTCTCGGGAAAACCAGTTACATGTTATCATTTTACAAAAATAATAATTGTTCCCGCTTGGACTATGGAATTGTTCAAGGCCTCATAACACATAAAGTCTAATAATGTGTGGCCTGATAACAAGATAATAACATCAAGAGGCCATTTCGATTGGAAAATTATCAATGCGTCAGACCAGTGACTTAAGGACCTCGGAAACAAGTATGGACTTGTCCTAGGATTATACTTGATCCGGGAAAATTATTGAAGAATGACTGCAAAATTATAGAACAAAATATACTCTTACACTTGTCCTTTTAGATATTGATATTGTGTTAGAAGATTCTAAGTCTTCATAAACCTTATAAAACCTCATATAAAAGGAGAAATAAAGTGTCAAACTAATATACACACATTTCTAACCAAGATACCTCTCACACCTAATAGAAACTTACATGAGAATTATAGTTTTTAAAGGTACCACCTATATCGAGGTGACATATCATGAGAAGTGTCGCCTCTAAGATTTGCCCTCTTTTGACCAACTTCACAACCATGCGAATGATTCCTTACCTAAAGGATCATTGGCTTTGTCTTTTGGGAATGATTATTAACATTCAACCAGGTACATTAACATCATAATAGAATACCGAGGTAAAATAAAAACATATAACTTTAATCGTCCATGATTTAAGAAAATAAGAATTTGAGCAAAGGATGCAAAGTCCACTGAAAGGGGGTACAAGAAGCAAGTAATAACCTAAGTGTATCAAAGGCGCGAACAAAATAAGGAAGTTGAAAAGGTTGTTCCTAATCGTTTAACCCTGAAATGCTAATTGATTAAGCACGTTTGAAATTCAAATTTTCACCCACCTAATCGATTAACCCTAAAGATTTTCTTTATTAGATCTCCAAAACTATCGCCTCCATCAAACAATCAATCAAATTGATTTCCTTAAATGCTTAATTGATTAAAAGCCCAATTAATCGATTAAGCTAGACCTATAAAAGTTAACTCCCTTCTTTTTGTAATTATTATTATTATATTCGAGTAATATTTTATTAGTTTGTCAAATTAATTTTTTCACTTTTTTATCTCTTAATTTATTATAAAAAATTAAATAACTATCCTAATTAACAATAGTTAAATAACAATTTTGTATTTAATAATAATTGCAAAAATAAATAACAATTATTTAAAACAAAACAAATAAAACCAAAATTAAGAAGAGGCTTTAAGGCTATTGTATGGATGATAATGGGCAGAGTACTATAATATTCATCATCACCCATATATGAAAAAAAAAATCTTTGTATCTGAGTTCATATCCAGTTTAACACCAACTTTAGCACCTTTACGTGTGCCCTGTGGGTATTGTAGCGGTGAAAATCGGAGATCAAGCTATTAATTAACTTGACTCACAAAAAGCAAGAGTCGCCACCGCGCTTTATTATTTCCAAGGGAAAAGGGAAAAGAGCGAAATACAACCCTAAAAAAACATGCAATGTAAGATAAAAAGTAATACAATGCGTTTTTGAAAAGAGATCTAAAGTCCGGGGGTTGGTTATGCAATGGGAAGGTATTAGCACCCAATGCATCTGCGGTACTCCGCAGGAACCTTTTGAAATATCTGTTTTTTTGGTTTAAAATTGTTTGTTATGTACAAGGGTGTATGTATCTATAAATATGTTTGCTTAAGGAAAAAAATTAGTTTTTTTTATTGTGTTCGTGAGGGTTTCGCGACCCTTTGCCTACGTATCCAATGAAGGAATCAAAACACCGTAGTTCCTCTAGAAAAAAGTTGATTTGTTGGTTTTTTTTAGTGGGCAACATTAACGCACGCATTCTAGCAATAGGCAATGGCTGGTATCGCGGTAGAACGGAGTTAATATGCCCTTGGGGGAGTTTTGATTTGTTGAGTGTCTTGCATGTTTTAAAGTATGTTCAAGGATGATTAAAGAGTGTTTTTTATTTTTGTAGTTTGTTCACTTGTTGGTTTTATCTTGCCTAATTACTAGCATTTGTACAAAGTAAATAAAAATGCAGAAAGATAAAAACCTACGCTATTACAAACATGTCAAAAAGCATAAAAAATATGAAGGAAAAGAAGAAGAAAAATAAGAAAGCTGAGTGTATTTCGACCCAGGCAGGAGCACGCTTCGACTGACATTTTATTGGCCTCCTTCGATTGGGGGTTGGCAGCAGTGAAGTCATGTCTCTCGATTGGGACTTTGGCAGAGGCGAATTCCTTTCCTTCGAATGGGCTTTGGCAGCAGCAAGGTCCTATCCTTCGATTGGGGGAAAGGCAGCAGCAAAGTCCTGTCCTTCGACTGGGGGCTGGCACCAGTGAGTTGTATCCTTTGACTGGGGGTTGAATGCAGTGAGGGAATGTCTTTCGATTGGACATGGCTTGCCTCCTGGTTGTCTCTTTCGTTCAACCTGAAAAAGAGGGTAGAAGCCAGCAGCTTCGTTTCCTATTCATGTATCATGTTTCTTTCATTTCAAATATTAAATGACAACATGGCTTGTGGCCATGCTAGTAACAGTTTAACAATTAAAGCAAAACGAAAGGGTTAACTTTTAAAACATGTTAACAGGGTGGAAACGAAAAGGAATTGTATTTACATGTTATGAAACGAAAAGTTCAAAGTGTTATGTACATGCTGGAAATGAACAAAAGATTATTTACATGTCATGGCATGAAATGAAATGTTCAAGGGTAAGAGTAACTTACCTTGCTTCAGGCTGGCACGTGTGCTGGGCCTGGAGTGGTGGTTCTGGGTGCTGGGTTCGAAAGAGGGGACCAACAGTTGCACTGGGAATCCTGGATTCGAAGGAAGGGAGAAGCAAGTGTGCTTCTTTGATTCGAAGGAGGTTGCAGTATGGTTTTTCTTCAGAATCGAATGAAGTAAATGTTTGGGATTTTTTTGTTTGTTCTCACAAGTATTGAAGGGACTTGAGAGATTTTTGTGTTTGGGAAATTTAGATATTTCTACAGTGTTTGAGAAAATTTGGGAGAGGTTCGTCTGGCCTAAAGATCCTTTGTTTTTGTGTTGTGAAGCCTCTTTATTTATAGGCAAAGTGGATGAAGGTTTGATACGGTTTTTGGAGGGAAAACAAAATGATTTGAACAGTTTGGGAATGTTGTTTCGATCCTTTCTTCTATGCAGCTCTTGTGCACTCCTTTTTGGGCAAGTGCAGGACTGTTGTAGCAGGCTCAGTAGTGTTTTGGAGCGTAGTGGCAGGTTGGTGCAGGCTCAGTAGTGTTTGTTGCATGGCAGTACAGTGGTCCAACTTGTGAATCGAAGGAGACTGTATTGCCCATCGAAGCTGGTGAATCGAAGGGGGACTATATTGCCCATCGAAGCTTGTGAATCGAAGGGGGACTATTGCCCATCGAAGCTGTTGATCGAAAGAAGCAATGTTGCCCAATCGAAACATGTTTGCAGGCAGTAAACTTGTCCAGATCGAAGTAGGCTTGCAGGCAGCAAATTTGTCCAAATCGAAGCAGGCTTGCAGGCAGCTACTTGTCCAAATCGAAGTAGGCCTAAACTTTCATTCGAAGGAGGTTTTGAGTTCAAAATGAAGGACATGCCCAAGTTGCATTCGAAGGATACCTGTCAACACATGAAATCAAAGAAACAAAAACACACATTTCGTGCTTGATTAGAAGTTAGTGATACATAGGCAAAAAATGTTTAAAACACTTGACAATTTCTGCACAATCAATGCTCAAAGGTGAGAGGTTGAAAAACCAGCTGTATTTAGTGACCTTGACCTTTGTATAAAAATGCAAAAATGCAAATGGGATCTTAGGTCAAAATTGGGGTACAACGGCTGCCCCTATTTAAGTTTCTTCTATCTGGAGATATGAAGATTCGAATCTTCATTTCGACGAGATTGAAGGGACTTAAATATAGAATACACAATTTTTGGCCTTAAGATACCGCAATTATGTTTATGATATGATATGAATGCAATGCTCTGAATTTTATGGGGAATGACACCATAAGAGACAAACTATGTTGGAGAAACCAAGCACATTATACAGTAATCCCACATGGGAAGAGGTGATAACTCCACTGGGGAAACAGAGTCATAGACTTCAAATGAGAGACTCTTGAATGATTTACATCAGTACAGAGACTGGAAAAAGAAATGATTGACATCAGCACTGTGGCTGGAAAAGGAAATGATTTACATCAGTACTGAGACGGGAAAACAAAATGATTTACATCAGCACTGTGGCTGGAAAACCAAAAGATTGACATCAGCACTATGGCTGGAAAACAAATGATTGACATCAGCACTGAGGCTAGAAAAGAAATGATTGACATCAACACTGTGGTTGGAAAACAAAATGATTTACATCAGTATTGAGACTGGAAAATGATTGTCATCAGTACTCAGACTGGAGATAAACATCTCTGACTTCTGAATTTTACCAAGAACGGTAACACATTTCTTCTTTAACCAAGATATCACTTGAAAAGGATAAAATAACAAACTTCCCCACGGGACTTTTCCGAAGGGATGCCATTTGCTGAGTAGACATTATTGTTGGGGATACACAAGCTGCTCAAATAAAGAGGCCGCCACTTGCTGTCTTCCAAAAATACTATGACATACAAGCTGCTCAAGAAAAGAAGCTGCCACTTGCTGTTTTCAAAGAATATCAAAGCACACAAGCTACTCATGAAGATTCCGCCACTTGTTGCTTATAACCCACAAGATGCTCATGAAGAGCTGCCACTTGCCGTCTTCAAAGAATATTAAAGCACACAAGCTACTCATGAAGAGTCCGCCACTTGTTGCTTATAACCCACAAGCTGCTCATGAAGAGCTGCCACTTATTGTCTTCAAAGAATATTAAAGCACACAAGCTACTCATGAAGAGTCCGCCACTTGTTGCTTACAACCCACAAGCTGCTCATGAAGAGCTTCCACTTGCTGTCTTCAAAGAATATTAAAGCACACAAGCTACTCATGAAGAGTCCGCCACTTGTTGCTTATAACCCACAAGCTGCTCATGAAGAGCTGCCACTTGCTGTCTTCAAAGAATATTAAAGCACACAAGCTACTCATGAAGAGTCCGCCACTTGTTGCTTACAACCCACAAGCTGCTCATGAAGAGCTGCCACTTGCCATTTTCCGTACAAGCTGCTCATGAAGAGCTGCCACTTGCCAAAAACCGTACAAGCTGCTCATGAAGAGCTGCCACTTGCTGTTATCTCAAAGGTATCAATAACATACAAGTTGTCCATGAAGAGACTTCCGCTTGATGTTTTTTCAAAGTTGTTAATAACATACAAGTTGCCTCATGAAGAGACTGCCGCCTACTGTTTTCTCAAAGATACCCATAAAATATCATGAAGATATTGTTGGAGGTGAGAATCAATAATTTCCTCGGGGATGGACAAACTGCTCATGAAGAGACCGCCATTTGTCATAACATGAAGAAATTCAGATATAATCAAACTGCTCAAATAAAGAGTCAGTCGCTTGTTGTCACGTCGATATTCCAGCAGAATGTTATGATAACACTACTAGGGAATAGAGTTCATCTTCAGTGGGGAACCATGAATAAATCCTTCTTGAGGAGACCAAGTATTTATGTTGCAAAATAAATGCACTCTCCATCTAGGTTTCACAGCCTAGAGATATCCACAGGGTATCGTTCACAAGAGACAAAGCTCAATCCAGGAATAAACTAGAGAGAAAACAGTCAAACAAGACTCCATCCAATGAGGAAACAACTCAAATGGGGATGTATCCTATCCAGAGATGGAAAAGGAAAGCTAAAGCAAGATTCTTCCACGAGAGTTAACTCAGTGGGGAATTAGAAAGGAGGCGCACTTTCTGCTTAAGTTGACACTCTATTTGGAAAGATCAAATGTGCTATTTGAATTGACATAACCAAGGTATACGAACTCAAAGACATCAACAAATACAAATGTGCATGCATGATGCAAGTATGAATGAATAAATGAATGTCATGTATATGCTGACAAAACAGACAGGGGAGATAGACTGATGATGATAAGACGTCCCAGTACAACTCGACACTCGGCTAATCTCAACAGGATGGGAACATTACTGGAGATAGAAAACAAAAGCCATCATTGGAGCAAGGTCCTTTCACAAGGCTTAAAATCTCTCTGGAGAGGAAGATATTTTCAGGTAGAAAACCCAAAGTCCAGTCTTCTATTGTAAACAATCCGTTGAAAGGATAACAACACAAACAATGTTTCAGCTGGAAAAAGTCATGCTTAGCTGGAGATAACTAGGAACACCACCCTCTGATAATGTGTGCAAAACATATCTTGACAAATCTGGATTGCCCCTGGGACTCATTTTGGATGCCCCAAGTTCACTGCTGATAAGCTGCATGATGCACGACAATTCTTGCGAATAACTTCACTTCTAAAATGCCCCAAGCTATATGGTTGATGAGGAGAAATCGTCTCAAGAGGATTTTACAAAATACCTGGCATTCATCATGCTCTGGTGTCTATAAACTCTTAGAGAGATTCATCAAATCTCGGCGTGATTGCCCCAGATTGATTGTAGTTGGCACAACAAAGTCTTCAAATTTTGCCCCAAAGGAGTAAACAAGTTGGGAAAGCATTAACTGGGAGAAGCAACATGTTCGTGCTTAAGGTCTTCAGGTGACATGTCCTCTGATATGATTTTTCCTTGACATGATCCGCCAATTACTCAACAGAGCTTCAGGCCTCAAAAGAATAAAATCATCATGGTGCTTATATGTGAGCTTCCTTGATATCAAACAAATGTTTTGCAGTTAGAAAAATTTTATTATGAGAATGAAAATTCTAATGCAACAGTTATGTAAGTCTTGAAGATTTTGAAAAGATATCGCACAAATTTTGCGAGTTAGAGCATCATTTATTTTTGTATAGGAAAACATATGATACCAACATAACTATTTAGAACATTCATGGGAGTCAGGAACACTATCTCATTGAAGTATGCTTTCAAAATAACCTTGCTTCAATTAGGACTTTTGAAGGTTGTAATGTGGTCTGGTTCATGGTTTTAGAAAAAAGGATTTAAGGCTCAAAATATTTGGTGCCCACCCCCTTCATGATGTTCTCCAATCCTATGTTCAGTTAATTCAACATGAGCATTCATCTCTCAAAAGGATTTTGTGACGGTTAAGGAAACGACGAGGTTTTCGGAGTAGAAACCACCCTCATGTCTTCGTGTTTGTAGTCACCAATTTGTTCTTTGCTGGGGACTTTTCTTTGTAGTCCTTTCTTTGCAGTTTTTATTTTCCCTAATTTTTGCCTGAACTAATTTTTTGAATTGATAGTCCAGCGGGATGCCTTAATTTTGCCTAAGTCACACGTTTTCATGTTTTTTTGACTTAGCAGGCTTTTCTTTTTCTTGATTTTTGACTTTTTGAACAAAATGTGTGATATTAGCTTGTCTTTGCTTGTTGAGAGGATTGTGATTGCCTCGTTTCTTGATGAATGAGGGATAACATTGTGGTTCCACATCCTCTAAATTCATTATACATGAAGGATAGCCCTCGTAGTTTCTCTTCAAAAAACATCTTCCTTATGAATTTTGAACACTCAGTCAGATTAACTAAAAATTACCCTGCCCCAGGTTAAAATTCAAGGTATTTTCGTATAGAAAAGAAACTTCTGCTTCAAAGGCTCAAAAGGGGTTAGCAAGGGATTATCTTCCTTATATCTCCGGTGTTTAGGGATTTGAAACAATGCATGTACATCATCAGCAAGATTTTATCCAAAAGCAAACAACCAGAGATTTTGTGTTCTTTAGATCATCATCCTCCCTTCAATCTCTGCCTAGGCAAGAGAATGGGAAACAAGTTGGTATCATAATGCAAAAAATCAATTTAAAATTTGAAAGCAAATATGAAACGAATGAATTTCTTCAAGACAAACATACTCATTGTATTAAGATAATCATTCAGGTGCAAACAAGTTCTTACATGCAAACAATGTTTTGATAAACAAGAAAATTTACAAAAAGCAGAAATAAGTTAATAATCTGGGAAGGCTTTCCATCTGGATTTGTGCTGAAGGAAACCTCTCCTTAACTTCAAGGCCAAAATCAACAGAGATTCACTTATGCTTTAGCAAAGGGGTTGACTTGGGCAGCAACCAAAATTCAACCAAACCGGTTAAGTGCTCCATACTAGCTTTCAAATTAATCATCTCTCCACGGGGTTCAGAAATCTCTTGCTTGATATTCTCCATTGTTCTCTTAGCGCGAGTGTTGTACTGGTGAGACCAAAGGAAAAAATAAGACTTGGAAAAAGACCTTTGAAAGTGAAACCATAAATGTAGAATGATGCATGATATGCAAAAGAGAGTTTTTATTTGACTTTCAAGGAGCTCAAGATATTAAGTTGTAAACATCAAAGTATGAAGATTGGATCAAAGCATTGATCAAGTTATCATCAAGATCAATCATTCATTTTGGTGGATTAGGGTTTTCACCCTATCAACACCCAAGATCCATTGAGTTTGATGAAACTTGTGATGTTTACAAAGAAAGACCTTTAAATTCCTTGAAAATCAAGTGAAAAGGGTTTCATGGATGCATGAATGCATGGCTATGCAACAACCACAAGCAAGGTCATAAATACAGTTGAAAGGTTCAACGTCACGAGCATGGAGTCAAAGGTAAAGAACATCCCCAAGGTATGTACTAACGGTTTTAATCACCTGCAAGACAAGGTTCTAAGAGTTCCCGGAGTCTACATTCCTCCTTCGGATATTACCAACGTCTTGATTACTCAATAATTAGTAATATTCTCAAGAGAAACTCGTCCGAGTGTATCATCGCGTGACAACTACTTCCGGATTACTCCATTATAATCTCCGCGCTACACCTAAAAGGCCAAGATGGGTTAGGGTTCTACGGTTCTCAGTTTCTCTGGCTCCCAGGTTGAAAATAATAATGTCTTCCCGATTACTCGGTAAACAAATATTACGTTCAAAAGGGCCTTCCACTGAGTGGGGGATCTCATGCCTTCTTCTTCGGGATTACTCCCTCAAAGTTAACATGACTATACCGCCCGTCCTATTCCTAAGTGTAACTTAGTCCGGGTATAGGACTTGTCCTTTGTAATCAACACCCCAAATAATCACAATATATATATGTATAATCAAACAATCAAAGAATGATAAAACAGATAAAACAAACTAGGCTTAACCCACTTAGGGATGGACCAGCAAGAGGTCAATCTTTCCCCAGCAGAGTCGCCAATTCTGTAGCGGTGAAAATCGGAGATCAAGCTATTAATTAACTTGACTCACAAAAAGCAAGAGTCGCCACCGCGCTTTATTATTTCCAAGGGAAAAGGGAAAATAGAGAAATAAAACCCTAAAAAAACATGCAATGTAAGATAAAAAGTAATACAATGCGTTTTTGAAAAGAGATCTAAAGTCCGGGGGTTGGTTATGCAATGGGAAGGTATTAGCACCCAATGCATCTGCGGTACTCCGCAGGAACCTTTTGAAATATCTGTTTTTTTGGTTTAAAATTGTTTGTTATGTACAAGGGTGTATGTATCTATAAATATGTTTGCTTAAGGAAAGAAATGAGTTTTTTTTATTGTGTTCGTGAGGGTTTAGCGACCCTTTGCCTACGTATCCAATGAAGGAATAAAAACACCATAGTTCCTCTAGAAAAAAGTTGATTTGTTGGTCTTTTTTAGTGGGAGACATTAACGCACGCATTCCAGCAATAGGCAATGGCTGGTATCGCGGTAGAACGGAGTTAATATGCCCTTGGGGGAGTTTTGATTTGTTGAGTGTCTTGCATGTTTTAAAGTATGTTCAAGGATGATTAAAGAGTGTTTTTGATTTTTGTAGTTTGTTCACTTGTTGGTTTTATCTTGCCTAATTACTAGCATTTGTACAAAGTAAATAAAAATGCAGAAAGATAAAAACCTACGCTATTACAAACATATCAAAAAGCATAAAAAATATGAAGGAAAAGAAAGAAAAAAAATAAGAAAGCTGAGTGTATTTCGACCCAGGCAGGAGCACGCTTCGATTGGAATTTTGTTGGCCTCCTTCGATTGGGGGTTGGCAGCAGTGAAGTCATGTCTTTCGATTGGGACTTTGGCAGAGGCGAAGACCTGTCCTTCGAATGGGCTTTGGCAGCAGCAAGGTCCTGTCCTTCGATTGGGGGAAAGGCAGCAGCAAAGTCCTGTCCTTCGACTGGGGGCTGGCACCAGTGAGTTGTATCCTTCGACTGGGGGTTGAATGCAGTGAGGGAATGTCTTTCGATTGGACATGGCTTGCCTCCTAGTTGTCTCTTTCGTTCAACCTGAAAAAGAGAGTAGAAGCCAACAGCTTCGTTTCCTATTCCTGTATCCTGTTTCTTTCATTTCAAATATTAAATGACAACATGGCATGTGGCCATGCTAGTAACAGTTTAACAATTAAAGCAAAACGAAAGGGTTAACTTTTAAAACATGTTAACAGGGTGGGAACAAAAATGAATTGTATTTACATGTTATGAAACGAAAAGTTCAAAGTGTTATGTACATGCTGGAAATGAACAAAATATTATTTACATGTCATGGCATGAAACGAAAAGTTCAAGGGTAAGAGTGACTTACCTTGCTTCAGGCTGGCACGTGTGTTGGGCCTGGAGTGGTGGTTCTGGGTGCTGGGTTCGAAAGAGGGGACCAACAGTTGCGCTGGGAATCCTGGATTTGAAGGAAGGGAGAAGCAAGTGTGCTTCTTTGATTCGAAGGAGGCTGCAGTATGGTTTTTCTTCAGAATCGAAGGAAGTAAGTGTTTGGGATATTTTTGTTTGTTCTCACAAGTATTGAAGGGACTTGAGAGATTTTTGTGTTTGGGAAATTTGGAGATTTCTACAGTGTTTGAGAAAATTTGGGAGAGGTTCGTCTGGCCCAAAGATCCTTTATTTTTGTGTTGTGAAGCCTCTTTATTTATAGGCAAAGTGGCTAAAGGTTTGATACGGTTTTTGGAGGGAAAACAAAATGATTTGAACAGTTTAGGAATGTTGTTTCGATCATTTCTTCTACGCAGCTCTTGTGCACTCCTTTTTGGGCAAGTGCAGGACTGTTGTAGCAGGCTCAGCAGTGTTTTGGAGCGTAGTGGCAGGTTGGTGCAGGCTCAGTAGTGTTTGTTGCATGGCAGTACAGTGGTCCAACTTGTGAATCGAAGGAGACTGTATTGCCCATCGAAGCTGGTGAATCGAAGGGGGATTATATTACCCATCGAAGCTTGTGAATCGAAGGGGGACTATTGCCCATCGAAGTTGTTGATCGAAAGAAGCAATTTTGCCCAATCGAAACATGTTTGCAGGCAGTAAACTTGTCCAGATCGAAGTAGGCTTGCAGGCAGTAAATTTTTCCAAATCGAAGCAGGCTTGCAGGCAGCTACTTGTCCAAATCGAAGTAGGCCTAAACTTGCATTCGAAGGAGGTTTTGAGTTCGAAATGAAGGACATGCCCAAGTTGCATTCGTAGGATACCTGTCAACACATGAAATCAAAGAAACAAAAACACACATTCCGTGCTTGATTAGAAGTTAGTGATACATAGGAAAAAAATGTTCAAAACACTTGACAATTTCTGCACAATCAATGCTCATAGGTGAGAGGTTGAAAAACCAGTTGTATTTAGTGACCTTGACCTTTGTATAAAAATGCAAAAATGCAAATGGGATCTTAGGTCAAAAATTGGGGTACAACAGGTATGTAAGTACTCAACTCATACCTGTCATCTGCATTTCTAATAAAAATATATAGATCAATTATAAAATATCATATCTTAAAGTTTTTCAGAATATTAAAAAGTTTTCAATTTTTTGTTGAATTATGAAATAAACAAGCACATATATTAAATACGTAATGGTTTAACATTAAAGTATTTTTAAAATTAATAAACATACATTTTTATAAAATAATATAAATTAAAATATATAGATATATATTATGTGCAAGTATTAGGCTGGGTGGGTGATGAAACAATTAGGGTTTTCAAGGAAGATGAAAGAAGAAGAAGAAGAAGAAGAAGAAGAAGAAGAAGAAGAGAAAAGAGAGAAAACTGTAAACTGAATTTGTGAAGTTGTTATTACTAAAGCTATTAGTTGTATTAAGCTATACAAATTGATTCCTATTTATAGACGGTTAAGGACCAATCCCAAAACATACACTCAAGTCAAAAACATACAAAGTTGCATTTGGCATCTACACCACAACTATATGATGTATTCGAGTTTGTCGAATACAGTTGACTTGTACTACTTCAACTAGGTCGAACATACATATATTGAATACAAACTTTCTACAAAACATTGTATAACAACTTCTAACACTACACCTAATTTATGTTTTCGAGACTTCTCATCCTAATGATTTTCTTCAACTCATCGAACCTGACTTTCTTCAGGGGTTTGGTGAGTATATCAACTAGTTGCCATTCTGTCTTGCAATATGCTTGGAAATTTCACCGTTTGAACTTCGCTTCAACTTATAGAGCCACTTCACATCAATTGGTTTCTTGATAGATCTTTCGACAAGCTCTTAGGTCTTGTTCTTATCTATTGCATTGGGTTCTTATTTTACGGTTGCCAACCAATTCAAATCATTCATGGCTTGATCCAAATTAATTGGTTTTGCATCAACCATCATCATTTTTTCTCTTATTAAGTCACCATATGCATCGACTGCTTGGTCTGGGAATATCTCATATCCAGCTAGCCTTGTTGACTTAGTTCTCATTCTAATCGATCTTCTTACATTCTACTTAGGTTCTTCTTCATTTCGAGTGGTTGTGACTTCAGTTTGATGTTTTTCTTCAAACATAGTTTTAACTATATCAGACTCATATCGAAATGACCCGTGACTCTAATCCCACCCTTTTCTTTCATCCAATAAAACAACTTCATTGTTCACTAATTTAACATTTTTGGTGAATACAAATTGTATGCACCAGTAAAATGATAACCTATGAGTTCCATGGTCTAACTTCAACCATTTATCTTCTTCCTCAGCTGCTCAGAAACATGCCTTAAACACATTGATCCAAAAACGTTAATATGACTGACATTTGACTTATGTATTTCCTCATAAGGTGTCTTCTTGGCTATCTTCTTTGTTGGGCATCTGTTTAGAATGTATACTATTGTCGAGGCTGCTTCACCCTAAAATATCTTTGGAATATCTTTAGCTTTCAACATGCTCCTAGTCATGTTCAGTATACTTTGATTTTTCCTCTCAGTTATCCCATTACGCTAAGGTGTATAGGGTGCAATGACCTCATACTATATACCTTCATCATCTCAAAATTTTGCAAATTCTCTAGAGGTGTATTCGCCACCACCATCAGTTCTCAATTTCTTTAACTTGCATCCACTTTTTTTCTAGACATGCAATTTAAACTTCTTGAATTGTGTGAATACCTCAATCTTCCTTTCAATAAGGTAAATTAACATATATCTGGTGAATTTATTTATGAAAGTTAGGAAATAACAGTTACCTCCACTCGACCTTACTTCAAAAGGTCCATATACGTCATAGTGAACAAGATCCGTCTTTTCTATTGACTTCATAGGAAAGTCATGCTTGAATGATTTCTTAGACTTATTTGCTTTGTAACATTCCTCACACACCTGACTTAGTTCCTTCACCTGAGGTAATCCGTACACCATATTCTTCTGGTTGAGCATACCTAAACTTATGAAGTTTATATGTCCATAGTTGTGATGACATATCCAACTCTTGTCTTCTTCTACAATCGAAGCAATACACTTGTGATAAATCATGTTGATCTCTACTTTAAAGGTATTGTTGTCAGTGAATGGTGCTTTTAGAATCAACCTTTCACCACAATCATACACCTTCATCTGATTATTTTCTAGCTTCATGTCGTACCATTTTGCAAGTAATTGACCTATGCTTATCAAGTTACTTGTCATCTAAGGTACATACAACACATCAGGTATGCTGGATTTTCGACCATCATTTGTAATCACATATATGTCTCCTTTTCCACCTGATGTGACATGCTTTCCATCTGCAAACTTGATCACTTTCTTGACCGATCATCTAACTTGGCGAAACATGTTTTATTTCAAGTCAAGTGGTTTCTGCATCCTAAATATAGGTATGACATGTTGGTTTGCTCATTGCTTGACTGAGTATTTTCCATTAGTAACACATTATCATAATCATTATCTCCAGCATGTGCATAATTCACTTCATCATTATATTTTTCTCTTGCTTCTTTCTTTCTTCGATAATCTCGAGCATAATGATCAAATCCTTGATAGTTGTAACACTGCATCTCATTCATGTCAATTTTCTTCTCTAAATACTTGTTTCCTATGTCTTTCTTGGTTGAATCAGAGTGATTCTTTGAATTTTTGTTTAACTTATCCTCATTAGCAATATTCTTTCAATGTTTTGCTTTCTATTTTCTATACTTCTTGATGAATATTGCTTGCAGTTCTTGTTCAACCACCTTATACATTTCTAAGTTCCTCTACTTCAATCTCATCTCATGAGCCTCTAATGAAGCTTGAAGTTCTTCTAACTTCATCTCAGCTAGGTTCTTGGATTCTTCAATATACATTACGATGTAATCAAAATTTGTAGTCAGAGATGTCAACACTTTCTCAATCTTCTACAAATCATTGATCGATTCACCACACACCTTCATCAGGTTCAATAACAACACCACGCGTGAAAAGAATTATGAAACTGATTCATCTTCCTTCATCTGGGTCATTTCGAACTACTTTTTCAACGTTTGCAACTTCACCCTCTTTAGTTTTTCATCTTTGTTTTACAAATTCTTTAATTTGTCCTATATGTAACACCCCAATTCTACCCGGAAATTATATAAATAAATCAGAGTTATAAAATCATTCTTGCAAACGAATCGGGATGTCACAAATTCATCTTTAAAAACACATTGAGTTCATCGTGGATACATAACAATTTAAAACTTCGGATGAACCATCAGCATAATACTTTAATTAAATAATTCAACAATTTAAACATCTACGCAACAGAATTCTTAGTAACATCTTTAGCATCGTTACAACAACTTCAAACAACACATGTTTAATAATAATCAACTTAAGGTTCAACAACTTAAATAACCAACAATTAAAAGCAACAAGAGTTCATCCCCCGAGTGTTACATATCAGAGCAATGACATCGACTCAAACTATTGAAGGTATACGGCTTTCACTCTCGATTACCTGCACGTTACCAACGTAAGGGTAACATTCAAACAGAAGGGGTGAGATATCTAACAATATAATAATACGTATGATAATTAATATATTAAATTTGATCATATAACATCACCACTTCTCAGCTCATAATCAATAATAATCGCAACAATAATACACATTCACAACGTCAATACACAACTTCTTTATGCAATCATATAATGCGACTCAATACTATGCAAATGCATATGGTACCATTGGAGCAGAACTCCCATCTTAAAAATCTGCCAATAAATAGAGGCATCAACAAGGCATAAGCCTTCATCTTAATATTCGCCAATACAGGCCATCTTAACGAGCATAAGCTCCATCTTAAAAATGCAATATATGTGACACCATCATGAATGTAATGACAACACCATAATTAATAACATCTCAACACAAACATTATCGTTGGCCATAAGCCTACATTTTTATAGCTGCCAATTATTAGAGGCATCTTAACATCTTTCATAAACATCATTCATCAACATCATGTATCATCATAAATCATAAAACATCATTTATACATCATAATTCATCAAACATCATAATTCATCAAACGTCATTTATCATTAACAACTCAGCCATACAACAGTAGATCGTCAATCTTGCAACGTTGGCCATAGGCCTACAACATAATATTGCCTATAATTAATTAATCATCTAAGGCTTACTTCTAAATTACCAACCCTCTACATATTACTATTCTGTAATACAGCATCATTATCATCATTAATCTTACTGTTACAAACCAAAAAGTGATCTATAATCATCTCATCCTCATCATTCTTCACAAAAATCAACATAGCGGTTAACGTGGGAACTAATTCAAGTCCTAATTTGGATACTAGGATTATCCTTCCTATTATTCCTTTTAATCCTTAAGAATGAAGTTCATCGCGTTAGCTATTCAATGCTTCGAAAGGCACCTCAAACGGAGTCCAAAAACTCAAGTTACAGCCTTAGGAAAACGAATCTGTCAAAAACCAGACAACATGGATCGACGCATAACGCCTTGGGTCGACGCGTACTGAACTGAACACACTCCATGAGTCGATGCATACTCTCTTGTATTGACTCATACTGAGTCTGCAACACTGCATGTATCGACACATGCTCCTACATATCGACTCATCCTGAGTCTAAAATCCCTCATGTATCGACACATGACTCCTTCGTGTCGACTCATATTGAGTCTAACAACATTCTTGTATCAGCACATACCATTTGGGGTCGACACATACCTCTCTGCTAAAGATAATTTCTGCGATTTTTTATGCGTTTTCACTACGGGTTCCATACTTTAGGCCCTAAAAACATCTTCTAATCATAGATAATCATCAATTATAATTACCCTATAATTCTACATCAAATATGCAACATTCGGACATCATCATTCATCTTTTAATCATCAGTTCTCATCCTACAACATCATATATAATTCAATCATAAATCAAGAAATCTTTCACCTCTGACCCCACATACCAATTATCACAAACCCTATTATAGAGTCAAAACCCCACTCTTACCTTGGATTGAATGTCGCTCTATAACTTTTCCAATTGAATCTTGTTTTTCCTCTTTTCCTCTTTTCCAACAGCTTCCACGTTATTTCTCTAACCCTTATTCTTCTTACTGCTTCTTCTTTCTATTATTTCTAACAATAATAAAATAACCTATTATACTCTTTATTCCTTAATGGGCTTAAGACTACTACACCCGCTTATTACTACTTCTATCTTTTAAAACAAGCCCACATTGAATAATATCATCATTCTTCTAATATTATTCCACCACTTAATAAAATAACTAAATCCAACTAATCACAACACATCAATTATTCCAATAATAATTTAATTAAATAATTAATTAAATTACGGGTGTTACAACTCTCCCCCACTTAGAATATTTCCGTCCTCAAAAATTTACCTTAATCAAACAACTCAGGATAGGAGTCTCGCATCTTGCTCTCCAACTCCCAAGTCATGCTTTCTCCGACAGCTCCTAGCCAATCCACTTTAACCAAGGAAATCTCTTTTCCCCTTAGAGTCTTTATTTCACGATCCGCGATCCGTACAGGCATCGTCTCCATAGTAAGATTATCTCATACTTGCACATCATCCATATGAATCACATGAGATGGATCTGAAATATACTTCTGGAGTTGCGACACATGAAACACATCATGCAAATTTGGAAGATTAGGCGGTAAAGCCACTCTATAAGCAACATTCCCCACTCTCTCTGAAATCTGATATGGTCCAATAAAATGGGAAGTGAGCTTCTTAGACTTCAATGCTCGCCCAACACCAGTCACAGGTGTAACTCTCAAAAACACATGGTCACCCGCTTGAAATTCTAAATCTTTCCTTCGCTTGTCATGATAACTCTTCTGTTTACTTTGGGAAGCTTTCATCTTTTTCTAAAATCAACTTTACCTTCTCAGTAGTTTCATGAACAAGTTCAGGCCCAAGTACTACACTTTCACCATATTCATGCAAACATAAAGGAGTTCTATATCTTCAGCCATGCAACGCTTCAAAAGGTGCCATCCCAATACTAGAATGGTAATTGTTATTATAAGTAAACTCTATCAACAGAAGATAAGTATCCCACGAACCTCCCTACTCTAGAACACATGTCCTCAACAAGTCTTCCAACGATTGGATAGTCCGCTCAGTGACCATCTGTCCGAGGATGATACGCTGAACTCAACCTCAACTTAGAATCCAATGTTTCTTGCAAACTCTTCCAAAAATCATAAGTAAATCTTGGATCTCTATCTGACACAATGCACAAAGGAACACCATGCAGCTTCACAATCACGCTAGTGTAAACCTCAGCCAACTTCGACACTAGAAAACTGATGTTAATAGGAATGAAATGAGCCGACTTCATAAGCCTGTCAATAATCACCCAAATCGAATCATGTCCTCTTAAAGTATTAGGTAACCCTGTCACAAAGTCCATTGAAATTCTATCCCATTTCCATTCTGGAACTTCTAACGGTTGCATCAACCCTGCAGGCTTATGATGTTCAACTTTCGACTTCTGACAAGTCAAACATGCATACACAAACCAAGCCACATCACTCTTTATCCCAGGACACCAAAACAAACCTTTCAAATCTTGATACATATTTGTAGCTCCTGGATGAATACTCAACTTACTTCTATGACTCTCTTCAAGTATCACTTTCTTCATCTCAGCATCATCAGGAATACAAATCCGGTTACGAAATTTTAACACACCTTGCGCATCTAGCTTAAAATCATTATTCTCATACTGATCGATTCCAACCATCAAATCTACCAGTTTCACATCCAACTTCTGAGCTTCTTTGATACTGTCTGGAAATTCATTATTAATCTTCAACAAACCCAACATAACACTTTGCGGCGTAACCTTGCAAACTAAGCTCATATCTCTGAACTGCTCAATTAATTCCAACTCTTTAACCATCATTGCCGACATATGCAAAGTCTTTCGACTCAACGCATCAGCCACCATATTCTCTTTTCCTGGATGATAATTCAACCCGAAATCATAATCCTTTAACAATTCCAACCATCTTCGTTGCCTCATATTCAACTCCTTCTAGTTGAATAAATACTTTAAGCTCTTATGGTCACTAAACACTTCAAATCTATAACCATAAAGATAATGCCTCCAAATCTTCAAGACAAAGACAACTACAACAAGCTCTAAATCATACGTAGGATAGTTCTTCTCATGAGTCCTCAACTTCCTTGACGCATAAGCAACAACCTTGTCATTCTACATAAGCACACCTCCTAAACCCATCTTAGAAGCATCACAATACACCACAAAAGGCTCTCATGGATTAGGCAACGTCAAAATCGGAGTCGATGTCAACCTCTTCTTTGATTCTGTAAAACTTTCTTTGCACTGAACATCCCATACACAAGCTCTACCTTTACAAGTCAACTTAGTCAACGGAAGTGCCAACTTAGAAAATCCTTTGATAAACCTTCTATAGTAACCAGGTAAACCCAAAAAGCTTCTAATCTCAGTAGCTAACCTTGGAGTTTCCCATTGCAACACAGCATCAACCTTCAATGGATCTACAGCAATGCCACTACCTGAAATCACATGACCAAGAAAACTAACCTCCTTTAACCAGAATTCACACTTGTACAACTTCGCATACAACTTCTTCTCTTTCAAAACTTGCAACACTACTCTTAAGTGTTCTGCATGCTCTTCTTCTGACTTAGAGCAAATCAAAATGTCATCAATGAACACCACTACGAACCAATCCAAATAAGTATGAAAGATACGATTCATATATTCCATGAATACTCCCGACGCATTAGTAACACCAAAAGGCATCACCAAATACTCATAATGTCCATAACGTATTCTGAAAGGCGTCTTCTGGATATCCTCATCCTTCACTTTAATCTGATGGTAACCCGACCTCAAATCAATCTGTCTAAACACACGAGCATCCACCAATTGGTCCATTAAGTCATCTATTCTTGGAAGCGGATACTTTTTCTTAAACGTCACTTTATTCAACTGTCTATAATCAACACAAAGCCTCATACTTCCATATTTCTTCTTCACTAACAACACTGGAGCTCCCCACGGCGATACACTTGGTCTTACAAACTTCTTTTCAAGTAACTCTTCCAATTGCTTCTTTAACTCTGACAATTCGGATGCAGACATATTGTATAGTGCCATAGATACAGGTCTGGTACCAGGTACAAGATCAATAGCAAATTCAACTTCCCTCTCCGGCGGTACATCAGGAATTTCATCAGGGAAAACTTCAGGAAATTCACAGACCACCTACAATTCCTCAATTATAGCTTGAGTCTCTACAGATAGTGATGCCATCAACGAGAACATTTGTGCTTCCTCTTGCATCAACTGTCTAGCAGACAACAGACTATCTTCCTCTTCTTCAAGAGTAGAAAACCTCACAGACTTCTCATAACAGTTAATATGAACACAGTTATGCTCTAACCAGTTCATACCCAAAATCACATCCAAACCTCTTAACAGTAAACAAACCAAATCAACAGCAAAGTCTTTGTCGAAGATCGACAAGGGACACCTTAAACACACAAAAGAAGTAGTAACTGACCCCTTGGCTGGAGTATCGACGACCATTTCTCCATTCATAGAAGACAACATGAGACTCAATCTTTCAACACAATCAGCAACAATAAAACAATGAGTAGCACTGGTATCAATAATAGTAATTAAAGGAGTACTATTAATGAAACATGTACCTCTGATAAGTTTGTCCTCAGTATCTACATGATCCTCAACCAAAGCGAACACTTTACCACTTGTTTGCACCCTCTTTGGTTTCTGACACTGACTACCAATATGCCCTTCTTCACTACAGTTGAAAAAAATCACATCCTTATGCTTGCACTCAGATACAACATGTCTGTTCTTACCACAACAGAAATACCTCTTTACTTCAGTAGTACACACATTACTCTTATGCCCAGGTTTCCCACATTTAAAACAAACCACACTAGCAGGAGCATCTCCCCCACTAGTCCTCTGACCCTGAGCAACTTTCTGTTTACCCTTACCAGCTGGGGTATCATAAGGCTTACCACGATTCTGTTGGTGCTTACCCCTCTTCTCACTGATAATCTTGTAATGAGCATTATTATCCTCTTCATAAGTTCTGTAGCTATCAATCAAATCGGCAAAGACACGGATCTTCTGGTATCCAACTGCCTTCTTGATCTCTGGGCGCAACCCGTTCTTAAACTTGATACACTTCGAAAACTCAGCATCAGCCTCAGCGTAGTGCGGATAAAACTTAGCCAACTCAGAAAACTTCACAGCATACTCAACAACCGACATACTCCATTGCTTCAGCTCAAGGAATTCAATCTCCTTCTTACCCCGAACATCTTCAGGAAAGTACTTCCTCAAGAACTCCCTACGGAACACAGCCCAAGTGACATTCTCACCTGCAGCTTCCAACCTCTGACAAGTCTCTAGCCACCATTCATCAGCCTCTACTGCTAGCATATGAGTACTGTACCGAACCTTCTGTGCTGGAGTGCAGCCCATCACACAGAAGATTCTATCAATCTCTTTCAACCAATCCAATGCTCCATCAGGATCATACTTTCCCTTGAACGTAGGCGGATTCTCTCTCTGGAAAGTCGCCAAACTACGAGATCCAGCATTCCCGTCAGCATTCGGTTGATTCTCCATCGCATGAGCCATTGCTTCTAAAGCAGCAGAAAGTGCAGCATCATTCCTTCCAGCCATTTCAACTTATCACTACAACATAAACAACGGTTAGAACTCAAATTAACTATACTCGATTTTTAGACAACTACGACTCGATGATAAGGTCGGACCAACCTTTTGCTCTGATACCAACTTTGTAACACCCCAATTCTACCTGACAATTATATAAATAAATCAGAGTTATAAAATCATTCATGCAAACGAATCGGGATGTCACAAATTCATCTTTAAAAACACATTGCATTCATCGTGGATACATAACACTTTAAAACTTCGGATGAACCATCAGCATAATACTTTAATTAAATAATTCAACAATTTAAACATCTACGCAGCGGAATTCTTAGTAACATCTTTAGCATCGTTACAACAACTTCAAAACAACACATGTTTAATAATAATCAACTTAAGGTTCAACAACTTAAATAACCAACAATAAAAAGCAACAAGTTTTTATCCCCCCGAGTGTTACATATCAGAGCAATGACACCGACTTGAACTACTGAAGGTATACGGCCTTCACTCTCAATTACCTGCACGTTACCAACATAAGGGTAACATTCAAACAGAAGGGGTGAGATATCTAACAATATAATAAGATGTATGATAATTAATATATTAAATTAGATCACATAACATCACCACTTCTCAGCTCATAATCAACAATAATCGCAACAATAATACACATTCACAACGTCAATACACAACTTCTTTATGCAATCATATTATGAGACTCAATACTATGCAAATACATGTGGTGACATTGGAGCAGAACTCCCATCTTAAAAATCTGCCAATAAATAGAGGCATCAACAAGGCATAAGCCTTCATCTTAATATTCTCCAATACAAGCCATCTTAACGAGCATAAGCTCCATCTTAAAAATGCAATGTATGTGACACCATCATGAATGTAATGACAACACCATAATTAACAACATCTCAACACAAACATTATCGTTGGCCATAAGCCTACATCTTTATAGCTACCAACTATTAGAGGAATCTTAACATCTTTCATCAACATCATTCATCAACATCATGTATCATCATAAATCATCAAACATCATTTATACATCATAATTCATCAAACATCATAATTCATCAAACGTCATTTATCATTAACAACTCAGCCATACAACAATACAACAGTAGATTGTCAATCTTGCAACATTGGCCATAGGCCTACAACATAATATTGCCTATAATTAATTAATCATCTAAGGCTTACTTCTAAATTAAAAAACCTCTACATATTACTATTCTATAATACTGCATCATTATCATCATTAATCCTACTGTTACAAACCAAAAAGTGATCTATAAATATCTCATCCTCATCATTCTTCACAAAAATCAGCATAGCAGTTAACGCGGGAACTAATTCAAATCCTAATTTGGATACTAGGATTATCCTTCCTATTATTCCTTTTAATCCTTAAGAATGAAGTTCATTGCGTTAGCTATTCAATGCTTCGAAAGGCACCTCAAACGGAGTCCAAAAACTCAAGTTACAGCCTTAGGAAAACGAATCTGTCAAAAACCAGACAACATGGATCGACGCATAACGCCTTGGGTCGACGCGTACTGAACTGAACACACTCCATGAGTCGACGCATACTCTCTTGTATTGACTCATACTGAGTCTGCAACACTGCATGTATCGACACATGCTCCTACATATCGACTCATCCTGAGTCTAAAATCCCTCATGTATCGACACATGACTCCTTCGTGTCGACTCATATTGAGTCTAACAACATTCTTGTATCAGCACATACCATTTGGGGTCGACACATACCTCTCTGCTAAAGATAATTTCTGCGATTTTTTATGCGTTTTCACTACGGGTTCCATACTTTAGGCCCTAAAAACATCTTCTAATCATAGATAATCATCAATTATAATTACCCTATAATTCTACATCAAATATGCAACATTCGGACATCATCATTCATCTTTTAATCATCAGTTCTCATCCTACAACATCATATATAATTCAATCATAAATCAAGAAATCTTTCACCTCTGACCCCACATACCAATTATCACAAACCCTATTATAGAGTCAGAACCCCACCCTTACCTTGGATTGAAGGTCGCTCTATAACTTTTTTCAATTGATTCCTGTTCTGCCTCTTTTCCTCTTTTCCAACAGTTTTCACGTTCTTTCTCTAACCCTTATTCTTCTTACTGCTTCTTCTTTCTATTATTTCAAACAATAATAAAATAATCTATTATACTCTTTATTCCTTAATGGGCTTAAGACTACTACACTCCTTTATTACTACTTCTATCTTTTAAAACAAGCTCACATTGAATAATATCATCATTCTTCTAATATTATTCCACCACTTAATAAAATAAGTAAATTCAACTAATCACAACACATCAATTATTCCAATAATAATTTAATTAAATAATTAATTAAATTACGGGCTTTACACCCTACACACACTTCTTTTGATGTTTCTTCTTTAATTATCTTCTCAAACACATTAAGATCCACACACTGGTGAATCAAGCTCAAAGCTTTTTCATCTTTCTTTCTTTGATCCGTGTGTGCAACAACTTTTTGAACATCATCTGCATTTGCTTCTAATTCTGGTACTTCATCATTAATGATTTCAGACACATCTTAAAATTGGAAGATGACATTCGTTTGCGCAATACACATCTCGTAGTTCTCACCTTTGAAAACCGGTAGATTCACTGGAAATTGCGTTGATGTTGTGTTTGCGTTTTCCATTACATATTCTCTCTGAATCACAACTGGGTTCGTTGATACTAATTTGATGGAACAAAAAATAACGCAAATATTTAAAAATGGAATATATTTTAGAATATATAAGAGGAACATGTGTATTTTGGAATCAACTATCGAGCCATTAAAATATAAGGTCACTATTTTTTTCATAATAACCTTTTTGTTCCTTCAAATTACAAAGCCAAAAGAGCTTCTTTGTCATTTCATAATCAAGATATTTTTATAACTTTAAAACAAACCAGCATGCACAACGTGTCCTCTTCTTCTCTCACTTTATACTCCTTTTACAAATTAAACTATTTATATCCTTCACTCTCTCTATTAAACACTCCCGCATAATTCATAATTTTTAAATTATATATCACTCGTCATCTCATTTTTCTTTCAAATTAAATTCATTTTTCTTTTATATTTATTTCTCTTGTCATTTTATCATTTTATCTTTTCTACATAATTATTTTATTTCCTCCTAATTATTTTTAATATATTAAAATATATAATTATAGTATATGATTATCATATTACTTATTTATTGGTGTATAAATATATACAATGTTGACATTGAGAAAATTGTCATACACATAACTAATTTTTCAACTTACAGATCACTATCAGAAAAATACATATTTTATTTTAATAAACATTTTCATTATTTGAAATACAAAATTCTTATTTTCAAATGTGAAATTTTTTTTCTCGTATGTCATCATCAGCAAAATACCTATTTTATTTTAATTAACAATTACTTTCATTTGAAACACAAAATTCATATTTTCAAATGTCAAAATTTCTCTTTTTCTCACCGGACACTATCAACAAAATTTCTCTTTTATTTTAATTAAAGTTCCATTTATTTGATACACGAAATTCTTATTTTCAAATGTCAAAATTTCTCTTTTCTTCATGGGACACTATCAGTAAAATACCTATTTTATTTTAATTAACAATTGCCTTTATTTGAGACACAAAATTCTTATTTTTCAAAATGTTAAAATTTATCTTTTTTTCACGGACCACTATGAACAAAATACTTATTTTATTTTAATTAACAGTTATTTTTATTTGAGACAAAAAATTCTTATTTTTAAATATTAAATGTTTTTTCTCCATTTTACATATATTTTTTCTTTTTTTAATAATTATTTAATACAATTGAATTTATATTATTATTATTTATTATAATTAAATAACTAATTTAAATTTACATGTATATCTAGATAAAATATATATCATATTAAATAAATTTATATGTGTGGACGCATGATATTTTGTTAATTAGAAAAACTCTTGTTTATATATAAAGAAACAGAAAGAACAAATTGGTTTGTTTTTTTTAATATTGGAAAGAGGAATCAGAATCCAAAACACGTTATCGGTCATATCAGTTTTCAAAAGCACGTTTCTGTGAATTACAAGACACCTGTCACCACCATAACTACAAAAATAGAAGGGAAAAAAGCACTCATTTCCTTTTCTTAACTAGAAAGCTAAGAAACTAAAAATAAAGAGAATTTCTTTTCGTATCTAGTACACTTTTTTTTAGGTCTCTCTTTAAAAACCTAAAATATTTTCAGAATTCGTATATGCATATTTAAAAGCACTTTATGTTTTGCAAAAAAGTGGTTTCAGATATGAATATCTAAATAAATCTTATTTTTTTATAAATAAAATAGTTTCGAATATATATTTTCGAATTTTACTCTGTTATAAAAATTTAAAAATACAAATAAAAATCAAATTAAATTAAATTAAGTATCTATAAAAATTTTCAGATTTTTTCGAAAATATGAAAATAGAAAATAAATCAAATAAAATAGAAAAACAAAAAATAATCCTTGATTTTTTTGGATGAATTGACACGCTAAAATTTAGATCGCGTAAATGGCCGAGACGTAGAAACGCAAGGTCTAGAACACCGAGATTATTTAGTTACATTTTATTTTGTTATAAAATATATCAATTATTATATTTCACAATTATAATTAGAAATTTAATTATTGCATTCATTGTTTAATTTCATATCATAAATTTACTTTAATATTTAGTTTTCAGTTATAAATTTAAGTTACTCTTTATTAATAATAATTCAATTTAATTATATTATAACTATATTATAAATAAATATCTTTTCAAAATAAAATCAAAAGAAATTTGAGATATTTGATTATTTCGGATATGCATATCTGAAATCTCCCTGAAAATGAAAAATAGGGGTTCCTTCGGATATGCATATCTGAAATAATCCAATATCCCAAATTCACAAGGTGTGCTCGGAAGTGCATATCCGAAGGATATTTTTGGGTTTTCAATGGTGAAAATCACACTGTAACACCCTGATTACGTTGAATTATTTTATTTAATTAATTAGATGATGTGATGTATTTGTACATGTTAGTGAATCTTTTTTTGTGTTGTGATGCATTTGTTGGGAATTAGAGGCCTTAGGAATTACTGGAGTTAAGATGATAGAGGTGTATGCTCAAAAGTGTAGAAACATGAGGTGTAGAGAGATAAATAGTTATTAGCATTATTTGAATTAAAATATTAGATTTAATACTATAGTATAATAATTAAATAAATATTATTAGTAGAATAATAGAATTATTATTTATTTAATTGGGAAGGGCAAGGTTGGTATTATGAATTACGGGTCCTAAAGTTAGTGTTGGAATAAAATAGAGTTGAGAATAGAGAAGAGAAAAATAACGTAGAAAACATAGAAAGGGTTCGTAGAAGAGAGAAGAAGAGAAAGAGGTCATGGCAAGAAGGTGTAACCAGGTATGGTCTGAAAGGTAATCGGTTATCCAATTGGGTAGTAGCGTTGTTCAGAGTCACAGGGGTGTAATCGGTTACCCTCCTGGTAGTTACCGGTTACCACTGAAACTGTCAAATTTTTCAAAAATTGTAAATTTCATAACTTTTTCCTTGGGTGTCTGTTTGGCGCACCGTTTGGACTGGTGTGTAATACGGTGGGAGAACTGACTTGGTTGTTTTGCGTTTGATCGCAATTGTTGTGGATAGCAAGAGTCGCCACCGACTTTTCTTTTATCCAATAAGGAAAGGGTGAAAAGAACATGAAAGACCTTTGAGATTATTTTCTTTATTTCGGGGGGTATGTTATGAAAAGGGAAGGTGTTAGCATCTTTTTCATCCGTAGTTATCTACGGGATCTTAGTTGCTTGCTAGATCACTTGCTTTTGTTTGAAAATGTGCTTGTGGTGTGGGTTTTAAAAGTATTTTGAAAAGTGTCTTTGTAATGGTTCTCGTTTCTATAAGAACGCGTACAAAAAGCTTTGTATTTTGAAAATGTTTCAAATGAGAGTGTTGGTGTATAAAATGTTTTTGTTGTGAGCAAGCGAGAAACTAGGAGCATCCTACCTACTCAAAAGGTCTATGTTCTTTTCCTCCTCCTTTAGATGTTACTATCTTACTATTGATTTGGTAAGAAGCCACATCATTGGATGTGAAAGGACGGGCGTGGGACATTTGTATAGTCATAGAAGGCAACCTATGGGACGCTTTAGCAATTTTTGTTTAGGGACTAGATCATACCGAAGGCAACATTAAGGGTCATCGAGGGACTACGATCTTTTATCGAGGGTATTTGCTAAAACACCCATATTCGAGGGACGTGACTATTTTTCTGAGGCAACATATGAGATTACCCTAGGGGTGCATGTGTGTGAATAGTGTGTTTGATTGCATGCATTTTGTCTTTGAATTTTAGGTTGTCTACTTGTTGGTTTTATCTTGCCATACATCGTAATTACTAACATTTGTACAAAAGCAATAAAAATGCAAAAAATAAATCCTACACTATTATAACCATATTGAATAGCAAGAAAATATAAAGATAAAATAAAATAAAGAAAGGAAAATGGACTTTTTCGATTCAGGCATCCACACTCTTCGATTTTTCACTTCTTGGCTTCCTTCGATTTGGGCCTGGAGTCAGTAAGGTCATGTCTTTCAATTTCACCCTTTTTCTGCTTCTTTCGATTGGAACCTGGAAGTCAGCATGACCATCCTTATGGCTGCTTCTTTCGTTTCAGACCTGGAAGTCAGTGTGGACATCCTACTGGCTACTTCTTTCGTTTGGGGCCTGGGGTCAACGTGAGGTGCACTCTTTGCCTCAGGCTCCTTGCTTCCTCCTTCGATTGCAGAAATGCTAAGCCCTCAGGTTGCGATTCGGAAGGCTTGAGTATTTAGCCAATCGAAGGATATAGGGAGCCTATTTTAAACTTTTGAACATGCAATATTCAAGTGTAACTTTTGAAAGCTACAGGCCAGGGGTTAGCATAAGATTATTGGGTCTCAAAATCCAAAGTCTAACTAGTCAGGGTTGAAACTTTCAACATATAGGCACTTAGGATCAAAGGTTAAAGCATGGTCAAACTCCCTAGATGAAATATCTACATTTTCTCTTTATTGGTATTCACACATTATTGTACCCCAAAATTTACCCTCTCACTTATCAAGAATTTGCTCACGAGATCTCCTTGGGCTCAAGATTGCACTAAGGTTTGATCAGCTCAAGAAACCTCCTCAAGCATTGATGACCAAAATTAGGGTTTGAGTTTGCACAAGGACTTTTGAACTTTCTATGCCTCATATGACTTTCGTGGACCATTATGGACCCCCAAGATTACTCATGTCAAGTTTCAAGCCTTGGATCACACTTTTGATCAGGCAATTGAACAGTGGACCTAAAATCAATTATATTGGGAAAAAATTCAACCATGGCCAATTTACAGTCAAATATCATAATTTTTTATCCACATCAACATTTTAAACTCATATGTATCATTTGATCAAGTTTGGACCATAATCCCTCAAGAAATTTGATCAAAATTAGGGTTTTGACTGAAAAAGGGCAATTTTTGATGTTTTACCCAGAAAATGGTCAATTGGTTTAAGGCATGATATCAAGAGTCCAATTGAATAATTTTTACCTATTGACATGGTTCAAAAAATTGCAAATCCATTGGGTTGATAGATGAATTTTGTAGTCAATTGATCAAAAGTCAATTGTATACTGAAAAGTTAAACTTTGACTTTTTGATCAAATTGAAGTGCCAAAAATCATAATTCATCAAAACATGTCAAAATATGAAACTTATTCATCAATAAATCAAAAAGTCAAGATTTCATTTTGAAAAGTCAAAATTTCTAAACTTAGAAAATTTTCTAAATGTTGGAAATTTCATGTTTTTTCATAACTTTGAGCCAAAATTTCACCCTGATGCAAGATGATTCAAGAGAAACTTCCAACATGAAAGTTGAATATCTCCATGAAATATACAACTTTTCTTCACACAACTTCTTCCAAAAGTGCTTGGGTCTCAAGTTATAATTTCAAGAACATAGGATCATAAAACTAAACACTTAGTGAAATTTTGCCCTAATTTGGTCAGGATTTTGACTCAAATTCATGGCACTTTTTAATATAGTTCCAAGGTTAATCTTCAAAATAAATTCAAATATGGTTTGTAAAGCACATTGAAATATTTCCAAAATGTCCAAGAACTTTTTGAGATCATTTTTGATTAGGGAGAATCTAAGAGATAAAGTTGGTGTTTTGTCACTTGAATTACAAGGCATTTTGTGATGAACAAGAATCCAATTTCAAACCTAGGCTGCATAATCTTGCTTTGCAGGCCTCCTAACTTGTTTATCTATCCATAATTAATGGATTACACAAACTTTTGAGCTTTAATCCAAGTGGTTTGAGCTTTATCCAATCCACATTTCCATTAATGGCACAAAGTGAACACTTCCATTTTAGAAAAGCAAGCTTTTGTGTAAAGTCAATTCTTGAGCCTCTAACTTGTTCCCTCTGATCACACTCCATCCACAAAGTCATAATCAATCTTGTTTAAAGCATAACCACTCTATCTTAGCAAGTACGCAATGCTTGGAAACTTGAAATTCTCAAAAATCACATGTTATGCATAAACTTGTGATTTTGAATTTTGATCAACAACAAGTCTCCAAACTTGTTTCTTATAAATAGAGGCACTATTTGTGAGCTAGAGGACGAGCTTGAGCACCCTGAAATACACCAAAACTCTCTCAAATTAGAAATTTCCCAAAAACTGCATTGTTGCACAGTTTCTGACATTGAACTTCAAACTCACATTTCCCTCGTGTGTTTCTTGGCCTTTTAGTTTCTAAAGCTACCTTGCATCAAGGGTAACTCATCCCTGTACCTGTTTCACTTCTGTAACACCATTTTCCCTATCTTCCATAACCAAAAATAGAGTATCACAATTGGACTTCTCCATACCATTCCAGCCACCCTCAGCTCAAGCCAGCCATTGCATTAGCTTCCTAGAGGTCTAAGGAAGCTAACATGATCATCAGCACTGCCTGAAACAAGCTCAAATCCATTTCACGATTTCCAGTTTTGAGGTATTTTTCTTGAACTTCTATCTCATTACTTAGACATTATTAGGCTTGCATTTGTGAAGATAAAATATAGACATCATTGCCCTGAAGCTATACATGTCCATAGATTTTATTTATTTTGATTGAGCTAGGAGAATTTTGAGTTGGAACTTTCTGAAATATTTAGGTCAGAGTTTGGTACTTTTAAAAATTTTCATTCATATTTGATTTATAGTTTATGATATTTATATGGTTGGATTCGTGTGACAAAATGGAGCAATTTTCATGTTTACATTTTTGTAAATGGTTGAGAAATGAGCAAGTTACAGATCCTTTGTCTGGAGGTTGAAGATGAAGTACAGCCAGAGCGTGTTTTGTGTTATGTATTTATCATTTCATACAAGTTAACGGATGTATATCCACCCCAATGGTAAAGCGCGCGCCTGTTCACCCCATGGTCCTGGGTTCAAGCCCCAGCGTGACCATTTTGTCATTTTTACATTTTCTGACTCTTTTTTTGTTCTTTTTTGGCAGCATTTGGGCTCTTCATTGGGCTTAGCTTATTTTTGCTCATGAATACTCTTTTGTTTACTAATGAACCCCCCTGACTTTTTATTTATTTTCTTTTTCTTTTTATTTATAATATTAATATTAGTATTTATTTTATTGACAAAAAAAAGATAAAAAAAGATATTTTTATTTATACTATATACATTTATTTTATTTTCTAGACTAAAACATCAAAAATATTTTTGTTACAAACTTAACTTTTTTAATTAAATAGATTTAGGCTTATTTTATTTTCTTAAAATAAACATAGAATTTATACTTTTTCCTAATTTAATTAATTTTCATACTATTTAGTTTAATGTTAAAATCTTCTTCATAAAACTTAAAAAATATTTTCTCTTTTAAATTAAATTAGTTTTTTTTTTTTTATTAATTAAGCATTTTTTTTAGTTCATTATGTTAAGAAATAAAAACTTTTTTTAACAAGGACAAAACCAAATAAAATCCATTCTTTTTTATTCATTACTTTATACATTATTCCTTTTTATATTTTATACATTTATGTATTCAATTCAATATGGTTGTAATATATTAATTAGAGTTTAATTTCTTGCAATCCCCATTTATACTTTGTACACCCCCTTCCCACAAATCATGTAATAGCTTAGTATTTTTATCTTCCACAATTTAAATGCTTTATACTCACATGCTAGTAATTAGGGTTTGTATGGAAAGAATTAAATCAATCAAATAGAAAACCCTAATTCAATACAAAAACAAGCATGAAAACAATACACTTGCACACAAGCACCCCTAGGGTAAAATCCACCTGGTTGCCTTACAAAATGGCCATATTACGCATGTGAGGTATCTTAGCAAAAACAAACGAATACAAGATCATAGTCCCTCGATGACGCTATCTAAGTTGCCTTACAAATGATCTTAGTCCCTAAAAGAGAATGCTAAGATGCCTTGCAACATTTCTAATCATGGTTATACGATGACCCACGCCCGTCCCATTTACATCCAAAGATATGGTTACTTACCAAATCAATGGTAAGATAACAATGTCAAAGGAAAAGGAAATGTACAAGAAAGACTTTTGAGTAGGTAGAATGCTCCTAATTACTTGCTCCATTTCAAAACAAACCTCCTTGCTATTTTCAAAACAACACCTACACATTTCAAAACATCTTACAAACTTGCAAACATTTTCAAAAGACCAACATCTTTGTATACATTCTTACGAATGAGAATCATTACAAAGATTGCCTAAACAATGGCCTATTTACAAAATACTTTCAAAAACCACACTAAGCACAATTTCAAACAAAAGCAAGTGACCTAGCAAGTAACTAAGAGCCCATGGAAAACCATGGATGAAAAGGCTGTTGATACTTTCCCTTTTCATAATCTACCCCCCGAACTCAAGAAACAATCTCAAAGGTATTTCCTGTGCTTTTTCACCTTTCCTTTTGGATAAAAGATAAGTCGGTGGAGACTCTTGCTAACCACAACATTTGTGATCAAACGCAAAACCTTCAAGTCAGTTCTCCCACCGTATCACAGAACTGGCGACTCTGTTGGGGAAAATTCTAAAAGTGGGGTTACCTTAGGGTTAGATCATATTTACTTGCTTACATTGTTTGACTGGTATGCCTTACATTATGGTTCTTTGTTTGGGTTTGAATCCTCTATCCGGATTTGGGATACATTATAGGTAAGTAGCAATACATTGTGGAAACTGGGCGGGATATACCGACATGGTCTAAGCAATAGCTATGTTAGTGCGACATATTTGTGGGTACTAGTAGCCTTTGAGTTAATGAAAGAGTATACGGGGCCGCTGAGTGATGTCATGAAGCACTAATGAACTTTTAGAGCCTTTACTTGACCAACTTGGCCTTTAGGATGTAGTGAGATGACCGACTTTGGTGCAGTCCGAAGTTGGTAGATACTCGATACTACACTTATTGAGGTTTGGTTTCTTGGGATATTTCGGTCGCCATTAAAGAGGCTTGTACTGAAACAATGACCAAGGAAACAAACCAGTGACATTAAGCTCCTTAGAACCCGGTTACTATTACTAGGACATGTTTAAGCCAACTAAACTTCAAGAGGGTACTTACATATAAAACTCCATGCAAGCCTAAACCTAAGGATTTGTTTGTTTTGTTTATACATAATTGTACATAACATCATGAACATCATGAACATCATATACATCCACTAACCATTTCAAGGATTTTGGGATTCATCTTTGTTCTTGTTTTGTAGGATATGGATTCACTTCGCAGGAAAACTATTCAAGTCAATCTTGTAAGGATCCCTCTACAACTCAGGGAGCTAGCTTCAAGGATTCCTGAAAACTCTCCATTCACGGAGAGACATGCTCGCCTACTCAACTTGGTCACCTCCAACACATATGAGGACATCATGAAAGTGCTCTTTCAGTTCTTTGATTCTTTACACCATTGCTTCACATTTCCCGACTATCAACTTGTGCCTACTTTGGAAGAATTCTCCCGACTCTTGAGGATTCCCATTCTCAACCAACTACCTTTCAACGGTACGGAAAGAGACCCAAATCTAGAAGAGATTGCTCAAGCTCTACACTTGCACTCATCTGATATCACAACTCATTGTGAAACAAGGAGTGGTGTCAAGGGTTTCCTAGCAAAGTTCCTGTTTGAGAAAGCCCAAAGTTGTTGGAATTCCTTGGATCTGCAAGCCTTTGAGGAAATTATGGCTCTCTTCATCTACATGATGGTGTTGTTTCCAAATCCTGATCAACTCATAGATGTGAACACCGTCAAAATCTTCATATCCCACAACCCGGTGCCTACATTACTAGGGGATATCCTACACTCTTTTTCACACTCGCACAATGAGGAAAAGAGGTGTCCTTATGTGTTGCACTCCTCTCTTGGCAAGATGGTTTATTTCGCATCTTCCCTAATCTGTATTAAAGAATGAGCAAGGTTCAAGGTGGTCACAAAGGTTGATGACGCTCAAAGATTTAGACATTCATTGGTGCTCCCGATCCATAGAGAATGTTACTATTATCGATCGTTGGGAGAATTTCCTAATGTCCCTTTACTTGGCATTAGGGGAGGTATCACATACAACCCCTGCTTAGCCTTAAGACAGTTTGGTTACGCCCGAAGGGATGGCCCGCACGAGATGCTGATTCAAGGTTTGGTATTTGACTATGACAATGACGATAAAGGTCTTCGCTAGAGATTTATCCGAGCTTGGAGGATGTTAAACAAGGTAGATAGCAAGACTTTGGGGCATAAAAATTCCATCCCTCTTGAGCCTTACCTCAAATGGGTACGAACTCGTGCTCAGAGTCTTATGATGCCTTACCCCTCCATTCTCCCAGTAATCATTGAGCCTGTTATGGAAGGAGATGTTCCATACACTATCCTACATCCTGACATGCCTACCTCTCTTGAAGACCTACAAAGGGATTGGATACAACTCAAGGGAGAACGAGATACCTTCGAAGCCCAATTCTACGCAAGCGAGAAGAAGGTTTTGGAACTCACTAGGCTACTTCATGAGGAGCAGACTCTGAACGCCTACATTGCACCAAAGAGGATGCACACTACCTTTTTATCTTAGAGTTTCTTGTATTTGTTTTGCCCAAGAAGGCATTGATGTACTCAAAAGCTTTAATTTATCAATATAACGTGTGTTTCCTTTTTTGTCTAAAACGAATTTGAATCTTAAAATCCTTGAAATCATTGCATACGCATTTATCATTCAACATAACATAAGCAGGTTTCTTGCAACAAGTCTCCTCCTCTCTCTACTGTTTATTTCAGTAAGATGGATCTCGAGCAAATAGTGAAGGACCTCCAAGCTCAGAATGCACAGTTTCAACAGTTGTTCTTAACTCTGGCCAAAGGACAAGAAGATTTGAAAACTTTGCTAGCTGAGAAAAAGAAAAAGAAGACAAAGAAGGTAACCAGAGTCCTAAACATAGGAAGAAGATTTCATGGGCAGACAAGAAGGACCCTAGACTTTGCAACTACATCCATTGAGAGAGACAATCAAGATGGGAAAGGCAAGGAAACAGTTGTCCCGTTAGAATCAGAATCAGAAGAGGAAGAAGAAGACTATTCTGAAGAACAATACCCTCCACCTGATGACAAGTATAAACATCTCGAAGAGCGGTTGAGTGCGATGGAAATCCAAAAAGTTCTTGGCTTGGACTTTGAGGAATTGGAGTTAGTGTCGGGGATTGTAATTCCTCCCAAATTCAAATCACCTGTGTTCTCCAAATATGACGGAGTCTCATGCCCCAAAATGCATCTCCGGTCTTACGTGAGGAAAATCCAGCCCCATAATGCTGACAAAGATTTATGGGTACACTTCTTCCAAGACAGTCTGTCTGGAACTCAACTTAATTGGTTTTATCAGCTAGAAAGAGCCAATGTTCATAATTGGGAAGATCTTGCCGCAACCTTTTACAAACAATACCAATACAATGTTGATCTTGCGCCTACCCGTACTCAACTCCAGAGTATGGCCATGGTTTCCAATGAAGGTTTCAAGGACTATGCGCAAAAATGGAGAGACTTAGCTGGAAGAGTTCAACCTCCCCTATCTGAAAGAGAATTAGTAGACATGTTTTTAGGCACCTTGTCTGGTCCCTTCTTCAATCACCTAATTGGGAGTTCATCGGCAGGTTTTACTGAACTGATATTGACCGAAGAAAGGGTAGAAGCCGGGATAAAGAGTGGAAAGATTCAAAAGGATACATCCTCTGCTGCTATAAGAAAGTCATTTATCAGAAAGAAAGAAGTGGTTGCTGTTTATCCTCATAGAAATGAAGATAGGGACGAACGTCGTCCAATGGTGGGGGCTGTTATGATTCCTAAACATGTGCCTGATCAGCGGAGAAACAACCAACCAAGGATGGAAAGGCCAGTCAGACAATTCACCAGAATTAACATGACCTTATCTCAAGTATTGCCACATCTGTTAAGATCCAGCCTGGTAACCTTGAAAGAAGCTCCAAAGAATCCTAATACATCATCTCCTCACTATCATCCTAATGCCCACTGTGCATACCACTCTGAGAGTCCCGGCCATGACACTAATAACTGTTGGGCTCTAAAGAACAAAATACAAGACCTCACTGAAGCAAAAGAGATTGAATTCGATGCGCCCGAAAAGACAAATGTCATTTCTGCCCATATGCCCAAACATGGCCATAATACTAATGCCATTGAATAAGAAAGGTTTGTTACTCCAGTTGATGAACTAATGACCCCACTCCTGACTATTAAAGTGAACTTGTTGAATGTCGGTGTGTTCCCGGGCTGTGATGAAGTCTATCATTTCTGTTTTTCCTCACTAACCAGTTGTCCTTTGTTGAAAACAGGCATTCAGTGCCTAATAGATAACAAAGAAATTTTGTTTAAAAAGACTTTTGTTCCACCTGTTCCTTTTAAAGATGTTTCTATCATTACCATTTCTGCCAATTCTTCCAAGGTCTCCACCAAAAGACCCGTTAGAATTACATCAGTTCCGAAAGCAACTCCTTTGATAATTACAATGCCTGGACCAGTCCCATATTCGTCAGACAAAACCATACCATGGAATTATGGAGGGGATGTCTACTACCATGGTATCAAGCAGGATTGGCCAGCCGCCGAAGATTCGAGTTTCGAGAAAGTCAACTCCGACATCAGTAATATTGCAGGAACTAGCAAGATTACCCGAAGCGGAAGGATATTCTCTCCAGAAATTTCTCCCCCAAAATCAGTTTCTGGACCCGTAATCATTCTTGTTGTTGCTCCCCCAAAGGCTATTCCCAGTCCTAAAATCGTCTCCACTAATACTCCAACTGACAAAGCTGTTACAATCCCTGTTATCATTCCTACTGACACTCCTGTTGCCGAGTTAACCAAGACTCGAGGAAAAGGTGTTCTGGTTGAGTCTGTCAAGACGAAGACACAATCATTGGCTATCCCTGAGACCTCCCGGAAAGAGATGGAGGAAATTCTAAAAATCATAAAAAGAAGCGACTACGATGTAGTTGAGCAACTGGGGAAAACTCCATCTAAAATTTCCATGCTAGCTTCACTACTATGTTCTGAGGCGTATACAAAAGCCTTGGTAAAATTCCTGAAAACTGCCCATGTACCCCAAGAGACATCTGCCGATCAGTTCCAAGGCTGCGTAGCTAGCTTAACTGCAGATAATGGTCTAGGTTTTTTAGATGTTGATTTAACACCAAGAGAAAGGAAGCATAATGAGGCATTGCATGTCTCAGTTGAATGTAGGGGCACAACCTTGGCTCATGTTTTGGTGGACACTGGCTCATCTCTGAATGTATTGCCTAAAAAAGCTCTTGATATGCTTGACTGTGAGGGATTAACATTGAAGCTAAGTAACATAGTAGTAAGGGATTTTGACGGATCGAAAAGGATGGTACATGGGGAAGTGGATATCCCCATAAAGGTTGGAACCCAAACCTTTGATTCAACTTTTTATGTAATGGATATCCGCCCCTCATATTCCTGCTTGCTAGGCCGACCATGGATTCACAATGCTGGCGATGTCACTTCTACGTTGCACCAAATGCTGAAGTATCCAATTCAAGGGAAGATTATCACCGTTCATGGAGAAGAAGAGTATATGATCAGCCATCTCAATTCCTTCAGATATGTGGAATTAGATGGTGAATTTATTGAAACTCCATTTCAACACTTTGAAGAAGTCCCGTAAGATGTGGTAGTAACCAAAGTTGTTACCAAGATCACAAGGCCTCCACTCAGGATGTCATCTTTGAAGGATGTAAAGGCAGTAATAGAAGAAGGTGGGTGCACTATCTGGGAACAACTCCCGGATATCCCATACAAGTCAGATAAGTTTGTTTTGGGTTTCTCTTCAAGTGCTCAGAAGGCGGTACGCCGCGCTTGTGCTGGAGGATCACCCGTGAAGATCAGGAACCGTGAAGTCAACGCGGTAGAGGATGATGAAGATGGTTGCAACCTGGAGGATTGGATCTTCCCAACTATCAGTGGAGGGCTCAACAATTGGGAGGCTAGAGATTTTGTCCCGATCACTTTTATCCCACAGTAATTTGTCTTTACATTTTGTTGGATCTGTAATATTAAAACAATTTAAACTCTTAAAACCTCGTGTCTTACCCGAGGTACAATGGTCCTTTTGTAAGGGTTATTATCTCATTTCCATATGACATCAATGAATCATGGACATTTTGCATACAAACTTTATGTTCATTGTTTTTGCTTTTTACATTTTTCATTTCTTTCAAAGATAGTTATACCCTTACACACACTCACACTCACAATGCAGGTCTACATCCATTTGGAATCCCATGGGTAACGGTTTTGCTATGGCTTTCTGTGACTCTGAAAATCTAATCTACCAAGCCGAAGACGAAGGTGAGGAAGATTGTGAAGTACCAGAGGAACTTGCCAGATTACTACTGCAAGAAGAGAGAACCATTAAGCCTCACGAGGAACCCGTGGACACAATCAACCTGGGTACCGAATAAGACAAAAAAGAAGTCAAGGTGGGTGCAAATATGGAACCGAGTGTCAAGGAGTGTCTGATTCAGTTGCTACACGAGTATGTTGAGGTCTTTTACTGGTCATATGAAGACATGTTGGGACTTGATGCAGATATTGTGGTACATCGTCTGCCTATAAAAGAGGATTGCACACCAGTAAAACAAAAGGTTCGTCGAATGCGACTATATATGTCATAAAAGATTAAAGCAGAAGTCATGAAACAATTTAACACTGGATTCTTGGCCGTCACCTCCTATCCGCGATGGGTTTCCAATGTTGTTCCCGTACCCAAGAAAGACGGCAAGGTACGAATGTGCGTGGACTACAGAGATTTGAATAGGGCAAGCCCTAAGGATGATTTCCCACTTACCTACATTGACATCCTAGTTGACAATACGGCACAACACAAAGTGTTTTCCTTCATGGACGGATTCTCAGGTTACAACCAAATCAAAATGGCGCTTGAAGACATGGAGAAAACAACGTTTGTCACGCAGTGGGGTACTTTCTTCTATAAGGTGATGCCATTTGGACTAAAGAATGCTAGGGCAACCTATCAGCGTGCCATGGTAGCTTTATTTCATGACATGATACATCACGAAATAGATGTCTACGTGGACGATATGATAGCCAGATCTCAAAAAGAAGAAGAGCATCTTGATCACTTACAAAAACTGTTTGAGAGACTGAAGAAGTACAAGCTGAGGTTGAATCCAAACAAATGCACATTTGGAGTAAGGTCTGGTAAACTCCTAGGCTTTGTCGTCAGCAACAAAGGTATTGAGGTCGATCCTGCCAAAGTTAAAGCGATAAAAGAAATTCCTGCTCCTCGTACTGAGAAGGAAGTCAGAGGATTCTTGGGGCGTTTGAACTACATTTCCAAATCCATCTCTCACCTGACAGCTACTTGTGAGCCTATCTTCAAATTGTTGAAGAAAGATCAAGTAGTCAAATGGAATGACGAGTGCCAAGTTGCTTTTGACAAAATCAAAGAATACTTACAAGAGCCTCCTGTGTTGATGCCACCAGTCGAGGGAAGACCATTGATCATGTATCTAACTGTTTTAGAAAATTCAATGGGGTGTGTGTTGGGGCAGCATGACGAGTCTGGGTGAAAAGAGCACGCTATTTATTACCTGAGCAAAAAGTTTACCGACTGTGAAACAAGATATTCACTGCTCGAGAAAACTTGTTGCGCTCTGGCATGGGCTGCTCTCCGGCTAAGAAAGTATATGTTGACCCATACTACCTTGTTGATATCTAAAATGGATTCGATAAAATACATCTTCCAGAAGCCTTCTCTCTCTGGGAGAATAGCGAGATGGCAGATGATCCTGACAGAATATGACATACAGTATACTACCCAAAAGGCAATAAAGGGCAATGTATTAGCTAATCACCTTGCTCACCAAGCCGTGGAAGACTACCAATCCATGAAGTTCGAATTTCCGGATGAAGACATCATGATGTTAGACAACTACAAATAATTCAGGCCACATGACAGACCTGAACAAGGATCCCGATGGACCCTGTTCTTTGATGGGGCATTCAACGCACTTGGCAATGGTATCAGTGTTGTACTCATATCTCCGGAAGGGTGTCATACTCCCTTTACTTCCAGACTCTGCTTCAATTGTACAAACAACATGGCGGAATACGAAGCGTGCATCTTTGGTCTCAGAGCTGCCATAGACTTAGGGATCAGATCTTTGAGTGTGTTCGGAGATTCAGCTTTAGTCATCAGTCAGATCAAAGGGGAATGGGACACCAAACACCCTAACCTTATCCCTTACAAAGAACATGTTTTGACATGCTACCACATTTTGAGAAGATTACCTTCGAGCATTTCCCGCGAGAAGAAAATCAACTAGCAGACGCACTAGCCACAATGTCATCCATGTTTAAACTTAAATGGGATAACGAGGCTCCCCAAATCACCATCGAACGAATGGATGAACCAACACACTGTCACGAGATTAATACTGAAGAAGTAAGGGACCATCCCTGGTTTCACGAAGTCAAGAGGTATCTCGAGGCTCAAGAATATCCGGAAGGAGCTTCATTTAATGACAAGAAGTTCTTAAGGAGATTCTCCGCTAAGTTCTTCCTTAGTAACGACATCCTGTACAAACGCAATCATGACTTTATGTTACTTTGGTGCGTAGATAAGGTTGAAACTGAAAGGATCATGGCTGAATTGCATGAAGGCACTTTTGGCACCCATTCCAGTGGGCATACGATGGCAAAGAAAATTCTACGGGCAGGCTATTACTGGTCTACCATGGAAGCAGATTGTTATCAACACTCTCGAACCTGCCATAAATGTCAGATTTATGCTGATAAGGTGCGCGTACCTCCGGTCCTCTGAATGTCTTAACGACTCATTGGCCCTTTGCTATGTGGGGAATTGATATGATTGGGGAAATCAAGTCAACAACCTCCAATGGATACCGCTTCATCCTAGTGGCCATTGACTATTTTACAAAGTGGGTTGAAGAAGCCTCATTCGCCTCTGTTACCAAGAATGTTGTTGCCCGTTTCATCAAGAAAAATCTCATTTGCCGGTACGGTATCTCGGAAAGTATCATCACTGACAATGATACAAATCTCAACAACACTATGATCACCGCCTTATGCGAGCAGTTCAAGATTCAACATCACAATTCTTCTCCTTAGCGGCCGAAGATGAATGGTGTTGTCGAAGCTGCAAATAAGAATATTAAAAAGATCATACAAAAAACGAAAGTCACATATAAAGACTGGCATGAGATGCTACCATTCGCTCTCCACGGGTATCATACCACAGCTCACACATCAACCGGGGAAACACCCTATTTTCTGGTTTATGGAATGGAGGTTGTCTTGCCTATCGAGGTCCATATCCCCTCTCTGAGGATTATGAAGGATGCAGGGCTGAACAAAGACGATTGGATCCAGACCCGACTTGATCAACTGAACTTGATTGATGAGAAGAGACTTATTGTTGTTTGCCATGGTCAAATGTATCAAAAACGGATGATCAAGGCTTTCAACAAGAAAGTCAGACGCCAAGTGTATCAAGTTGGGGATCTAGTGATCAAACGCATCATACTGCCACAAGATGATCCCAGGGGCAAATGGACTCCTACCTATGAAGGACTATTTGTGATCAAAAACATATTCTCTGGTGGGGAAATGATCTTGACCACCATGGATGATAACGACCTGTCGCACCCTGCGAACGCGGACATAGTTAAAAGATACTATGCATAAGAGACCCACTAGGTTGACATACCTAGGCAAAACAAGGGAATCCCGGCGAACCAAAAATTTTCGGGCAAAAATTAGGGATAAAACAAAAAAAAATTGTACACCCGGCAAGTTGAAAACCCGAAAGGGCGACTTGGGCAAAAAAGGGCATCCCGGTGGACTGAAAACCTGAAAGGGCGGTCCAGACAAAAGTTAGGGAATTAAAGCGTATGACTATGTCCCGTCGAATCACCTTACGGACAACTTGCAAACTCGACATTTCTGACCAATTCAATCATCTTCGGACAAGGCAACAAATAGAAAAGATGCTCAAAGATACAAAGGCTATAGCAGAATGGGAACCCCATGGGATGATTACACATAGCTATCTTTTCTTTGTATTAAAATTTTCATTTTTTACGACGGTGTTATCCTACTAGAATGTTTGTCTCACTGTACAAAAATACTTACTCAAAGTAAATACAAAGATATTCCTTTGAAAGTGCAAAACTATCTGTTTTTCTTTACTCTTGTGTTTTGTTCACAAAAATGTCCAATGATTCATTGTTGAACATATGCATTTGAACATAATTACTGTTTACAAATAAACAAAATAAAAGACAATTACTGATGGCTTTAAGGGATAGGGAAATCTCTCCAAGTTATTTTCCATAAAAAAAATTCCCCGCAGTGTACAATTTAATCCCCAGCGGAACAAAACTTCCAATCATCAATCCCCGGTAGAAATCATCCAATTTCTCCAGATTCCCCAAACAGATTTTTTTCAAGCAGTACTTGGCATTTCCATTACTACAGAGTTTATTTCTCTAAACGGAAACTCATCAACACTTCGACTTTAAGACATGAAGACTTATATATCCTTAGCAACATTCAGGGATTTATTTTCCCCAATCCAACAAACAGCGCAATAGACTATCTCACATATGCATACATTGCATCCATATATCATAAACATCGATAAAATGAATGCATTATATCATACATTTCATACAACATGGCCCTGCATTTTAGCTAACATTTTACCCTTTTCAGGATAAGATTAACAGCTATCATTAACAATGTTCAGAGTTCTCAGATACAGTTCAGATACACTCCAAACACAGATGCCATTCTGATACTCATTCAGATTCAACTCTCAGATACAGTTCAGATACGCTCCAGACACGGATTCCATTCTGATACTCGTTCAGATTCAACTCTTAGATACAGTTCAGATACGCTCCAGACACGGATTCCATTCTGATACTCATTCAGATTCAACTCTCAGATACATTTCAAATACGCTCCAGACACGGATGCCATTCTGATACTCATTCAGATTCAACTCTCAGATAAAGTTCAGATACGCTCCAGACACAAATGCCATTCTGATACTTATTTAGATTCAACTCTCAGATACAGTTTAGATACGCTTCAGACACGGATGTCTTTCTAATACTCAATCAAATCCAACTCTCATATACAATTCAGATACGCTCCAGACACAGATGCCATTATGACACTCATTCAAAACTAGTTTTCAGATATAGTTCAGATATGCTCCAAACATGGATGCCACTCTGATAATCATTCAAAATCATCTCCTAGATACAGTTCAGATACGCTCCAGACACAGACGTCATTCTGATACTCATTCTTTCAGCTTATAAATTACAACACATCGCCGAGTGCAAATTTCTGGGCACTCTAGTGTCCAATCATCTTCCACCTTCGAGTCACGAATGGCAAGACATGCCAATCTAACTCTTCAGGCTTAAGAAGATTGAACAGGGGAAGTTGTTGTACCCCAAAATTTTCCCTCTCACTTATCAAGAATTTTCTCACAAGATCTCTTTGGGCTCAAGACTGCACTAAGGTTTGATCAACTCAAGACACCTCCTCAAGCACTAATGACCGAAATTAGGGTTTGAGTTTGCACAAGGATTTTTGAACTTTCTATGCCTCATATGACTTTCATGGACCATTATGGACCCACAATATTACTCATGTCAAGTTTCAAGCCTTGGATCACACTTTTGATCAGTCATTTGAACAGTGGACCTAAAAATCAACTATATTGGGAAAAAGTCAACCATGGCCAATTTAAAGTCAAATCTCATAATTTTTTTATCCACATCAACATTTTAAACTCATATGTATCATTTTATCAGGTTTGGACCATAATCCCTCAAGAAATTTGATCAAATCTACAAAAGGGCAAAATAGTCAAAATTAGGGTTTTGATTGGGAAAGGGCAATTTCTGATGTTTTACCCAGCAAATGGTCAATTGGTTTAATGCATGATCTCAAGAGTCCAATTGCATCATTTTGACCTATTGACATGGTTCAGAACATTGCAAATCCACTGGGTTGACAGATGAATTTTGTAGTCAATTGATCAAAAGTCAATTGTATACTGAAAAGTCAAATTTTGACTTTTTGATCAAATTCAAGTGCAAAAAATCATAATTCATCAAAACATGTCAAAATATGAAACTTATTCATCAAGAAATCAAAAAGTCAAGATTTCATTTTGAAAAGTCAAAATTTCTAAACTTAGAAATTTTTCTAAATATTGGAAATTTCATGTTTTTTCATAACTTTGAGCCAAAATTTCACCATGATGCAAGATGATTCAAGAGAAACTTCCAACATAAAAGTTGAATACCTCCATGAAATCTACAACTTTTATTCACACAACTTCTTCCAAAAGTGCTTGGATCTTAATTTCTAATTTCAAGAACATAGGATCATAAAACTAAACACTTTGTGAAATTTTGCCCTAATTTGGTTAGGATTTTGACTCAACTTCATGGCACTTTTTCATATAGTTCCAAGGTGAATCTTCAAAATCAATTCAAAGATGGGTTGTAGAGCACATTTCAAGCTTTCCAAAATGTCCAAGAACTCCTTGAGATCATTCTTGAGTACGGAGAATCGAAGAGATGAAGTTGGTGTTTTGTCACTTGAATTACAAGGCATTTTATGATGAACAAGAATCCAATTTCAAACCTAGGCTGCATAATCTTGCTTTGCAGACCTCCTAACTTGTGTATCTATACATCATTAATGGATTACACAAAATTTTGAGCTTTAATCCAAGTGGTTTAAGCTTTATCCAATCCACATTTCCATTAATGGCACAAAGTGAACACTTCCATTTTAGAAAAGCAAGCTTTTGTCTAAAGTCAATTCTTGAGCCTCTAACTTGTTCCCTCTGATCACACTCCATCCACAAAGTCAGAAGCAATCTTGTTTAAAGCATAACCACTCTATCTTAGCAAATACACAATGCTTGGAAACTTGAAATTCTCAAAAATCACATGTTATGCATAAACTTGTGATTTTGAATTCTGATCAATAACAAGTCTCCAAACTTGTTTCTTATAAATAGAGGCACTATTTGTGAGCTAGAGGACGAGCTTGAGCACCCTGAAATACACCAAAACTCTGTCAAATCAGAAATTTCCCAAAAACTCCATTGTTGCACAGTTTCTGACCTTGAACCTCAAACTCACATTTCCCTCGTGTGTTTCTTGGCCTTTTAGTTTCTAAAGCTACCTTGTATCAAGGGTAACTCATCCCCGTACCTGTTTCACTTCTGTAACACCATTTCCCTGTCTTCCATAACCAAAAACAGAGCATCACAGTTGGACTTCTCCAGACCATTCCAGCCACCCTCGACTCAAGCCAGCCATTACATTAGCTTCCTAGAGGTCCAACGAAGCTAACCTGATCATTAGCACTTCCTGAAACAAGCTCAAATCCATTTCACGATTTCCAGTTTTGAGGTATTTTTCTTGAACTTCTATCTCATTACTTAGGCATTGTTAGGCTTGCATTTGTGAAGATAAAATGTAGACATCATTGCCCTGAAGCTGTACATGTTCATAGATTTCATTTATTTTGATTGAGCTAGGAGAATTTTGAGTTAGAACTTTTTGAAATATTTAGGTCAGAGTTTGGTAGTTTTAAAAATTCTCATTCATCTTTAATTTATAGTTTATGATATTTATATGGTTGGATTCATGTGACAAAATGTAGCAATTGTCACGTTTACATTTTTGCAAATGGTTGAGAAATGAGCAAGTTACAGATCCTTTGGCTGGAGGTTGAAGATGAAGTACAGTCAGGGCGTGTTTTGTGTTATGTATTTATCATTTCATACAAGTTAATGGATGTATAGCCACCTGTGATCGGTGGGAATGAGAACTGACTGTTTTGGAATTCTGGTTCGCGTTTGCGTTTGTTTTTGCAAAATGTCGCGGTAAGCAAGAGTCGCCACCGTCTTTTATTTTATCCAATAAGGAAAGGACAAAAGCACAGAAAAATTCCTTTTTGAGATATTTCTCAGGTTCGTGAGGTAGATTATAGAAAGGAAAGGTGTTAGCACCCTTTCTATCCGTGGTTAATCACGGGCTCTTAGGTACTTGCTCATTGTGTTTTCAAAATTGCTTTTCTTTGTGTTTGTGGGTTTGAAAAGAGTTTTTGTTTTGAAGAGAGTGTAAGTGCGAAAAGTTTTGTTTTGTTTTAAAAGGAGCAAGTACTTAAGAACCATCTACCTACTCGAAAAAGGAATTAAAATGTGCTATTGTCCTTTAGACAATGCTATCCCACTATTGAGGAGTAGGTAGTATCGTCGTTGGAGTTTTAAGGGTTAATTCGATTAAGGGACATGTGGTCACTAAAGCAATGTTAGGACGCCTTAGCGGTAACCCTAATGTCTTAGATCATTTTTCCGAGGCAACCGTTTCGAGGCAACTTATAATCTTTGGACAAGAGGGCGACCTCTAAAACTTCCTATACTCAATGACCACTTTCGAGGCAACCAAGTGAGGTGTACCCTAAGAGTGGCATGTGCAAGCGTGTTAGTTCGGTTAACTTTATCTGTACATGTCATGGGTGAGCTATTGTTGATTTTGAGTTAAAGATTGATCTTGTCATGCATTGCCTATTTATCAAACATCTAACAGTTAATATTGTGCGGAAATTAAATCTAAACTATTACAAGGCGTCGGGTATTTACATCGCCAAAAACAAACCCTTTAATTTAAATTGCGGAAAATAAAAGAAAGCGATAAATAATGTCCTAATTAAAAGTTATTACATACCGGAAGCAATTACAATATTGACACATGGATCGCGTGTGAGGAAATTAAATCGGCATATTTTTAGGGTTTTGACCCTTTTTGAAAGAAAGCATATTTTTTTTGTTTTTTTTGAATTAAATGAAATTAAATCTAAGTTAATTAATTAATTAAATAAAAAATATATTTTTGGTTTTTTTATATTTAAGTAAATAAAATAAGAATGATTAAAAGTTAGTATAAACCTAATTCTACATTAATCTTAATTTATTGCAAAAAATATTAAAATTGTACCTAATTAAAAACTAAATTAATTAATTAATGTTTATTTACAAAAAAATAAAGTGATGAAATTAAATTTAATAAATAAAAATAATATTTTTTATGTTTTCTGATTTTATTAAGAAAAATATTAATTATTTGGTTAGTAATTAATTAAGAATAATAAAAATAAAACAAGTAAATAAATAAAATATTAAAAGAAAAGAAATAACCAAGGGGGGTACTGGGCCCAATTTGGAGGGAGAATCAGCAATTATTTGGCCCACTTTCATTCAGGCCTGCTTTGACTTCCACATTCCCACGCGTATGCATTGACTGGGGAGTATGATGAGCTTGCAATCTGGACCCTTGGATTTGGCCTGGAGGCCATCTAGCGCCTGGATCCATGAGGCATGTGGTGGACTACATCTTGAGCATTGCATGAGAGTACCTGAATAAAAATTACACAAAGATATTAGGGGACCTGGGATTCGAACCCAGGTCCCAAGGGGTTTTCCACTAGCGCGCTTGCCAACCCAACTGACTTGCCTTTTGGTTATTAGGATAAGCAACAATCATTATATGTAAAACAAAGCATTATTCCTGGAAAATAAAAAAAATTTGGCGCACAGTTTGAACGGACCAATGGGAAGAAGACACATGGTCATCTTCTTCGTTGAAACCCTGGATTTTTACCTGCGGATTTTATCCGCAGCTAAATTCCTAGGTTCGTCCTAGAATTCACCCTAGGATATAGAAATGCAATCCAAAGCCATGGTTGACTTCGTCTCTCCTTCCTGAGCATCCCTGTACCAATTATTTGTCCTAATTTTTCCTGCATAGCAAACGCCTAAAAACAAAGAATGGAAACCCTAGATTCGGGTATTACGTTATAGGCCATGAAAACAAAATTAAACAATGCAGAATGCTTAGAAATTATGCAAGGATCAAGAATATATCAATATTTTGGCAAAAAGACGCAAGAATCCAAGGTTATGAATTCGTGCACAGAGCTATGTTCAGGATGACTTACAGCGTGATTCAAGTGGCTTCAGAGCGTGTGAATGGTTGCAAACGCTTCAGTGGGTATCAGGCAAGACGATAGTGTTGAGCTTTTGCCTTGGATTTGCCTCTAAACAAGATTTCAATCTCCACTTTTTCCAAGCTTTTTCCAGTTTTGGTTTCTTGATTTTGGGCAGCTTTAGGTCGTGTTCTTGATATGTATGGCTTGTACAAGTAATAAGGAGTGCGTTAGGTTAAACTTTAGGCCTCCAATCCTTGTGCATTGATGATTCCAAGATATGATTTTGCCACCATTAACAAAGCTTCCATATTTGTATCAAATCAAATATTTTGTACACAAAATGGCATAATTCGAATTTGATTTGGTGTATCATGTAAATTGAAAGCTGTAATGATCAAAAAGATATCATTCCATCAATTTTTGGATTTTATTTGAATTAATATTGATTTTAAATGAATTAAATCAATAAAAATTAAATAAAATAGAAAATTTAATGAATGGACATGAAACTGAATATGGGACACGTGTGTGGTGTGATAAGACCAAATCAAGTGGAATAAAGTGGTCCCTTTTGTCAAAAATTGGAGTTTTGAAGATAGTTGACTTTTGGCAATTTTGGAAAAATGCCCAACTTCAACAATGCATAACTTCTTCAATTTTGAACTTTTGGAGGTGTTCTTTGACTTTTTAGAAACCTTGCGATGTCCTCTAACCAACCCTTTTGTTATCGTCTCATTTTGATACTCCATTATCATGTTATAAGCTTTGAAAAAAAAGGTGTTTTTGTTGACTTTCAAAAATGACCTATAATGTCCAAATTTGTAACTTTTTGTGAGAGCTTTTCTTGATCTTGGGGTGTGAATATGGATTGTAGGAAATTTCATCCTCTTCAAAATAAGCTTTGGATGGGTCATTTCTCATAAAGTATGAGAAAGTTATGCTTGGTCAAAGTTGAGTTGACTTTTCCTACAACACCCTAATTTAGCAACTTTTGAATCTTGATGAATTTTGAGCAATCCTTGATGAATCATGATCAACCCTTGATCAAATGATGAATTATCCTTCAAAATGAGAATGTTGGCAAAAAATCTTGAGGTTTGACTATTTGTAGGCCACAGTTGACTTTTGCCCTATCACAGTCGATTTTTGGACCTCTTGAGCAATTGACTGACCCAACTTTCTCTGTAAGGTTTGAAACTTGACATGGATGAACTTGAGAACATATTAGTACATTGGGGAGCATTTGATACCATTTGGATGTAAGGATATTGATGCAACACAAAACTCTAATTTTGAATTGACTGCCTTAGGAGGTGATTTGATTGTCCAACTCTTGAGCCATCTTGAACAACTTGGAGATGATTCTTGACATGTCTTGAGAAATATGGGAGGGAAAATTTTTGGGTACAACACCACCCCAGTGGTAAAGCGGGCTCCTGTTCACCCCATGGTCCTGGGTTCAAGCCCCAGCGTGACCATTTTGTTATTTTTACATTTTCTGACTCTTTTTTTGTTCTTTTTTGGCAGCATTTGGGCTTTTCATTGGGCTTAACTTATTTTTGCTCATGAATACTCTTTTGTTTACTAATGAACCCCCTGACTTTTTATTTATTTTTTTTCTTTTTATTTATTAATATTAATATTAATATTTATTTTATTGATAAAAAAAGATTAAAAAAAATATTTTTATTTATACTATATACATTTATTTTATTTTCTAGACTAAAACATCAAAAATATTTTTGTTACAAACTTATCTTTTTTTAATTAAATAGATTTAGGCTTATTTTATTTTCTTAAAATAAACATAGAATTTATACTTTTTCCTAATTTAATTAATTTTCATACTATTTAGTTTAATGTTAAAATCTTCTTCATAAAACTTAAAAAATATTTTCTCTTTTAAATTAAATTAGTTTATTTTTTTATTTTTAATAATTAAGCATTTTTTTAGTTCATTAGGATAAGAAATAAAAACTTTTTTTAACAACGACAAAACCAAATAAAATCCATTATTTTTGTATTCATTACTTTATACATTATTCTTTTTCATATTTTGTACATTTATTTATTCAATTCAATATGGTTGTAATAGATTAATTAGGGTTTAATTTCTTGCAATCCCCATTTATACTTTGTACACCCCCCTTCCCACAAATCATGTAATAGCTTAGTATTTTTATCTTCCACAATTTAAATGCTTCATATTCACATGCTAGTAATTAGGGTTTGTATGGAAAGAATAAAATCAATCAAATAGAAAACCCTAATTCAAGACAAAAACAAGCATGAAAACAATACACTTGCACACAAGCACCCCTAGGGTAAAATCCACTTGGTTGCCTTACAAAATGGCAATATTACACATGTGAGGTATCTTAGCAAAAACAAACGAATACAAGATCACAGTCCCTCGATGACGCTATCTAAGTTGCCTTACAAATGATCTTAGTCCCTAAAAGAGAATGCTAAGATGTCTTGCAACATTGCTAGTCATGGTTATACGATGAACTACGCCCGTCCCATTTACATCTAAAGATAGGGTTACTTACCAAATCAATGGTAAGATAACAATGTCAAAGGAAAAGGAAATGTACAAGAAAGACTTTTAAGTAGGTAGAATGCTCCTAATTACTTGCTCCATTTCAAAACAAACCTCCTTGCTATTTTAAAAACAACACCTACACATTTCAAAACATCTTACAAAATTGAAAATATTTTCCAAAGACCAACATCTTTGTATACATTCTTACGAACGAGAATCATTACAACAATTGCCTAAACAATGGCCTCTTTACAAAATACTTTCAAAAACCACACTAAGCACAATTTCAAACAAAAGAAAGTGATCTAGTAAGTAACTAAGAGCCCATGGAAAACCATGGATGAAAAGGGTGCCGATACCTTCCCTTTTCATAAACTACCCCCCCCCCCCCCCCCCGAACTCAAGAAACAATCTCAAAGGTCTTTCCTGTGCTTTTTCACCTTTCCTTTTGGATAAAAGAAAAGTCGGTGGTGACTTTTGCTAACCGCAACATTTACGATCAAACGCAAAACCTTCAATTCAGTTCTCCCACCGTATCACACACATGATATTTAAATGAAATAGTTCCAAGTTTAGAGAGAACTTACCTCTTGAAGCGCTTAAATCGAAGGAAACTGCAAGTGACTTCCTTGGTGGTGAATGGAAGTTCGTTGGGATCTTCCTGACGCTAGTTCAATTACTACCTTGTTTGAACAGTCATTGAATCGAAAGAGGGTATGTGAGTGAATCGAAGGTTCCTCTATAACGGGTAAGGGAGTGAATCAAAAGATTATTATATCATGGTTGGGGGAATGGGTCGAAGATTAGTTATCTGGCCACTAGAGGAGTGAATCAAAGGGTTCACTTAGTGTATGAAGGGGTCTGAGTTTTTTTAGGAATGTTAGGAATATTTGTAAAAAACGTTGGATGGATGTTTGAGAGTTATGAGAAATTCCTCACAACCAGAGTTTTCTTGCAACTATCCAGGGGCCCCTAAGATGTGTGGTGGAGGCTCATATTTATAGATGACTTTGGCTGATGTTTTAGGAGGGAAAACAAAAAAAATTGAACAAAAAAGGCATGATGTTCTTGTAGCTTTTGAGGGGCAGTATTCGTTTGCCAAATTGGTGCAAGAACAAAGGCAGTGTTGCAGGACTACTGTGCAGCAGTTTTGGAGTGTTATGACCAGTGTATCAGGCCTAAACTTGGCAGTACATGGGACTCTGGCCAGCAAGTATCTTTGGACATCTTAACTTTTTGTTTTGACTCCCTAGCCCTATCCTTCGACCAGACTCCTCAATAACAATTCTTTTCAAATCAAAGTGTCCTTCAAATGAATCATTTGTGTATCCTTTGAAGGGGCCTAAATAGGTGTCTTTCGAATAGGCCTTTTCTGCATTCCTTCGAATGGACAAAATGCATGCCCTTGGAGTGGATCACCAGAATATGTCATTCGATTAGGACATCCAGGTATGTCTGGAAAGTCCTTCGAATGTGCCACCATTGTATGTCTTTCGAACGAGATAATAGTTATGTGTCATAGTGTGTTGAAGCAAACTATTTTCAAGGGAGATACTTCCTAGTCGAAACTAACATGAAAGTATCCAATGCTTTGTGGGCGCCATTGCCTTGTGAATTACAGCCTTGGGGGAGCTTTTTGCCTTGTGCATTCTGGCCTAAAGGGAGTCCTGGTTTTTGTGAGTCGAAGGGATCATGCAAAGGGCAAATGGCCTCTGAATCAAAGGAAAGCTTTAGGAGGCTATTGATTTATGACTCTAAACAAACATGCAAGGAGCCTTTGCTCAAACTAAGGCTTGCATGAAGGGATCCATATGCCCAAACGAAAGGTGTAACCAAAACTTTGTATTAAAGGGGACCACATGCCTCAAATGAAGATTGCATGCAGAGCTTGTATTTGAAGGAAACCCCACGCCCCAAACAAAGAATGTATGCAGGTGGTAAAGGGCATAATCGAAGGAACCCGGAAAAGAGGCCTTTGCCTCCTGAATCGAAGGACATCAACAGGAGGCTTTTCCTCTTTGAATCGAAAGAGGCCACAAGGGGTTTCTTTGCCTTGTTCCTACTGGCCTAGTGGGAGTCTCTTGCTTTGGAGCATGCAAGAAGGAAACTACTGTTCAATTGAAGGTTGTATGCATCCAGCCATTACTTTGTGAATCAGAAAAAACATGGAAAGAATTATTTGTCCAATCAATGTAGGCATCAAACTTCCAATCGAAGCAAAGCATGCAGGCCACCATTCCATTTTGAACCATGTGAAGTTTACATGCAGGAGGTCATTGCCTTGTGGATCGAAGGAGGTATAGAGGATGGATCAAAGGAGGCATGAAAGAGACTATAGCCCAATCGAAGTAAGGGGAATATAAGAAAACTTGTTTTTTCTCCAATTTTGTCAAAAAGATTATTTTTATCTGTTTTGCCCTTTTTTAACAGTTTCCTTTTTAACTTGATGCTGGAAAATCCAATTGCACTTGTGAAAGTTTGAATTTTGAGAATCCTTGTGAGAAATGCCTTGAGGAACGAGAGGGCAAATTTTGGGGTGCAACAGCTACCCCTGTTTAATATTCTTAAACATGAAGAGTTAGATTGGCGAGTCTTCCATTCGTGACTTGAAGGTGGCAGATGATTGAACAATAGAGTGCCCAGAAATTTGCACTTGATGATGTGGTGGTTGATTGTGTAGGGAATGGGCTTAAAGATGCCATTTGGAGAAATGATGGATAGTTGTCGGAGATGGGCTTACGAATTCCATCTAAAGGTAATTTTTGACAGAAATTAGACTAAGTCTAAGCTTGACTTCAACTGGAAAAGAATCAAAATAAATTTGGTTGATTTAAGATGAAACAGAAAAAGTGTCTAATGGAACAGAATCAGGATAAACCATTGGTCGATTTAAACAGAACCGGCAGAGGACTTGAATATTCTTTAACTGGAAAGAATCAGGATAAATCATTGGAGCGATTTATCTGAACCAGAAAAAGTGTCTACCATAACGGAATCAGGATAAACCATTAATCGGTTTAAACTGAACCAACAGAGGCCTTGAATATTCTTTAACTGGAAAGAATCAGGATAAATCTTTGGAGCGATTTATCTAAACCAGAGAAAGTGTCTGCCAGAACAGAATCAGGATAAACCATTGATTGATTTAAACTGAAACAACAGAGGTCTTGAATATTCTTTAACTAGAAAGAATCGGGATAAATCTTTTGAGCGATTTATCTGAACCAGAGAAAGTGTCTACCAGAATAGAATCAGGATAAACCATTGATCAATTTAAACTGGAACAGCAGAGGTCTTGAATTTTCTTTAACTGGAAAGAATCAGGATAACTCTTTGGAAAGATTTATCTGAACTAGAGGAAGTGTCTACCAGAAAGGAATCAGGATAAACCATTGATCGATCTAAACTGAACCAGCAGAGGTCTTAAACATTCTTTAACTAGAAAGAATCAAGATAAATCTTTGGAGTGATTTATCTATACCAGAGAAAGTGTCTACCGGAAAGAAATCAGGATAAACCATTGATCAATCTAAACTAAACCAGCAGAGGTCTTGAATATTCTTTAACTGGAAAGAATCAGGATAAATCTTTGGAGCGTTTTATCTGAACCAGAGAAAGTGTCTACCGGAAAGGAATCAGGATAAACCATTGATCGATCTAAACTGAACCAGCAGAGGTCTTGAATATTCTTTAACTGGAAAGAATCAGGATAAGTCTTTGGAGCGACTTATCTGAACTAGAGAAAGTGTCTACCGGAAAGGAATCAGGGTAAAACATTGATCGATTTAAACTAAACTAGCAGAGGTTTGAAGGAAGTATTTGTCATGTAGATAGCCATCCCGTCCTATTTCGGGAATTGACCAACGATCGATTTGTTTACAGATAGTTGTCATATCTTGTCGAAAATTTGTTGATGATAATTTTCTATTGATTGGTGTTTCCTGAAAAGGTAAAGAGTTAGTTGTATGCAATATCATGATGTATGAAATGCATGGCGTAATGATGTTTCTCAAAATAAATGAGATTGTGATATATGCATTTGTGTTTTCGATGCTATGATGTATGAATGCAATGTATGAACATATTAGTTGTTCTGATGCAGTGTTGTTGGACTGGGGAAAATAAATCCCTGACTGATGCTGGGAATGAGGAGTGTAAGTTTTAATATTTTGTTGAAATTGAAGCATTGATAGACGGGTTTCCATTATTAGAGAAATAAACTTTGTTGGGGATGGGAAACGCCGTGCATTGTTTATGGACTTTGCGAAATCCTGATGGGGAATCCTGAGAAGCTGGGTGACTTTCACTGGGGAATCTTTGGAGCGGTAATTAGATATTTTTCTCCGTCGGTGATATGAGAGAACCTGATACCATTAGGCTTCATACTGGAGTTTCGATAGTGATCCTGTAACAGGATGTATCTTCCTCTGCTCCTGTTGGAGAAAGTACCTGCGTGGATTTTATGGAATGGCCTATTATCCTATTTCTTAAAGGAATTAGTAATTGTCTTTATGTTTTCTATTCCCTTTTTTATGCGCTTATTTGTAAACAGTAATTATGTTCAAATTCATATGTTCAAAAATAATCACTGGACGTTTTTGCAAACAAAACAGGAAAGTAAAAGAAAAATAGATAGTTTTCACTTTTAAAGGAATAGCTTTGTATTAACTTGAATAAGCATTTTTGTACAAAGAGACAAACATCCTAGTAAGAGAATGTCATCGTAAGAATGAAAACTAATACAAAGAAAAACCGCTATTTGAAATAATCCCATGGGGTTCCCATTTTGATATTGCCTTTATGTCTCTAAGTGTCTCATCCACTTGTTGCTTTGTCCGAAGCTGATTTGATTGATTAGTACCGTTTGAGTTTGACAATTGATACTGAAGGTTGGCTGTAAGGTGGTCCAATGGGACATATTCATACGCTTTAAATCCCTAACTTTTGCCTAGACTGCCCTTTCAGGTTTTCATTCCACTGGGATACCCTTTTTTGCCCAAGCTGCCTTTTTAGGTTTTCGGCTTGCCGGGTGTACATATTTTTTTTGTATATCCCTAATTTTTACCTAGGCCAGTCAACCTAGCGGGTCTTTTGCATGCGTAGTATCTTTTAACTATGTCCGCGTTTATAGGGTGCGGAAGGTCGTCACCGTCCATAGTGGTTAAGATCATGGCCCCACCAGAAAATATGTTTTTGATCACAAATTGCCCTTCATATGTAGGAGTCCATTTTCCCCTGGGATCACCTTGTGGCAGTATGATACATTTGATTACCAGGTCACTAACTTGATATACCTGATGTCTGACCTTCTTGTTAAAAGCTTTAATCATACATTTTTGGTACATCTGACCATGGCAGACAGCCGTAAGCCTCTTCTCATCGATCAGGTTCAATTGGTTAAGTCGATTTTGAATCCATTCATCTTCATTCAACCCTACATCCTTCATGATTCTCAAAGAAGGTATCTAGACTTCAATTGGTAGGACATCTTCCATACCATATACCAAAGAGAAAGGAGTTTCCCCGGTTGATGTATGCGTCGTGGTACGATAACCGTGGAGAGCAAATGGTAACATCTCATGCCAGTCTTTATAGGTCACTGTCATCTTCTGTATGATCTTTTTGATGGTTTTATTGGTGGATCCTACAACACCATTCATCTTCGGCCGGTAAGGAGAAGAGTTATGATGCTGGATTTTAAATTGCACGCATAGTCCAGTGATCATAGTATTCTTGAGATTGATACCATTATCTGTAATGATTCTCTCCGGAATACCATACCGACAGATAAGATTATATCTGATGAATTGGGCCACAACGTTCTTGGTAACAGAAGCAAATGAAGTTTCCTCGACCCGCTTCATGAAGTAATCAATGGCAACTAGGATGAAGCGGTGTCCATTAGAAGTTGTAGGTCTGATCTCTCCAATCATGTTAATGCCCTACATTGCGAATGACCAATGAGCAGTCAGGACATTTAGAGGAACCGGAGGCACATGTATTTTGTCAGCATAGATCTGGCACTTGTGACAAGTCCATGAATGCTGATAACAATCCGCTTCCATGGTGGACCAATAGTATCCTTCCCGTAGGATCTTTTTAGCCATCGTGTGCCCACTAGAATGGGTGCCAAAGGTACCTTCATGTAAATCAGCCATGATCTTTTCTGCCTCACTCTTGTCTATGCACCTAAGCAAAGTAGAGTCGTGGTTGCGCTTATAGAGGATTCTGTTATTGAGGAAGAATTTAGCAGAGAACCTTCTTAGGAACTTCTTATCATTGACTGAAGCTCCCTCAGGATATTCTTGGGCCTCTAGATATCTTTTAATTTCATGGAACCAAGGTTTGTCCACTACTTCTTCAGTATCAATCTCATGATAGTATGCTGGTTCGACCATCCTTTCAATAGTGATCTGAGGAGCCTCATTATCCCACTTGATTTTGAACATGGATGACATAGTAGCTAGCGTGTTTGCTAGTTGATTTTCCTCTCGTGGAAATTGCTCAAAGGTAATTTCCTCAAAATGTGGGATCAGTGTCAACACATGTTCTTTGTAAGGGATGAGATTAGGATGCTTCGTGTCCCATTCTCCTATGATCTAACTGATTACTAAGACCTAGTCTCCAAATACACTTAAGGATTTGATCCCCAAATCTATGGCAGCTTTGAGACCCATAATACATGCTTCATATTCAGCCATATTATTGGTACAATTAAAACACGGCCTGGCCATGAAGGGAGTATTACAGCCTTCAGGAGATATGATCATATCCCCGATGCCATTCTCGAGTGCGTTGGAAGCTCCGTCAAAAACCATGGTCCATCGGGATCCTTGTTCAGGTCCGTCATACGGTCCGAGTTCTTCATAATTATTTATCAACATGATGTCTTCGTCCGGGAATTTGAAATTCATGGATTGATAGTCATCCACAGCTGTGATACGGTGGGAGAACTGACTTGGGTTTTGCGTTTGTGTTCTCAAATGTTTCGGTTTAGCAAGAGTCGCCACCGACTTTTTATTTTATCCTAAGGAAAGGTCAAAAAGCACAGGAAAGACCTTTGAGATGTTTTCTTGGGTTCGGGGGGTAGATTATGAAAAGGGAAGGTGCTAGCACCCTTTTCATCCATGGTTATCCATAGGCTCTTAGTTACTTGTTTTATATCACTTGCCTTTGCTTTTCAATTGTTTGAAATGGTGCTTTGTGTGCGTGGTTTTGAAAATGTTTTGAAAAAGATGCCTTGTCTAGGCAACCTTTGTAATGATTCTTGTTTGAATATATACAAAGGTGTGTGTCTTTTTTAAAAGATAATTCAATGTTTTGAAATTGTTTTTGAAGTTGTGGTGTGAAGTGTGTTTGAAAAAATGGCAAGGATGTTTTGCAAGATTTTTGATCAAGTAACTAAGAGTTGTCTACCCTATTTTACTCAAAGATTTTCTTGTGTTTTAACCCTTTTAACAGTGTTGTTTCACCATTGTGTTTGATGAACAACCTTGCGTTAGGATGTTAAACGGGACAGGCGCGGGTCATCGTATACAATCATTGAAGGCAACTTGTGAGACGCTCTAGCAATTTTGTAAGGGACGAGATCATTTTATCAAAGGCAACATCGAGGGTCATCAAGGGACTACGATCTTTGTTTATCAAAGGGACATTTGCTAGAGTGTCTCGTACTCGAGGGACATGATTGCATTTTTCCGAAGCAACAAGTGAGGTTACCCTAGAGGTGCAAGTGTGAATTGTGTATTGATTTTCATGCATTTCATCTTTGTGTTAGGTTATCTAGCGGTTGATTTTGAATCTTCGTATACAAACCCTAATTACTATACAGTATATGGAAAGCGATAAATTGCGGGAATTTAAAGTCTAAGTTATTACAAATAAGTATCCGGGGATGGGGGTACAAACGTTTACAAATGGAGATGAGTCTTATCAGAATTGTAATGTCCAAATATTATATTTACAACCAAATCGAATCGCCGCATTCTCAATGTAAAAGTATAACAAGGTATAAGAATCTAAGAGAATCAAAAGTATTGTGAAATGCATATGATTATTTACAAATGATCAAAAGGTTAACCTAATGCAAAATAAGTATTTTTATTATTATTTTCGTGTTTTTGTTAATTATGTATAAACAAAAAGGGTTCTAAAGAGAAAATTAATTAACTTAATAAATTCTATTTTATATATTTTGGTTAATGTTATTTAGGAACTTGTATAAAAAGATTTATTAAACAAAAAGTTTTAAAACAAAAAAATCTATTATTTACATACTTTTAAATGTAATAAATATTAAAAAAGCTATTAATAATATTTTGTACAAAAAAGTTTAATATATTATTTTTATTTAACAAAAGGAATTAGGAATTAGGTTATAAGAAAAAGAAAAGAAAATAAGGTGATAATAATAAAAAATAGTATTGGTTTGTATAAAAAGGTTAAGAAGTTAAATGGGCTTTGAGGAAAATACTTGGCCCAAAATGAAAATTGAAAGAGGACAAGAGGGGTGTGTGGCGCTGAGAGTTTGGGCCTTAGCGTTCAGTTCATGGGGCGGGCCCAGACGCGTTACACAAAGTTTTTGTTAGGCTTTGCATTGGCTTTGCTCAGAACCTAGGTTTACAGTGTTGTGAACGGCGCCGCTCTCCTCTCATCTTCTTCGCTTTTTCATCGTTTCTCAAACGGAGCTTCTGAACATCCTCAACAACCCTTAGGCCACCATAGCGATGCCTCCCTTTCCTCCTCTTCGTGGTTACACGGGGCGATGATCAAAAAGGGTATTGTCTTCCTTTGTTCTTGACGCGTTTTAGTTTTAGGTTTTAATCTTGCATGTTTTAGCTTTTTACATGTGTTGATCTTTGATTGTTTATGATATGAGATATAGAAAAAGGAAGGAGGAGAATGATACCTTGGTGACTGTTTCTGGAGAGGAGGCAAAAGGTTGGACGGTGGCGCTCTCAGGTGGCCGAAGGAGGGAGCGTGATGGTGATGCTAGCTTTTCTGGTACCTCGTATCTTTCCTTCGTTTTGTGATGATAATATTTCTGAAAACGCTACTTCTGAAAATGCTTGCTTCTGATTCTTCCCTTCTTCTTCTCTGAGTATGTTAGTGATGATTAAATCTGAAATGTTGCCTTTGATATGCTCTTTTGTGTTGGCTTTGGATGATGATTTTGTATTTCTGAAAACCCTAGAATGCTTGTTTCTGACTTTCTCCTCTTCTTTGGGCTTGATTGATTGTCAATGATGAGCTTCGTTCTGAGATGCTTTTGATATATTTTTCTTTGTTTTGGTTATGTTGATTCTGATGATGAACTTTTGTTCTGAGGATGCTTGTTTGTTAGCTTCTGACTCTCTTCCTCTCTTGGATTTTGTTGACTGATGGTTTTGCCTATGATGAACCCTGTTCTGAGGCGCTTGTTATTGTTGTGGACTCGTTGTTTGGATTTGTTTGAGTTTTGAGAACACTTGCTTCTGAGTTATTTTTCTTTTCTTTGAAGGAAAGTTTTGCTTGAAGTTTTGATGTTTTAATGGGTTGCTGAGTTTTGGATTGCCTGAAGGTTTCAACAGGTTTGGAAGTTGTGCAGGCTTGGATACAGGCAGGCTGCAAGGCTTATGTTTGAACACAGGTTTGTTGTGTAGGCTTGGATACAGGCAGGCTGCAAGGCTTGTGTTTGAACACAGGTTTATTGTGTAGGCTTGGATACATGCAGGCTTGGATACAGGCAGGCTGCAAGGCTTGTGTTTGAATACAGGTTTGTTTTTTTTTGGCTTGATACAGGTTACTGAGTTTGTTAGTTTGAACTTGCTCTTGTTGTGCAAGTTTGTTTGGCTCTAGGTAGGCTTGCTGTTATGCTTGAAGGCTTGTGATAAACTTGCAGGTTTTTCTTTTGATAGGCTATGCTGTTGTGTTTACAAGCAGTTTGCAGGTTTTACCACTTACAGGTTTTGCTTGCAGTTCAGTTTTTTGTGGTTCTCTCTTTCTCTCCCCCCTCTTTTTTTTGTCTTCCCTTGAATTGTTTTTACATATCTTAAGCCTGTCAAACTGCAAACCTGTTTCACTCTCTCTTTCTCTCTCTATATATAAGCATATTTTATTTCTTAAAGTACTTTTATATTTCTGAAAAGATTGTTGGCTAGGGAAATGATGAAAAGGTGCTTGCTTGCATCTTGGTTTTGCTCTGCATTTTGTACTTCCATATTTCCTGCATTGACAGTTTTGATAGCTTGTTGACAGTTTTTCTGTTTTGATAGCTTCTTGACAGTTTGTTGACAGCTTCTTTGACAGCTTGGTTGATAGCTTCTTTGACAGCTTGGTTGATAGTTTGTGTAACTTAGTTTGCTTTGTTTGACATTGCAACTTAGTTTGTTCAGTTTGAATTTGTGCAGCTTGGTTTGGCATTTTTGTTTGCCATTGTACAACTTGGTGTATTTTTTATGCAGCCTTGTGCCTTCTTTGTGTTTAATTGTATGCTTGCAAAGGATAATTTTACTTTCCTCTTTGTGAACCAAGAAGAGAAATCTTCTTGTGATTTGCAAAGAGGACGAGTAAAACATGATAAAAAACCAAAAAATCTGATTCCGGCCAATAATCTTTAATGATGAGTTTTTAATTGTCTGTCTGAGAATACTTTTCAATTTAACTGTATTGACTTCTTTTTTCTGTCTTTGCAGGTAAATACCAGTTGGGGATCAGAGAAGTATGAAGACTTCAAGAGGCTTAGAAGATAGTTTTATTTTATTTTTAATTATTGTAATAAACATTATTGTAAACACTGTAAATAAATTTACAGTATTCAAATAACATTTGTAACAACAATAAAAATAAATAAAAATCTTTTGTCAGATATTTCAACCTTTCTTTTACACTGTTTATTTATTTATTTAAATCTCTTGAATTAAAATGACTGGAAATGCATCCCAATTATTTTAACTTAGATAAAATAAATAATTAATAAACGTTGTAGTCTCACAACCTCGCATTAACCAGCAATACGCCCGACATTCCAATTAATCACACGCTTTGCACAGTTAAACAAACAAACGTCCATACACCTTTCACTTTACTGATCAAACCAACGTTCCACCCTTTCAAATCAAAAGCCTCAGCTTCTATCCCAGATGTTTAGGCTTTGAGAAACAAATAACAATCTTGAACAAACGTCAAAACAATGTGATAGTCAATTGAAATACTGTGGATTCAATTCCTTCTGAGAATGCGCGTGCAAACCCTAATTTTGGATTTACTGTCAAAGAAACGTCTGCTTGATCAAACCCTGAGCCAAACTCAACCAAATCAATAGAAACCCTAATAATCTGTTTGACTGATAAGGAGAAGTCAGCTTGACTGATTCCAATGAATAGAAACCCTAATTTTGGATTGACTGACTCAAAATTAATGGAAATCCTAATTTTGGATAGACTGATAAGAAAAGTCTGTTTGACCGATTCTTGAGCCAATCTGAAAAATCAGGGAAAACCCGAAGCTGTGATTTCTTGCGAAAAAAGAGGAGGTAAAATTTTGGGGTACAACAGTTGCCCCTGTTCAATCTTCTTGAACCTAAAGAGTTAGATGGCAGTTTTGCCTTTCACGACTCGAAGGTAAAATAAGATTGGACACTAGAGTGCCTCAAAAATTTTGCACTCGTCAAAGCGTAGTTGAGGGAATGGGCTTAAAGATGCCATTTGGAGATGTGACAGAATCTTGTCGGAGATGGGCTTAACGATGCCATCTGGAGGTGTGAAAGAAGTCTTACTAGAGATGGGCTTAAAAGATGCCATCCAAGATTGTTTGTTGAACTGTATGTCGTTGGTGAGTGGGTGAGTATCAGAAAGGTGTCCATGTTTTGGAATATCTCTGAGCTAGGGGTCTGAATAAGCAATAGATTGACATCCATGTTTGGAGAATCCGTAAACTGTTTTCAAAAGTTGAAGTTGAATAAGCAATAGATCAGCCTCCATGTTGGGAAGCATCCGTAAACTGTTTTCAAAAGTTGAAGTCTGTATGAGCAGCAGAATGACTTCCGTGGCGATTGCACTGGGGAGAATCAAGTTGCTGGTGTAAAGGACAGAATGGCATCCGTGTCTGGCGCGTATCTGAACTTTGAGGTTGATAGTTGAATCTAAATGAGGGATAGAATGGCCGCTGTGTCTGGGGTGTATCTAGTCTGTATCGGATTGCTGAAGTCTGAATGAATAGCAGAATGACCGCCGTGTCTGGGGTGTATCTGTACTGTATCTGAGCAATTGTTAACAAGAGCCTTTTAATCTTATCCTGAAAAGGGTAAAATGTTAGCTAAAACACAAAGTTATGTTGCATGATATGTATGATGCAATGAATTGTGTTTCATCAATGTTTATGATATATGAATGAAATGGATGCGCATGTAAGCTGAGTAGCTATCTTGCCGTGGAAGATAAATCCTGGTAGCTGGAGATAACGGAATCTTTGACTGTTGTCGGGGAAAATAAATTCATGACCGATGTTGGGGATTCCAAAAATCTTTGATTACTGAAGATGAGAAATCCTTGTTACCTGTTGACTGCTTGGGGAATAAGAATTTTGTGGGGGAATAGCCATACTGTTGCGGAATGGCTATCCTGTTGGAGAGTAAAAACTCAGGACTCTGGGAAAAGCTTACTCCTGTCTGGAAGAAGTTCAGGTTTAGGTTGTATGTCGCTTTAAGAATGAGAAACTTCATTCTGTCGGGAATATCAGGAAGTTGAATTGTATGTTGAGAAACAGGAAGGTATCTGCGTTTAGAGCATCTCTGGGTTGAGGATAAATTCTGAATAAGTGACAGAATGGCAACCGTGTCTAGAGCGTATCTGGACTGTATCTGAAGTTGAGATCTGTATGAGTAGCAGAATGACTTCCGTGTCTGGAGTGTATCTGAAACTGTAACTGGGATCTGAATGAGTGACAGAATGGCAACCGTGTCTGGAGCGTATCTGGACTGTATCTGAAGTTGAGATCTGTATGAGTAGCAGAATGACTTCCATGTCTGGAGTGTATATGAAACTATAACTGGGATCTGAATGAGTGACAGAATGGAAACCGTGTTTGGAGCATATCTGGACTGTATCTTGGAGTTGAGATCTGTATGAGTAGCAGAATGACTTCCGTGTCTGGAGTGTATCTGAAACTGTAACTGGGATCTGAATAAGTGACATAATGGCAACCGTGTCTGGAGCATATCTGGACTGTATCTTGGAGTTGAGATCTGTATGAGTAGCAGAATGACTTCCGTGTCTGGAGTGTATCTGAAACTGTAACTATGATCTGAATGAATGACAGAATGGTAACCGTGTCTGGAGCGTATCTGGACTGTATCTGGTGTTGAGATCTGTATGAGTAGCAGAATGACATCCGTGTCTAGAGTGTATCTGAAACTGTAACTGGGATCTGAATGAGTGACAGAATGGCAACCGTGTTTGGAGCGTATCTGGACTTTATCTGGTGTTGAGATCTGTATGAGTAGCAGAATGACTTCCGTGTCTGGAGTGTACCTGAAACTGTAACTGGGATCTGAATGAGTGACAGAATGGCAACCGTGTTTGGAGCGTATCTGGACTGTATCTTGGAGTTGAGATCTGTATGAGTAGAAGAATGACTTTTGTGTCTGGAGTGTATCTGAAACTATAACTGGGATCTGAATGAGTGACAGAATGGCAACCGTGTCTGGAGCATATCTGGACTATATCTTGGAGTTGAGATCTGTATGAGTAGCAGAATGACTTCTGTGTCTGGAGTGTATCTGAAACTGTAACTGTGATCTGAATGAGTGACAGAATGGCAACCGTGTCTGGAGCGTATCTGGATTGTATCTGGTGTTGAGATCTGTATGAGTAGCAGAATGACTTCCGTGTCTGAAGTGTATCTGAAACTGTAACTGGGATCTGAATGAGTGACAGAATGGCAACCGTGTCTGGAGCGTATCTGGACTGTATCTGGTGTTGAGATCTGTATGAGTAGCAGAATGACTTCCGTGTCTGGAGTGTATCTGAAACTGTAACCGGGATCTGAATGAGTGACAGAATGGCAACCGTGTCTGGAGCGTATCTGGACTGTATCTGGTGTTGAGATCTGTATGAGTAGCAGAATGACTTCCGTGTCTGGAGTTTATCTGAAACTGTAACTGGGATCTGAATGAGTGACAGAATGGCAACCGTGTCTGGAGCGTATCTAGACTATATCTGCAGTTGAGAGATTTCTTAAAATCTTGACTGGACTGCCCCAGATTTACTGGACTTTGAAAGATTTGTTGAAATCTTGACTGGACTGCCCCAAATTTGTTGGACAATACTAAACCAAGTCCCTTTTTGTTGACGGGAGATTTTTGCAACGGGAGTATCATCCCACTTGAAGTGATTTTAACTCACTGAGAGAGCTTTCGTTCCTCCGAACATTCACTGTATGAATTTCTTCGCTGTTTAAACAAGTAAACCATGTGCAAACAATGATATTCAAATAATGCAAAGTTTATGCTTGTCTCGAAGTTTTGAAAAATGCGCTTTTTTAGCAGAAAACTTTTTATAAGACAAATTCAACACAAGATTTAGAGCAAAGCCTTACAGGAGTCAGGATACCTTTTGTAACAGTATGCTTTCGAACTAACCCACGCTTCAATTAGGACTTTTAAAGGGTTGTAACATGGCTTGGTTCACGGTTTAAGAAACAAAGGATAAAGGCTCAAAGTATATTTGTTCCCACCCGCTCTTCGTGATGTCCTTCAGTCATAAACTCAGTTAATTGTGCGTCGAACTCTATTCGAGTTTGGAACGACTTTTTGGTGATGGCTCACACCAGTTGAATTTTGGAGGGCAGTCATTTTTGCAACATTTTTCATGTTGTTGAGGATTTTTAATGACCTATTTCTTTTGATTTATTATCCCTAACTTTTGCCTGATTGTTCCTATTTTCGAGATTACAGTCAGCGGGATGCCCCAGCTTTCTTAAGCCTTTTTTATAGGTTTTGGCTCAGTGGGCTTTTCTTTTTTGAGAGATAATGACTGCCTATGAGATAAGGAACCATCACTGTCTTTTGGTTCCGAAGGAATGTTTTTTGATGTCGTTCGTTGTACTACGAACTGAGAGTTTGCGACTTCAATGCGCATCTTTTTTTGGATTAACTGAGAGACTACCCTGCCCCAGGTTTAAATCAAAGGTTTTAATTTGTGTTTAAAACAAAAAACTCCTACTTCTTTGGCTCGAAGGGGTTGACTAGGGATTATCTTCCTTATAACTCCAGTGTTTAGGATTTGAAAGAAATGCTTGTACATCGTCAGCAAGGTCTGTTCAAAAGCATACTGTATGAGATTACGGTATTATTTCGTCATCCTCCCTCTAAAGGTTTGTAGCTTTTTATCAAGAGTTAAATATCATAAAGAAAGCACAAGAATAGTGAAAACGAATGGATGAATTCAAGATAAACATATGCAATGCATTAATGAAACAAAGTTTGACATCAACAAATAATTGTTTAAATAACAAAATAAATTACAACTTGAAAATTCAAATGGAACAAAAGTCTCTCAGTTCGAGCTTTGTCATTTCAGGTGGAGAACCCTTAGCGGAAGATTTTCATCTCGCCATCCGGCATGAATTCCAACACTCCTTCGTCGATCAAGTCTTGGATCTTATTTTTCAAAGCCCAACAGTCATCGGTGTCATGTCCAGGACTATGGGAGTGGTATACACAAAACGCGTCGGGGTGATAGCTAGGAGTAGAGGTATTGGGTTTCCGAATAGGATCCCTTAAAGCAAGCAGGTTGACCTCCAACAAGCGTTTCAGTATCAGAGATGATGGTATGTCAGTCTCAGAGAAATGTCTTCCAGACGTATTTTTCTTACGCCGATTACCCTGTTGACGCTGACGAGGTTGTTGCTGGGCTTGTGACCCTGAAGCAAGTTGAGGAGCTTTTCCCTTGTCTTCTTGTCTCAAAGCGGGTTGAATGATGACTTGATCTTCAACCTTAGGTGTTTGCCCCACTTGTTTGTCCAGAAGCAGTTTATTGACGAGAACCCTGAGCTCTTCTTGTCTTTGAGCCAGGTCTTGAATGAGAGCCATCTGGCCCACCAGTTGTCCCATCATCTGGATCTTCATTGTTGCCAGCTCAAACTGTAGTTCCTCCAACTGATCATTCCTGATACTGCTTGAATTCCCTAGGACCATGCCCCTTGTGAGGAGAGCTTTCACTTCTTCTTGCCCCTGGGACAGGTTAAAGAACATTTCTTGAAGTTGAGCATTTTGATCCTGGATATCTTTGACAGTCCTTTCTAGAGCCATCTCTACTGAAATAAACAGTAGGAGTATAAGGAAACCTGAAAAGGAGAACCTATTATGATACAATGCATGATATGTGGATGCATGTTTTCAAGGATCTCTCGGGGTAAACACAATAAAATGTTAGAGGTTGAACTTTGATCAACATCTTTGATTGGAGAACTTTGCACCGGTGGATGTCTTTCCACTAGAATCAAGCTCACCATGTCGAGTGGGTCATAGCCCCTGATTCAAGTTGTTGCACTTGATTTTTGACGGCGTTTGTTTAGAGGAGAACCCTCTTGCCTTTTGGTAGACGTCTGGTTCAACGTGACCCTGCATCAAAAGACCCTCGAGATCCTTTAAATGGTTATTGAAAATGTTATGGTATGATGTTATGATGTTATGTACATGTATGCAAAGGTAAGCAAGGGTATATATAGACAGTCATATTCACACAAAGCAAACAAGTCCTTAGGTTTAGGCTTGCATGGGGTTTGTAGGTAAGTACCCTCTTGAATTTAGTTGGCTCAACCTGTCCTAAAATAGAAACCAAGTTCTAAGGAGCTCAATATCACTGGATTATTTTCTATGTTCATTGTTTTGGTTTAGCCACTTAACTGGCGACCAAAATATTCCAAGAAAACAATCCTCAATGAGTGTAGTATCGAGTATCTACCAACTTCGGACTGCACCAAAGTCGGTCATCTCACTACCCCTAAAAAGGCCAAGATGGTCAAGTAAGGTTCTAAGAGTTCGTCAGTGCTTCATGACATCACTCAGTGGCCCCGTATTCTCCTTGACTATTCAAGGGCTACCGGTACCCACAAATATGTCACACTAACATAGCTACTTCTTCAACCATGTCGGTATACCCCGCACAGTTCCCTCACAGTTTATTGCTATTTACCTTAAAAGGTGCCCCCAAATCCGGGTGTAGGATTTACAACAAACCCAAACAAGGAACCCAAAAAGTAAAGTAATCAAAGAAATCAAAGCAAGCATGTAAATGTGATCTAAAACCCTAAGGTAACCCCACTTTTAGAGTTTGTCCCCAGCAGAGTCGCCAGTTCTGTGATACGGTGCGAGAACTGACTTGGGTTTTGCATTTGTGTTCTCAAATGTTTCGGTTTAGCAAGAGTCACCACCGACTTTTTATTTTATCCTAAGGAAAGGTCAAAAAGCACAGGAAAGACCTTTGATATATTTTCTTGGGTTCGGGGGGTAGATTATGAAAAGGGAAGGTGCTATCACCCTTTTCATCCATGGTTATCCATGGGCTCTTAGTTACTTGATTTAGATCACTTGCCTTTGCTTTTCAATTGTTTGAAATGGTGCTTTGTGTGCGTGGTTTTGAAAATGTTTTGAAAAAGATGCCTTGTCTAGGCAACCTTTGTAATGATTCTTGTTTGAATATATACAAAGGTGTGTGTCTTTTTGAAAAGATAATTCAATGTTTTAAAAGTTGTTTTGAAATTGTTTTTGAAGTTATGGTGTGAAGTGTGTTTGAAAAAATGGCAAGGATGTTTTGCAAGATTTTTGATCAAGTAACTAAGAGTTGTCTACCCTATTTTACTCAAAGATTTTCTTGTGTTTTAACCCTTTTAACAGTGTTGTTTCACCATTGTGTTTGATGAACAACCTTGCGTTAGGATGTTAAACGGGACAGGCGCGGGTCATCGTATACAATCATTGAAGGCAACTTGTGAGACACTCTAGCAATTTTGTAAGGGACGAGATCGTTTTATCAAAGGCAACATCGAGGGTCATCAAGGGACTACGATCTTTGTTTATCGAAGGGACATTTGCTAGAGTGTCTCGTACTCAAGGGACATGATTGCATTTTTCCGAAGCAACAAGCAAGGTTACCCTAGAGGTGCAAGTGTGAATTGTGTATTGATTTTCATGCATTTCATCTTTGTGTTAGGTTATCTAGCGGTTGATTTTGAATCTTCGCATACAAACCCTAATTACTATACAGTATATGGAAAGCGATAAATTGCGGGAATTTAAAGTCTAAGTTATTACAAATAAGTATCCGGGGATGGGGGTACAAACGTTTACAAATGGGGATGAGTCTTATCAGAATTGTAATGTCCAAATATTATATTTACAACCAAATCGAATCGCCGCATTCTCAATGTAAAAGTATAACAAGGTATAATAATCAAAGAGAATCAAAAGTATTGTGAAATGCATATGATTATTTACAAATGATCAAAAGGTTAACCTAATGCGAAATAAGTATTTTTATTATTATTTTCGTGTTTTTGTTAATTATGTATAAACAAAAAGGGTTCTAAAAAGAAAATTAATTAACTTAATAAATTCTATTTTATATATTTTGGTTAATGTTATTTAGGAACTTGTATAAAAAGATTTATTAAACAAAAAGTTTTAAAACAAAAAAATCTATTATTTACATACTTTTAAATGTAATAAATATTAAAAAAACTATTAAGAATATTTTGTACAAAAAAGTTTAATATATTATTTTTATTTAACAAAAGGAATTAGGAATTAGGTTATAAGAAAAAGAAAAGAAAATAAGGTGATAATAATAAAAAATAGTATTGGTTTGTATAAAAAGGTTAAGAAGTTAAATGGGCTTTGAGGAAAATACTTGGCCCAAAATGAAAATTGAAAGAGGACAAGAGGGGTGTGTGGCGCTGAGAGTTTGGGCCTTAGCATTCAGTTCATGGGGCAGGCCCAAACGCGTTACACAAAGTTTTTGTTAGGGTTTGCATTGGCTTTGCTCAGAACCTAGGTTTACAGTGTTATGAACGGCGCCGCTCTCCTCTCATCTTCTTCGCCTTTTCATCGTTTCTCAAACGGAGCTTCTGAACATCCTCTCCAACCCTTAGGCCACCAGAGTGATGCCTCCCTTTCCTCCTCTTCGTGGTTACACAGGGCGATGATCAAAAAGGGTATTGTCTTCCTTTGTTCTTGACGCGTTTTAGTTTTAGATTTTAATCTTGCATGTTTTAGCTTTTTACATGTTTTGATCTTTGATTGTTTATGATATGAGATATAGAAAAAGGAAGGAGGAGAATGATACCATGGTGACTGTTTCTGGAGAGGAGGCGAAAGGTTGGACGGTGGCGCTCTCGGGTGGCTGGAGGAGGGAGCGTGATGGTGATGCTAGCTTTTCTGGTACCTCGTATCTTTCCTTCGTTTTGTGATGATAATATTTCTGAAAATGCTACTTCTGAAAACGCTTGTTTCTGATTCTTCCCTTCTTCTTCTCTGAGTACGTTAGTGATGATTAAATCTGAAATGTTGCCTTTGATATGCTCTTCTGTGTTGGCTTTGGATGATGATTTTGTATTTCTGAAAACCCTAGAATGCTTGTTTCTGACTTTCTCCTCTTCTTTGGGCTTGATTGATTGTCAATGATGAGCTTCGTTCTGAGATGCTTTTGATATATTTTTCTTTGTTTTGGTTATGTCGATTCTGATGATGAACTTTTGTTCTGAGGATGTTTGTTTGTTAGCTTCTGACTCTCTTCCTCTCTTGGATTTTGTTGACTGATGGTTTTGCCTATGATGAACCCTGTTCTGAGGCGCTTGTTATTGTTATGGACTTGTTGTTTGGATTTGTTTGAGTTTTGAGAACACTTGCTTCTGAGTTGTTTTTCTTTTCTTTGAAGGCAAGTTTTGCTTGAAGTTTTGATGTTTTAATGGGTTGCTGAGTTTTGGATTGCCTGAAGGTTTCAATAGGTTTGGAAGTTGTGCAGGCTTGGATACAGGCAGGCTTGGATACAGGCAGGCTGCAAGGCTTGTGTTTGAACACAGGTTTGTTGTGTAGGCTTGGATACAGGCAGGCTGCAAGGCTTGTGTTTGAACACAGGTTTGTTGTGTAGGCTTGGATACAGGCAGGCTTGGATACAGGCAGGCTGCAAGGCTTGTGTTTGAACACAGGTTTGGTTTTTTGGCTTGATACAGGTTACTGAGTTTGTTAGTTTGAACTTGCTCTTGTTGTGCAAGTTTGTTTGGCTCTAGGCAGGCTTGCTGTTATGCTTGAAGGCTTGTGATAAACTTGCAGGTTTTTCTTTTGATAGGCTATGCTGTTGTGTTTACAAGTAGTTTGCAGGTTTTACCACTTGCAGGTTTTGCTTGCAGTTCAGTTTTTTGTGGTTCTCTCTTTCTCTCCCCCCTCTTTTTTTGTCTTCCTTTGAATTGTTTTTATATATCTTAAGCCTGTCAAACTGCAAACCTGTTTCACTCTCTCTTTCTCTCTATATATATAAGCATATTTTATTGCTTAAAGTACTTTTATATTTCTGAAAAGATTGTTGGCTAGGGAAATGATGAAAAGGTGCTTGCTTGCATCTTGGTTTTGCTCTGCATTCTGTACTTCCATATTTCCTGCATTGACATTTTTGGTAGCTTGTTGACAACTTTTCTGTTTTGATAGCTTCTTGACAGTTTGTTGAAAGCTTCTTTGACAACTTGGTTGATAGCTTCTTTGACAGCTTGGTTGATAGTTTGTGTAACTTAGTTTGCTTTGTTTGACATTGCAACTTAGTTTGTTCAGTTTGAATCTGTGCAGCTTGGTTTGGCATTTTTGTTTGCCATTGTACAGCTTGGTGTATTTTTTATGCAGCCTTGTGCCTTCTTTGTGTTTCATTGTATGCTTGCAAAGGATAATTTTACTTTCCTCTTTGTGAACCAAGAAGAGAAATCTTCTTGTGATTTGCAAAGAGGACGAGTAAAACATGATAAAAAACCAAAAAATCTGATTCCGGCCAATAATCTTTAATGATGAGTTTTTAATTGTCTGTCTGAGAATACTTTTCAATTTAACTGTATTGACTTCTTTTTTCTGTCTTTGCAGGTAAATACCAGTTGGGGATCAGAGAAGTATGAAGACTTCAAGAGGCTTAGAAGATAGTTTTATTTTATTTTTAATTATTGTAATAAACATTATTGTAAACACTGTAAATAAATTTACAGTATTCAAATAACATTTGTAACAACAATAAAAATAAATAAAAATCTTTTGTCAGATATTTCAACCTTTCTTTTACACTGTTTATTTATTTATTTAAATCTCTTGAATTAAAATGACTGGAAATGCATCCCAATTATTTTAACTTAGATAAAATAAATAATTAATAAACATTGTAGTCTCACAACCTCGCATTAACCAGCAATACGCCCGACATTCCAATTAATCACACGCTTTGCACAGTTAAACAAACAAACGTCCATACACCTTTCACTTTACTGATCAAACCAACGCTCCACCCTTTCAAATCAAAAGCCTCAGCTTTTATCCCAGATGTTTAGGCTTTGAGAAACAAATAACAATCTTGAACAAACGTCAAAACAATGTGATAGTCAATTGAAATACTGTGGATTCAATTCCTTATGAGAATGCGCGTGCAAACCCTAATTTTGGATTTACTGTTAAAGAAACGTCTGCTTGATCAAACCCTGAGCCAAACTCAACCAAATCAATAGAAACCCTAATAACCTGTTTGACTGATAAGGAGAAGTCTGCTTGACTGATTCCAATCAATGGAAACCCTAATTTTGGATTGACTGACTTAAAATCAATGGAAACCCTAATTTTGGATAGACTGATAAGAAAAGTCTGTTTGACCGATTCTTGAGCCAATATGAAAAATCAGGGAAAACCCGAAGCTGTGATTTCTTGTGAAAAAAGAGGAGGGCAAATTTTGGGGTACAACAACAGCCTATTGAGCTAAATGATCAGCTAGTACACTTCCCTTTATTGCTTTTTGGGTAGTGTACTGAATGTCGTATTTGGTCAGGACCATCTGCCATCTTGCTATTCTTCCAGAGAGGGCGGGCTTCTCGAATATGTATTTAATAGAATCCATCTTGGATATCAATAAGGTAGTGTGAGTCAGCATATACTGTCTTAGCTTGCGAGCAGCCCATGCCAGGGCGCAGCAAGTTTTCTCGAGAAGTGAATATTTGGTTTCACAGTCGGTAAACTTTTTTCTCAGGTAGTATATTGCATGCTCTTTTCGGCCAGACTCGATATGCTGCCCCAGCAGACACTCCATTGAATTTTCCAAAACTGTTAGGCACATGATCATAGGTCTTCCCTCAACTGGCGGCATCAAAATGGGAGGCTCTTGAATGTACTCCTTGATCCTGTCAAAGGAAGCCTGGCAGTCGTCATTCCATTCCACTACTTGATCTTTCTTCAGTAATTTAAAGATTGGTTCACAAGTAGCGGTTAGATGGGAAATAAATACGGCGATGTAGTTTAGTCGTCCTAAGAATCCCATAACTTCCTTATCAGTACGAGGAGAGGGCATTTCTTGTATTGATTTTACCTTTGCAGGGTCTACTTCAATACATTTGCTGCTGATAACGAAGCCGAAGAGCTTACCAGATCTTACTCCAAAAGTGCATTTATTCGGGTTCAACCTTAGTTTATATTTCTTCAGTCTTTCGAATAGCTTTTGTAGGTGGTCAAGGTGTTCCTCTTCATTTTGAGATCTGGATATCATATCATCCACGTAGACCTCTATCTCGTTATGGATCATATCATGAAACAAAGCTACCATAGCACGCTGATAGGTTTCCCCGACGTTCTTTAGCCCAAATGGCATAACTTTGTAACAGAACGTGCCCCACTGTGTGACGAAGGTCATTTTCTCCATGTCTTCAGGTGCCATTTTGATCTGATTGTATCCGGAGGAGCCACCCATGAAGGATAATACTTTATGTTGTGCGATGTTGTCAACCAGAATATCGATGTGGGGAAGCAGGAAGTCATCCTTGGGGATTTCCCTACTCAGGTCTCTATAATCCATACACATACGTACCTTACCGTCCTTCTTAGGTACCAGAACGACATTGGCAACCCATTATGGATAATAGGTGACAGCTAAGAATCTGTCGTTGAACTTCTTCATGACTTCAGTCTTGATTTTTTCTTACATTTTTGGCCGCATACGACGAATCTTCTGTTTCACTGGAGGGCAGTCTTCTTTTGTCGGCATACGATGGACCATGATATCAGTGTCGAGTCATGGCATATCTTCGTATAACCATGCAAGGACTTCAACATAGTCATGTAGTATCTGAGTTAAACGCTTCTTGACACTGTGCTCCAGATTGGCACCTATCTTAACTTCTTTCTTGTCCTCTTCAGTACCTAAGTTAACTGTTTCAACTGACTCTTTGTGGGGTTGTATTGTCCTTTCTTCCTAATGTAACAACGTAGCAAGTTCCTCTGGTACCTAACAATCTTCCTCACCTTCGTCCTCGGCTTGGTAGATCGGATTTTCAAAGTTATAATAGGCGATAGTAGAACCGTTACCCGTGGGATCCCGAGTGGATGTGGATCTGTATTTCAATATGTGAGTGTGTGTAAGAGCATAGCTATCTTTGATAAAATAAAAGGTAAAAAAGAAAATAAAGAGCATAAAATTTTCATGCAAAAATGTCCCATGATTTATTAATGACATATGAAGATGAAGTAACAACCCTCACAGATGGACCATTGTGCCTCAGGTAAGACACAGGGTTTTAAAGTTTAAATTGTTTAAATATTACAAGTCCGAAAATTTAAAATACAATTAATCTTGAATAAAAGTAATAGGAACAAAATCTTTGGCCTCCCAATTGTTGAGTCCACCGCCGATGGTTGGAAAAATCCACTCGTCCATGTCACAGCTACTATCAGTGTCATCCAATGCATTGACTCCTTGATTGTTGATGCGTAATGATGGTCCCCCAATGCGAGTACGTTGAACAGCTCTTTGGGCCTCCGAGGTAAAACCCATACCAAACTTATTAGATTTGTAGGGAATATCCGGAAGTTGACCCCAGTTGGTACATCCATCTCCCTCGACTAATGCTCTAGCATCTTTCAGAGAATCCATTTTTAATGGGGGTCTGGTAATCTTCAGAGTCTTGGTAGCAGTCTTGGTCATAGAAACCGTCTGTGGAACCTCCTCAAAATTCTAACAAGGGGTTTCAATGAATTCGCCGTCCATTTTAACATACCTGAAAGAGTTTAGGTGACTAACCATGTATTCCTCCTCCCCATGGACTGTGATAATCTTTCCCTTGACTAGGTACTTCAACATCTGATGTAGGGTAGAAGTGACAGCACCAGCCCTATGGATCCAAGGTCGACCCAATAAATAGGAATAAGATGGGCGGATATCCATCACATAGAAGGTTTAATCAAAATTCTGAGTTCCAACTTTGATAGGGATGTCCACCTCCCCGTGCATCGTTCTTTTAGAACCATCGAAGGCCCTCACCAGAATGTTGTTGGGCTTCAATGTGAGTCCTTCGCAATCTAACCGGTCAAGAGCATTCTTGGGTAAGACATTCAGCGATGAATCTGTATCCACCAGAATGTGGGCTAATGTAGTGCCCCTACACTCAATGGAGACATGCAGGGCACCATTGTGTTTCCTTCCTTTGGGAGTTAAATCAGCGTCAGAAAAACCCAGTCCATTATCAACAGTTAGAATGGCCACACAATTCTTGAATTGATCAATGGAGGTCTCTTGGGGCACGTGGGCGGTTTTCAGAAATTTTACTAAGGCCTTAGTGTGGGCCTCAGAGCACAAAAGTAAGGTCAACATTGATATTTTTGAGGGGGTCTGCCCCAATTTCTCCATGATGTTGTAATCACTTTTCTTGATTATTTTTAATATCTCTTCCATTTATCTTTTATAAGCTTCAGGGGTGACTTCTGGATGCGCCTTCGTCTGGACAGGCTCAACCAATACCTCTTTGCCCCATGTCTCGACCGACTCGGTAGTAGGGATAACAGTAGGATTAACAATAGGAGTAACACTAGGAATATTGACAGGAGAGGTAGCGGGAATAATTACAAGAGTAGCAATGGTCTTTGGAGATATCTCGGGGGAGAAAACCCTTCCATTTTTCGTTATCTTATAGGTCCTCACGATATTGTCGATGTCAGGATCAGTACCTTCAGCAACTTTGTCTTTGATAGCCAATAGATCTTGCTTGACGTCATGGTAATAGATGACAACCCCATAGTTCTAGGGATTAGCTTTATCCGAGGAATATGGTATTGGCCCCGTCATGGTGATAATTAGGGGAGCAAACTTTGGAACAGATGTAATCCTGACGGGTCTTTTGGTGGAGACCCTGGGAGGATTGTCGGAAATGGTGATTATTGAAACATCTTCACATGAATTTCTGGCAAGAGAAACTTTCTTGAACATGATTTCTTTGTTAACCATCATACGCTGGACGCCCACCTTTAGTAACAAACAGCCATCTGGCAGAGACATACATAAGTGACAACTTTCATCATAGCCCGGAAATAAACCGGATTGCAATAGATTCTGTTTAACAGTCAAAAGGGGAGTAGTTAATTCATCCACGGAGGAAACAAAACAGTCATCATCAACAACATTGACACCTTTTCCATGTTTGGGCATTGGCGCCGTTATTACATTAGGTGTTTCTGGAGGGTCGAACTCAATCTCTTTCGCCTTGATAAGGTCTTGTACCTTATTCTTCAGGGCCTAACAATCTTTTGTATCATGTTTGGGAATTTCAGAATGATATGCACATCGAGCATTCGGGTTGTAGTGGGGAGAAGCAGTATTGGGGTTCTTGGGAGCTGGAACTTCCTTTAGAGTCACCAGATTGGACTTCAATAGATATGGCAAAACTTGGGACAAGGTCATGTTGATTTGGGTGAATCGTCTTATGGGTGCCTCTGGCCTGCGTAGATGGTTTCACTGTTGATTTGATACAGGATTGGAGATCATAACAGCCCCTATCGTCGGACGCTGTTCAGTTTTGTTTTGATTCCTGTGGCTATAAGAAACACTGACCTCCTTCTTTTTAGTGAAGGGTTTCTTCATCTTGCTTTAGGATGCATCCCTTTGAATTTTTCCGCTCTTAATACTAGCTTCTACCCGCTCACCAGTCATGATTAGTTCAGTAAATCCAGCCGAAGAGCTTCCGATCAGATGGTTGAAGAATGGACCAGAGAACATGCCCAAGAACATATCCACCAACTCTCTGTCAGATAAAGGGGCCTGGACTCTTCCTGCGAGATCCCTCCATTTCTGGGCATAATTTTTGAAACCCTCACCAGAACCAATAGACATACCTTGCAGTTGTGTTCGAGTTGGATCTAGGTCAGCATTATACTGGTACCGCTTGTAAAAAGCAGCAGCCAGATCCTCTCGATTGTGAATATTAGTTCCTTCTAACTGATAGAACCAATCCAACTGCGTCCCTGACAAACTTTCTTGGAAGAAATGTACCCATAGGTTCCTATCAGCAGTATGGGGTTGAATCTTCCTGACGTATGACCTTAAATGCAACTTAGGACAAGAGATACCGTCATATTTAGCAAATGTATGGACCTTGAATTTCTGTGGGATAACCACCCCTGAAACAAGTCCTAGCTCTTCAAAATCCAGTCTGAGTACCCTCTAGATCTCCATAGCATTGAGGCGATCCTCTAACTGTTTGTATTTATCATTAGCAGGAGGATACTGTTCTTCAGAGTAGTCAGCTTCATCTTCCTCAGACTCTGGGTTGTCATTTGCTTCATTGTTCTTTCCTTCTTGATTATCCCCTTCACCCGACGAGGTTGCGAAATCTAGAGTTTGCTTCGCTGGTCCTCTGAACCTTCTTCCCAAATTCTAAATGTCAACTGGTTTCTTCACCTTCTTCTTCTTATCTTTGATCATAAGAGCCTTTAGATCCTCTTATCCTTTATCTAGAGCCGAGAACATTTGTTGGAATTGAGCATTCTGTGCTTGAAGATCCTTTACTGTCTGTTCAATATCCATCTCACTGAAATAAACAGTAGAAAGATAAGGAGACCTGTTGTGAAAAACTTGTTTGTGTTATGATGAATGAAAATGCATATGCGAATGATTTCAAGGAAACTAGAAGATTTAAATTTGCTTAGACAAAAAGAAACACACATTGCATTAATAAATCCAAGTTTGATTACATCATGCCTCTTTGGGATTACAATGAAAGAAATACAAAAATAAAACTCCTTAGACAAAAATGTCGAACGCATCCTCCTCGGCGTAATATAGGCATTCAAACTTCTCTCTTCATGAAGCTGCTTTGTGAGTTCCAGAATTTTCTTCTCGCTCGCGTGGAACTAGGCTTCGAAGGTGTCTCTCTCTTCCTTTAGCTAAATCCAATCCTTTTGCAAGTCTTCAAGAGAGGTAGGCATGTTGGGATAAAGGACAGTATACGGGACATCTCCTTCAACAATAGGCTCCATGATAACAGGCAGGATGGAGGGGTAAGGCATTACGAGACTCTGAGCACGAGTTCGTACCCACCTAAGGTAAGGCTCAAGGGGAATAGAATTTTTGTGTCCCAATGTCTTACTATCCACTTTGTTTACCATCCTTCAAGCTTGTATAAACCTTTGACGGTAGCCTTGGTCGTTGCTCTCGTAGTCGAACACCACACATTAGGGAATTCCTCACAACGGTCGATGATAGTAATGTCCTCCAAGGATTGAGAACACCAGAGAATATTTGAATGTATGAGTGACATCAACCTATTGGACCATCTCAAACCTTGCTCGTTCTTCACAATGGACCGGGGTAGGTGAGAAACAAACCACCTAGCTAACAAAGGAGTGCAACATATGAGGGCTCCTCTTCTCTTCATGGTGCAAGAGTGGAGAGAATGCAGGATATCTCCCAACAGAGTAGGCACTAGATTGCGAGATATGAAAATTTTGACTGCATTCACATCTATAAGTTTGTCAGGATTAGGAAATAGTACCATCCCATAGATGAGAAGAGCCAAGATTTCTTAAAAGGCTTGTAAATCCAGAGTGTTCCAACAGTCTTAAGATTTTTCCAATAGGAACTTGGCTACGAACCCTTTGACCCCACTTCTTGTTGCCCAGTTAACTGTGACGTTAGATTGTTGTAAGTGTAAAGCTCGGGCAATCTCTTCAGGGCTCGGGTCTCTTTCAATACCGTTGAAAGGTAATTGATTGAGAATAGGAATTCCCAGGAGTTGATAGAATTCTTCCATAGTAGGCACAAGTTGGTAATCGGGGAAGGTAAAGTAATGGTGCAAAGGGTGGAAGAACTGGAAAAGCACCTTCATCATGTCTTCATCAAAGCTTGAGGTAACCAGGTTGAGAATTTGTCCATGTCTTTTGGTGAACGGAGAATTCTCAGGTACCCTTGATGCTAATTCTTTGAGATGAAAAGGTACTCATACGAGATTGACTTGGATTGTATTCCTGAGAGTGAGAGTCATGTCCTACAAAATAGAACAAAGATGAACCTCAAGATCCTTGAAATGGTTAGTCTAAAATGCTATGGTATGATACCATGATGTTATGTACAAGCATATGCACAAGCAAATCAAACAAGTCCTTAGTTTTAGGCTTGCATGAAGTTCATTGGTAAGTACCCTCTTGAAGTTTAGTTGCTTCAACCTGTCATAAAAAGTAAACGGGTTCTATAGAATCTAAATATCATTGATCTTTCTTCATTGGGCATTGTTTCAGTGCAAGACTCTTTATTGGGGACCAAAATATCCCGAAAGTCCAATCTCAATGAGCGTAGTATCGAGTATCAACCAACTTTGGACTGTACCAAAGCAAACTACCTCACTACTTCCTAATGGCCAAGTTATTCAAGTAAGGTTCTAAAGTCATTAGTGCTTCATGACACCACACAACGGCCCCGTATTCTCCTTGACTACTCAAGGGCTACCGGTACCAACAAATGTGTCACACTAACATAGTTATTGCTTTGACCATGTTGGTATACCCCGCACAGTTTCCACAACTTATTGCTACTTACCTAAAAGGTTCCCCATATCCGAGTAGAGGATCAAAACAAGCCCAAACAAGGAACCATAATGTAAAGCAAGCAAGTTAATCAATGAAAATCAAGTAAAGGTGATCTAGCCCTAAGGTAACCCCACTTTTAAATCCTCCCCAGCAGAGTCGCCAGTTCTGTAATACGGTAGGAGAACTGACTTGGTTGTTTGCGTTTGATCGTAATTGTTGCGAATATAAAGAGTCGCCACCAACTTTTATTTTATCCAATAAGGAAAGGGTGAAAATAACAAGAAAGACCTTTGAGATTATTTTCTTGAGTTCGGGGGGTAGGTTATGAAAAGGGAAGGTGTTAGCACCCTTTTCATCCGTAGTTATCTACGGGTTCTTAGTTGCTTGCTAGATCACTTGCTTTTGTTTGAAAATGTGCTTGTGGTGTGGGTTTTGAAAGTATTTTGAAAAGTGTCTTTGTAATGGTTCTCGTTTCTATAAGAACCCGTACAAAAAAGCTTTGTCTTTTGAAAATGTTTCAAATGAGAGTGTTGGTGTATAAATTTTTGTTGTTGTGAGCAAGCAAGTAACTAGGAGCATCCTACCTGCTCAAAAGGTCTATGTTCTTTTCCTCCTCCTTTAGATGTTACTATCTTACCATTGATTTGGTAAGAAGACCCATCATTGGATGTGAAGGGACGGGCGTGGGATGTTTGTATAGTTATAGAAGGCAACCTATGGGACGCTTTAGAAATTTTTTTTAGGGACTAGATTGTTTACCGAAGGCAACACTAAGGGTCATCGAGGGACTATGATCTTTTATCGAGGGTCTTTGCTAAAACGCCCATATTCGAGGGACATGACTATTTTTCCGAGGCAAATAGTGAGATTACCCTAGGGGTGCATGTGTGTGAATAGTGTGTTTGATTATATGCATTTTGTCTTTGAATTTTAGGTTGTCTACTTGTTGGTTTTATCTTGCCATACATCCTAATTACTAACGTTTGTACAAAAGCAACAAAAATGCAAAAAATAAATCCTACACTATTACAACCATATTGAATAGCAAGAAAATATAAAGGAAAAATAAAATAAAGAAAGGAAAATGGGCTTTTTCGATTCAGGAAGCCACACTCTTCGATTCTGCACTTCTTGGCTTCCTTCAATTTGGGCCTGGAATTACTAAGGGCATGTCTTCCGATTTCACCCTTTTCCTGCTTCTTTTGATTAGGACCTGGAAGTCAGTGTGACCATCCTTCTGGCTGCTTCTTTCATTTGAGACCTGGAAGTTAGTGTGGACATCCTACTGGCTACTTCTTTTGTTTGAGGCCTGGGGTCAATGTGAGGTGCACTTTTTGCCCCAGCCTCCTTGCTGCCTCCTTCGACTGCAGGAATGCTAGGCCCTCAGGTTGAGATTCGAAAGGCTTGAGTATTTAGCCAATCGAAGGATATAGGGAACCTATTTTAAACTTTTGAACATGTAATATTCAAGTGTAACTTTCGAAAGCTACGGGCCAGGGGTTAACATAAGATTATTGAATCTTAAAATCCAAAGTCTAACTAGTCAGGGTTAAAACTTTCAACATATAGGCAGTCAGGATTGAAGGTTAAAGCATGGTCAAACTCCCTAGATGAAATATCTACATTTTCTCTTTATTGGTATGCACACATGATATTTAAATGAAATAGTTCCAAGTTTAGAGAGAACTTACCTCTTAAAGCGCTTAAATCTAAGGAAACTGCAAGTGACTTCCTTGGTGGTGAATGGAAGTTCGTTGGGATCTTCCTGAGGCTAGTTCAATTACTACCTTATTTGAGCAGTCAATGAATCGAAAGAGGGTATGTGAGTGAATCGAAGGTTACTCTATAACAGGTAAGGGAATGAATCAAAAGATTATTATATTGTGGTTGGGGGAATAGGTCGAAGATTAGTTATCTGGCCACTAGAGGAGTGAATCGAAGGGTTCACTTAGTGTATGAAGGGGTCTGAGTTTTTTTAGGAATGTTAGGAATATTTGAAAAAAACGTTGGATGGATGTTTGAGAGTTTTGAGAAATTTCTCACAACCAGAGTTTTCTTGCAACTATCCAGGGCCCCTAAGATGTGTGGTGGAGGCTCATATTTAAAGATGACTTTGGCTGATGTTTTAAGAGGGAAAACAAAAAAAAATTGAACAAAAAGGGCATGCTGTTCTTGTAGCTTTCAAGTGGAAGTATTCATATGCCAAATTGGTGCAAGAACAAAGGCAGTGTTGCAGGACTGTTGTGCAGCCGTTTTAGAGTGTTATGGCCAGTGTATCAAGCCTGAACTTAGAAGTACATGGGACTCTGGACAGCAAGTGTCTTTGGATATCTTAACCTTTTGTTTTGACACCCTAGCCCTATCCTTCGACCAGACTCCTTAATAACATGTCTTTTCAAATCAAAGTGTCCTTCGAATGGCTCATATGTGTATCCTTTGAAGGGGCCTAAATAGGTGTCTTTCAAATAGGCCTTTTGTGTGTTCCTTCAAATGGACCAAATGCATGCCCCTGGAGTGGATCACAAGAATATGTCATTCGATTGGGACATCCAGGTATGTCTGGAAAGTCCTTCAAATGTGCCACCATGGTACGTCTTTCAAACGAGACAATAGTTATGTGTCATACTGTGTTGAAGAAAACTATTTTCAAGGGAGATACTGCCCAGTCGAAACTAACATGAAAGTAGTCAATGCTTTGTGGGCGCCATTGCCTTGTGAATGCCAGCCATGGGGGAGCTTTTTGCCTTGTGCATTTTGGCCTAAAGGGAGTCCTGGTTTTTGTGAGTCGAAGGGATCATGAAAAGGTAAATGGCCTATGAATCGAAGGAAAGCTTTAGGAGGCTATTGCTTTATGACTCCAAACAAACATGCAATGAGCCTTTTCTCAAACGAAGGCTTGCATGAAGGGAGCCACATGCCCAAACGAAAGGTGTAACCAAAACTTTGTATTGAAGGGGGCCACACGCCTCCAACAAAGAATGCATGTGGAGCTTGTATTTGAAGGAAACCCCACGCCCCAAACGAAGAATATATGCAGGTGGTAAAGGGCACAATCGAAGGAACCCAGAAAAGAGGTCTTTGCCTCCTGAATCGAAGAACATCAACAGGAGGTTTTCCTCTTTGAATCAAAAGAGGCCACAAGGGGTTTATTTACCTTGTGCCTATTGGCCTAATGGGAGCCTCTTGGTTTGGAGCATGCAAGAAGGAAACTACTGCTCAATTGAAGGTTGTATGCATCCAGCCATTACTTTGTGAATTAGAGCAAACATGGAAAGAATTATTTATCCAATCAATGCAGGCATCAAACGTCCAATCAAAGAAAAACATGTAGGCCACCATTGCATTGTGAACCATGTGAAGTTTACATGCAAGAGGTCATTGCCTTGTGGATCGAAGGAGGCATAAAGGATGGATCGAAGGAGGCATGAAAGAGACCATAGCCCAATTGAAGCAAGGGGAATCGAATAAAACTTGTTTTTTCTCTAATTTTGTCAAAAAGATTATTTTTATTTTATTTGCCCTTTTTTAACAGTTTCCTTTTTAACTTGATGCTGGAAAATCCAATTGTACTTGTGCAAGTTTGAATTTTGAGAATCCTTGGGAGAAATGCCTTGAGGAATGAGAGGGCAAATTTTGGGGTGCAACATGGTGGAAAGCTTAAATTATTTTCTATCCTATAAAAATAAATTAGAAAATAGGGATGTCAGTTTGGACCTGTTAATGGGGATCCCCGCGGGGAACGCCCCGTTCGGGGCCCCAAAGATGGGGAATTTTCCCCCGTGGGGGCGGGGATGGGGAGAAAAATTCCCCCTAGAGCATTTCGGGGACGGGGACGGGGAATACACCCCCCGCCCCGCGGGGACCCCGCACCGCCTATTATTTTAATATAGTTAATTTAATATATATATTTTAGATTAGGTTTTTTAGTCATTTCCTCTATGTTTATTTATAAAAATAAATAAATAAATATTCATGTATTTATTAAGAGAGAGAAATGTAAATATTAGACCCTAAAAAAGTTGAAGCGTTTCATTTTCTTCTGCCAGACATTTAGAGTCTCACACGTTAGACTCCTTTTTTTCTTCTCCAATCAAATCTCCATTCATCTTCCTCTTCCAATTCCATCTTCTCTATTTGGTGTGCTTCCATTATTCACAGCTCTTACAATTTCATCAATAAGGTTTGATTTTCATAAATTTGTTCATGTAATTATTTATAGGAAAAAATAGATTATTTCTCTTTGATTCTCATAAATCTGTTTATATTATTGTTTATAGAAAAAAGTAGATTGTTTCTCCTTGATTCTCATAAACCTGTTCATGTAATTGCTTATAGGAAAAGTTGATTATTTTGATTAAATTTAAATTAAATTGTTTAGAAATTTTAGAGTTATCAAATCATTTGCATATTAAAAAAATATAAAATAATCAAAAAATTACTCATTTTTATCTCCTTTTAAATATTTTTGTGTTCATTTTTTATCTATACTATGCATTTGTAATTAAAATAATGTCGTCAGTTTTTCCTTAAAAAATATTAAAATATACTTTTCCTATTTTTTATTAATATATCACACTATAATTTAATTTTCTATATTAAACAAAAAAATATTACTTTTTAAATGAATCAATATATCATGCTACCACGGTATCACCCATAAAAAAAAACCAAATATCTTATATTTCTAATTATTAATGAAATAATAACATATAAACAATAATATATCATGCTATCACCCATAAAAAAAATATATATCTTATATTTCTAATTATAAAACCAAAGCCATTAAGTGAAATAATAACATATAACTTTTTACACGAGTAAATATATAATGTATATAGGTAAATAAATGTATTCTCAATGTATATAATTAATTAATATATGTTATTATTTCTAATTGAAAAGTTACAGTAAATAAGGCATATTTAGAAATATGTGTAATGCATCATATATTTAGAAATATAAGATTTTTCTTATTAATTATTTTTTGTGTGAATTTCATGTATTTACTATTTCATTTATTTATTATTTTTTCATATATTTATTATTTTTGTTCTACTTCCATGTAGCCTTTTAAAATTTGTGTTTGTGTGTGCCAGGTTTTTGGTAAAAGAATGGTTGGTGAAGTTCAATCATCTAATAGTCCTAATGTTGCTTTGGAAGGGAATGAAGTTCCTATAGAAAGTAGTGGAGTTTCACTCACACAGGAAGTTCAATCTACTCCAAATGAAATAAATATAGAAAATCAAGATCCTGAAGCTCCCGTTGAACCCACTACAAGTCCTAACAAAAGGGGATTAAAATCAGATGCTTGGCCCTATTTTAAAAGGCAAAAAATAGGAGGCATTTGGAAGGCTATATGCAAATCTTGTGATAAGAAAATTGGTGGTGATACAAAAAATGGTACTAAACATTTATTTGATCATATTAGCATATGTCCAAAACGCACAGAGAGAGGTCCAAAACAAGCCATGCTTAAAGTGACAGAAAAAAAATCCGGAAACAGACATGAATCATTTGTGGTTGGAAATTATACATTTAATCAAGATGTTTCTAGGAATGAACTCGCGAAGATGATTATATTGCATAAATATCCCATCATGATGGTTAACCATATTGGTTTTAGAAATTATAGCCATTCTCTTCAACCTTTGTTCATGATAGTTTCTCGCAACACCATGAAGAATGATATAATGAAGTTGTATGAAAGTGAGAAGTCAAAGCAAATGAAAATACTTGCAAAGAATAAAAGCCGCATTGCAATAACTACTGATATGTGGACTGCTAGCAACCAGAACAAAGGATATATGTCTGTTACAGCTCATTACATTGATGAAAATTGGATTTTGCAGAATCGGATCATCAGGTAACTTCTCCCTTCCATTTACGTTATTATTATAATATAGTTATTTTATGTGATATTTATTATAATTTATTTTTAGGTTCATTTATGTCCCTACGCCACATACTGCTGAGGTCATTTGTGATTTTTTGGTAGATTGTTTGATGGATTGGAATATTGATAGAAAATTGTCAACATTAACCGTTGATAATTGTAGCACCAATGATGCTCTGATTGACCATTTGATTGATAAGATGTCACCTTCTTCTTTTATTTTAAAAGGTAAATTGTTTCATATGCGTTGTTGCGCCCACATATTAAACTTGATAGTGAAAGATGGCATGCAAACAATTTCTAGTTTAATTGAAAAGATTAGGGAAAGTGTCGGTTTTTGGGTAGCAACACCAAAGAGGGAGGAGAAATTTAAAGAAACTTGTAATCAATTGAACATGACTTATGAAAAGAAGCTTGCACAAGATTGTAGAACAAGATGGAACTCTACTTATTTAATGCTTGCTTCTGCATTGCCTTACGAACAAGTTTTTAAACGTTTAAAACAACGCCGTGATTCCCAATATAAGTGTGCACCAAGTGAAGAAGATTGGAAAATGGCAAGAGAAATTTGTGACAAGTTGAAATTATTTTTTAGTGTCACTGAGTTATTCTCGGGTACTAAGTATCCAACATCAAACATTTATTTTCCCAAAGTTTGTCAAATAAGATTAGCTTTAAGAAAGTGGGAAGATTCTTCTAGTGATACTATACAAAGTATGGCAAGAAGTATGATAGTGAAGTTTGACAAATATTGGAGTTTGATTAATGGGGTGATGGCAATAGGGGCTGTTTTAGATCCTAGATATAAAATAACTTTGTTGAATTACTTCTTCCCACTTATGTATGGGAATAATGCTCCCAAAGAATTGGAAAAGGTAATACAAATGTGTGAAGATTTAGTTGAAGAATATCAACCAAATAATGATATGGTTCCTACAAGTAGTGAAGTTGGTGCATCAACATTGGTAGATGACATTGATGTCACAAGTCAAGATTGGGAGAAGGCTTATTCGGAATATGTGATGGAAAATACTTCAACTACAAATGTCAAGTCAGAATTTACTTCCTACTTGGAAGATGGTGTCTTGCTTGATAAACAAAAAAAGGAAAATTTTGACATCTTAGGATGGTGGAAACAAAATGGTTTGAAATTTCCAACTTTGCAAAAGATTGCAAGGGACTTTTTAGCAATTCCTATCTCTACCGTTGCTTCAGAGTCCGCCTTTAGTACTAGTGGTCGTGTTTTAAGTCAACAACGTAGTAGGTTGAAGGAAGACACTTTAGAGGCTTTGATGTGCACTCAAGATTGGATCCGAAAAGATATAAAAGGTAATATATTTTTATCTTTTACAAGATTAATTGAAAAGGATTTTTAAATTTTAATTTAGCTATTTGTTTCTTAGGTTATTCAAAAACGTTGACTCAATTCGAATGTGTGGATGAAGATATGGATGATGATGATGATGATGATAATAAGGTAATTTACATATTAGTGTTGATTACCTTTTAGTTTTTAAAGTATTTTTTTAAGTAAATATAATTATTGATTGTTTACTTTTCGTAGGAAAAAGAAAGTCATATCTAATTGTGGAATGAGGAAGAAGACCTTGCAAGGAGAAGTTGGAAAGAGAGACATGATTGATCATTACTTGTTTGGATATTTTGCTTAATATTTTAGTTTATTTATATGTAACTTTGTTTTAAGTATTTTGATATTTCTACTTTACGTGTGTTATCAATTGAGCAAATAGAGATATGTTGACTTTTGCTTTTAGTTGACTTATTATGAAGTATTTTTTAGCTTTTCAAGCATACTCATGATGCTAAATTTTATAATTATCCCTTATTAGTTTTGATGAAGTATAGTTTTTTAAGCATAATTATGTTGTTGGATTTTTTTAGTTGTTTAGGCATATTGTTACTTTAAAAAGTATTATAGTTCATTTTGTTGAATTTTATAGCATTTTATAGAAATTTATAAAAAAAATATTATTATTTTGTGTTCCATTAGTATTTTTAATAAAAAATAATAAATGTCAAATACTAGTATTTTTTAATAACATAATAAATATGTGAATTCTTTGTGCTTTTTATTTTTATAGAAAATATAAACATTTTAAAAAAATAAAATATTAATGAATAAATGTAGGATCTATGGGGATCCCCGCGGGGAACGGGGATCCGCGGGGAACGGGGATGGGGATAGAAATTCCCCCGTGACGGAGATCGGGGACGGGGACGGGGAATGAATTTGATGGCGGGGAAAAAGATGGGGAAGTGTCCCCCCGGCCCCGCCCCGCCCCATTGACATCCCTATTAGAAAACAGTAGATAATTATTTGACCAACATTGATGTCTATCTGTGTATATTCCTGAGTAATGTGCTATGATTAATGTCGTGTTTGAGTAAGATGATGGTGTATGAATGTTTTTTTTTTGTGATGTACTACATGATGATGATGATGACGATGGCCTATATTGGCGTGACATTGGTGAATAGTAATATCAATGCATTTTATGTTGTTGCGTTTCAGTGTCGCATGTAGGGGTGTTCACGGTTCAATTTGGATCAGTTTTAAGAAAAAAATCATCTGATCCAAAGATAAATTTACTTGAGGTTCGGTTCGGTTTTGGATGATATATTAAAAAAATCTAATCCGATCCGATCCAATTTTATGCGTTTAATTCGGATCAGTTTTTTGATATCCAAATTACATATTATATTTTTATTAATATTATAGAACTACTAATAAATCATAGATTTGATATAATATATAACATATAGTATATTAAAAGTTAATATTACCAAATGAGAGTGGTTGATTATGATTTAAATAATAAAAATAAAAAAATTATACCAAGCTAATAACTATTATTAAAAAAATTATTATCATCTAATAATAAATTCACATAACATATTATACTAATAAAAATTAAATAAGTATAAAAATATATGTATGCGGTTTGGTTTGGTTTGGATTGGTTTTTAAAAATTGATCCGAAATTCGACCTGAACCGACCGGTTTTCACAAAATGACATCCAAACACATTCAATAAATTTCAGTTTTTTGAAGTTTTCAGTTTTTTGGATCGATTTTCGATTTTTCATTTGGATTTGTTTGGATTTGAACACCCCTAGTCGCATGCATTCATGATAAGGGCTTATGCTCTGCAAGATGGTAAGTATTGGTGAAAGATAGCCTGTATTGGCGAAAGATGGCCTGTGTTGGCGAGAGATGGCCTATATTAGCATAAATATGGGGGCTTATGTCTTGTTGGTACCACATGCATTGAGTCAGTGTCGGTCTCATTGCATTTCATTATGATTAATTAACTTGATGTTTTGATGTTGAAAGAGTGTGAGTTATATTATGATGAGTATTATGTGTTGTGTGTGTATTTGCTTATATATTGATGTACTTTATGGTGCGATGAATGAAGTAAAAGTGTAAGGTATAGAAGTATGATTATGCATACTTAAATTACTATCTACTCATTATTATGCTCTCTTTTCTATTGTTATTATATCTCATCCCTTATATTTGAATATTGCCTCTATGTGGGTAACATAAAGATGATCTAAAGTAGCTCGAGGTCGAGGTTAGCTGAGAAGTTACCTTATTTTATGTAGATTGAGCCGGTGTCAGGTATGATACATAACACTTGGGGATTTTGCACTTGTTTTGTTTATGTTGGGAGTAAACTATTATAGAACTCCATTTGTTGGATTTAATTGATGTTTTACATTGAATTTTGAATTACGATAACTATCACTCATGTTGAGAATAATTGCTAGTGATGTTTTCTACTGCGAATAAATGAAACGAAGTTCAGACATGATGAATAAGTGACTATGTGTTGCGTATCTTTTTATATGAGCATGTATGATGTATGAAGATGTGGTATCCTATTCTTGACGTTTTATTTTATGAATTAATTTTACTCTGATTTTTGGTTAAATTATCGACGGGGAAATAAGGTGTTACATTAATGGTATCAGAGCCTGGTTGGTCCGTCCAGCTAGGTTGTTAAGTCAATAGTGTAGTGTGATAGTTAAATAATGTCGATGTGTTTCGTCAAACCATTGTTTGATATTATGATGTGCAACAGAGTAATGGCTAGAAGGAACATTGCACTTGTTACTGCTTTACAGGCTTTGGCTCAGGTTGTGTAACATCAGCCAAATGCTGGTGGGAACAATGGATTACGCATCTTGGAAACATTTGAAATGAACCATCCACTTACGTTCAAAAGTAAGCATGACCCAGATGAAGCGCAAAGTTTGCTCAAGGAGATCGAGAGAATATTTCGGGTTATGGATTATACAGATGTACAGAAGGTATGCTTCGGTATGCATCACTTGGCATGGGAGGTTGACGATTGATGGGTGAGTACTCGCCAAAGGCTGAATGGTGAAGAAGAAGAGATTATGTGGGTTGTATTCAGTAGAGAATTTCTAAGAATTTACTTCCCGGAAGATGTTCGCGAGAAGAAGGAAATCGAATTTCTGGAGTTGAAACAGCGAGACTTGTTGGTAACTGATTGTGCTACTAAGTTCGTTAAGCTAGAAAAGTTCTACCCTCATTACAATGAGGCAACTGCTGAATTTAAAAGTGTATAAAGTTTGAAAATGGCTTGCGTTAAGAAATCAAGAAGGAAATTGGGTATAAGCGGATCCTTAAGTTTCCAGATTTGGTGAATAGGTGTAGAATTTATGAATAGGACAATAAGGCTCACTACAAGACCATGAATGGTAGGAGAGGTAGGAAACAACCGAACTGTAGGAAGCCTTACAATGCTCTGAATGACAAAGGAAAACAAAAAGTTGTTAATGGTAAAAGGCCAAGTGGGAGAAGTGCTTCTACTAGTATTGTGTGTTTCAGATGTGGAAAACCTGGTCATTGGAGTAATGAATGTACTATTGAATTGAAGAGGTTTTTCCGTTATGGAAAAATTGGGCATGATGTGGCTGAATGTAGACACAAATAAGTAATTTGTTTCAACTATGGTAAAGAAGGACATATTGGTGCTCAGTGCCAGAAACCGAAGCAAGCTCGATCTGGTGGGAAGGTGTTTGCTTTAGCTAGGACTCAAACATCTAGTGGAGACTGCTTGATCAGAGGTATATGTTTTATTAATATTACTCATTTAATTACTATTATTGATTCTGGTGCTACACATTGTTTTATTGTTGCTGAGTGTGTGAAAAGGTTGGGTCTTGTGTTATCTTCTATGAATAGAGAGATGGTTAATGATACTCCAGCTAAGGGATCAGTGACTACTTCTCTAGTATGTTTGTAGTGCCCTTTGTAAATCTATCATAGAAATTTTATGGTGGATCTAGTTTGTTTATCGTTGAATGGTCTAGATGTGGGTATGAACTGGTTGGAATATAATTATTTTCATATTAATTGCTACAACAAATCCGTTCAATTTTCTGCTCCTGGCAAGGAGGAGGAAGCTGAGTTCTTGTCTGCTAGGCAGCTGAATGAGTAGATGCAGGATAAAGCTCAGATATTTTTGTTGATGGCGTCTTTATCTATTGAGAATCAGGTTGCGATCGATGAGTTGCAAGTAGTATGTGATTTTCTTGAAGTTTTCCATGATGATATTTGAGACGTGCCTCCAGAAAGAGAAGTGGAATTTTCTATTCATCTTGTACCTGGTACTAGACCTATTTCTATGGCACCGTACAGGATGTCAGCGTATGAACTAGAAGAGTTAAAGAAGTAGTTGGAAGACTTACTTGAAAATAAAATTTTGATACCAAATATATCGCCTTGGGGAGCTCCGATGTTACTAGTGAAAAAGAAAGATGGTAGTATGAGGCTTTGTGTTAATTACCAACAAATCAATAAAGTGACGATAAAAAACAAGTATCGGCTTCTGAGAATAGACAACTTGATGGATCAATTGGCGGGTGCGTGTGTGTTTAGCAAGATTGACTTGAGATCGGGTTATCATCAAATTCGAGTCAAGACTGACGATATTCAGAAGACAACTTTCAGAACTTGGTATGGACATTATGAGTATTCAATGATGCCTTTCAGTGTTACTAACGTGTCAGGAGTGTATATGGAGTATATGAATTGAATCTTTTGCACTTATTTGGATCGGTTTTTAGTAGTATTTATTGATAATATCTTGATATATTCCAAATCGGAAGAAGAACATGCTGAGCATTTGTGAATTGTATTGCAAGTGTTGAAAGAGAGGAAGTTGTATGCAAAACTGTCAAAATGTGAATTCTGGTTAACAGAAGTCAGTTTTCTTAGTCATGTTATTTCAGGTGATAGAATTGTTGTGGATCCATCCAAAGTAGACGCAGTGTTACAGTGGGAAGCTCCTAAGTCAATTACGTAGATCATAAGCTTTTTAGGCTTGGCTGGTTATTATAGAAGATTTATTGAAGGCTTTTCTAAGTTAGTACTTTCGCTAACTCAGCTCACTTGTAAAGGCAGGGCGTTTGTGTGGGATATCCAATGTGAAGAAAGTTTTGTTGAGCTACAGAAGAAATTGACGACGGCTTCAATTTTAATATTACCTAATCCTGAAGAACTTCTTGTGTGAATTGTAATGCTTCTAAATTGGGTTTAGGTAGTGTGCTTATGCAGAATGATAATGTAGTAGCTTATGCGTCAAGGAAATTGAGGATTCATGAAAGCAATTATCCTACTCACGATCTTGAATTAGTTGCAGTGGTGTTTGTACTAAAGATTTGGAGACATTACGTATACGGTTCCAAATTTGAAGTGTTTAGTGATCACAAGAGCTTAAAGTATTTGTTTGATCATAAGGAATTAAACATGATTCAAAGGAGGTGATTAGAATTATTGAAGGACTATGACGTTGGTTTAAATTACCACCCTGGTAAAGCTAATGTTGTAGCAGATGCCTTAAGTAGGAAATTATTACATATGTCTACTATGATGGTTAGAGAATTAGAATTGATCGAACAATTCAGAGACATGAGCTTAGTCTGTGAAGTGACACCACAAAGTGTGATGTTAGGGATGTTGAATATTAAAAATGATTTCATGGATAATATTAAATAGGCTCAGAAGTTAGATGTGAAGTTGGTAGACTTGATGGTTGGGAGTAACCAATATGAAAATAGTGATTTTAAAGTAGATGTCCAAGGTGTGTTGAGATTCCAAGACAAAATTTGTATTCCCGATGATGCGGAGATGAAAAAGATGATTATTGAAGAAAGTCATAGAAGTAGTTTGAGTATTCATCCAAGATCTACTAAGATGTATCACGACTTGAAGAAGTTATTTTCGTGGTATGTATTAAAACAAGATGTGGCACGGTTTGTGTGTGCGTGTTTGACTTGTCAAAAGTCAAAAGTTGAACATCAGAAACATGCGGGATTATTGAAACCATTAGAGGTTCTGGAGTGGAAGTGTGATAGCATATTGATGGACTTTGTGATGGGGCTGCCAAATACTCCAAGATGGAATGATACGATTTGGGTAATTGTTGATAGGTTAACGAAATCAGCTCACTTCATTCTGATCAATATCAGTTTTCCAGTGACGAAGTTGGAGGAGATTTACATCTGTGTGATTATGAAACTTCATGGAGTTTTATTAAGTGTTGTATCCTATAGAGATCCGAGATTTACTTCTGATTTTTGAAAGAGTCTGCAGCATACGTTGGGCTCTAAGCAAAGATTGAGTTATGCGTATCACCCATAGACAGATGGTCAGACAGAGAGAACTATTCAGCCATTAGAAGATTTGTTGAAGGCTTATGTTCTTGAGTAGGGAGGTACATGGGATAGTTATCTTCCACTGATTGAGTTCCCTTATAACAATAGTTTTCATTCTAGTATTGGTATGGCACCTTTCGAGGAATTTTATGGTCGGAGGTGCAGAACATCTTTGTGTTGGCATGAATCTGGTGAAATTGTAGTGCTCAGACCTGGAATTATGCGAGAAACTACAAAGAAAGTGAAATTAATTTGAGAAAAGATGAATACTTCCCAGAGTAGGCGAAAGAGTTGCCATTACAAGAGGAGGAAGGATCTTGAGTTTTAAGAGGGAGACCATGTATTCTTGAGAGTATCTCCGGTAACCGGCATAGGTCGTGCTTTGATGTAAAGGAAGCTAACTCCTCGATTTATTGGTCCATATCAAATATCAGTAAGAGTGGGAAATGTTGCATATAGAGTGGCATTTCCACCTAACCTGACGAATTTGCATGATGTGTTCCATGTTTCGCAACTCCAAAAGTATATTTCAGATTTGTCGCATGTGATTCTAATGGATGGTGTACAAGTGCAGGATAATCTTACTGTTGAAATCGTACCTGTGAGGATCGAGGATCATGAAACAAATAAGCTAAGGGGAAAAGAGATTTCTCTTATGAAAGTGGTTTGAGGAGGATCTGTTGGAGAGAATACGACGTGAGAGGCTTATCCAGAGTTATTCGCATCAGGTAATTTTCGAGGACAAAAATATTCTAAGTGGAGGAGAGTTGTAACACCCCGATTTCATTGAATTATTTTATTTAATTAATTAGATGATATGATGTATTTGTGCATGTTAGTGAACCTTTTGTTGTGTTGTGTGATACGGTGGCAGAACTGACTGTTAATATTGGTTTGCGTTTTTTGTTTGCAAATGCCGCGGTAAGCAAGAGTTGCCACTGACTTTTATTTTATCCAATCAGGAAAAGGAAAAAGAACAGAAAAAACATTTTTCGAGATGGGCTCTTAGGTAATTGCTCATTTTGAAATTGCTTTTGTGTGTTTATGTTTGCTTGTTTTGAAAAGTTTTGTTTTACTTCGTTTTAACCCTTGTTTATGTCCTCAAGAGTGTTACGAAGTTGTTTTTGAAAACTTTGTTTGGGAAAGTGTTGGTGTGAAAAAGTTTTTGTTTGTTTGAGAAAGTACCTAGGAACTAATCTACCTACTCGAAAAAGTTTGTTCGTTTTCCTTTAGACAGCGCTATCCTATTATTAAGGAATAGGTAGCACCGTCATTGGATTTTTAAAGGGACGTTCGAAGGGACGAAATGGTCTCTGAAGGAAACAAGTAAGGATACCTTAGCATTTCGAAGGGACTATCATCATAAGATTAATTCGTAGGCAACTCGAGGGACAAGTAGATACTATGATCTTTATGACGACTTTGAATTGTGGGTCATTGCTAAGGTATCCCTACGTTCGAGGGACACGACCATTATTTCTGAGGCAACCAGTGAGGCAAACCCTGGGAGTGAGTATGTGCATGTGTTTGATTTCAGTTATTTAATCTTTGCACAATTAAGGTGATCTACTGTTTAAATTTTATTTGTCTTTTACATGCAATCCTATTAATATCTAGGCAGTTTATAGTTTGCGGAAATTAAAAGCGAAAAAGTAAATCTACGCTATTACAAGGCTTCGGGGAGGGGGTTACATGACCAAAAACTGGGGATTAAGTAAATAATATGCGGTAAACTCTAATTAAAAACTATTACAAACCCGAAGCAAATACAATAATTAGAAAATAAAATATTGCGCGCGAGAATTAAGTACGGGAATCAAAGTTTAAATTCTAAAATCTAATCAATTAAAGAGAAAATAGTTTTTTTGTATTTTATTGTTGAGAAAAATATTTGAAATCTTAACCTAAATCTAATTAATTAAAGAAAAATATTTTTTGGTATTTTATTGAGAAAATTAAATATTTGTGAATTAAACCTAATTTGTCTAATTAATTTTAATTATGAAAACAATCAAGTCAATATCATTAAATTAATTATTTTCCAAAAAAAAACTAATTTTAATAAAAAAAACCTAATTCTACATTTTTGTGGTTTTCTTGATTTTACGATTAAATAAAAAAATGATTTTGTGTTATTTTGTGAAAAAAGATAATTAGTAAATAATAAAAATAAGAAATAAAAAGAAAAGAGAAAAATTGGGCCTGTTTAGCAAGCAATCCAGGGGGTGCAATGTTGAATTGTTTAGGCCTAATAGCTGGTCAGCCCAATCCTTGCGCCTGATTCAGTGTGATACTCTTTCTGATGGTCTATGGTATGACTTGAGCGTTGGGCGTTGGATCTGGATTGATGATGAATTCAATGGTTGAGATCAGGGTGTATAGTGGGCGCCTGGAATGGGTTGTGCTCAAGATCTGTATGTAAATGTTAAAAGTAAAATAAAATGTCGGGATGGTTAGTTGTAAATATAATAACATAAATAAAATATAAAGGAAATAAAGTGGTCTTTCCCAAATGCGCGCGTGATTCAAATCACCCAATGGGATTCTGCCACCTAATTGTCTTCTTCCCCATAACTGTTGTTTTTTGCCACACTTTTACCTATAGTCATTTCCGTCACTAAAAGCTATAGTGACGGATTTTGTTCGTAGCCATAAACCTGTAAAATTCAAAAACATAGCACAAACAGAATAAATCCAAACCAAAGACATAGATCAATTGCAAATCATCTTCTAAGCATGATAGTACCCCTAATTTTGTCCAATTTTTCCTCTATATGGAATTCCCAATTTGGGACCTCAAAACCCTAACAATGGCATCGTGCCATTATTGCACTTAAACTTCAATCAAACCAATCAAAAACATTGCAAATATGATAGCAAGCATGGATATATGATCAAAACATGTTTATGATGGATAAATTATTGAAAATGAATCTTGAAAAAAGATGCAAACTGTGGCACTGTGATGTGTGGTTTCTTAAGGTTTTAAGGCTCGAGGATGGTTGGAATGGCTTCAGAAAATGTCCAGGAACGGATTACTGGCCTTGGAATTGCTTGAATCATTCTATGGAGGAATATGTGATCAGCACTTTTTTTACAAAAAATTGAAGTTGACCTCCTTGTTTTCACGACCCAAAAAACCTTTCTTATGCTTTGGAAATGTTGTGTATATATCATAGAATGATTTAGGTCAACAAAAACTGATCATATCTTTGCAAATTATGGAGATTTGATTTCATTCTTTGCCTTGTATGATTTGTTTCCAAAATAGACCAAATTAAGATCTTTTCCAATCAATTAGATCTTGCACGAATTTTTTGATTTTCTAGTTGTTCATGGACTCATAATATGCTCATAAAATCAAATCTTTGATTTTATTTGATTATTCTACTATTTAAATTGATTTATTTTGATTTAAATGGATAAAAAATAAAAATAAATAATAAAAATAATAAAATAATAGGTGGATAAGCTCAGGGTCGTGGGTCCTCTTAGGAACAAGTTTCAAACAAGAAAACATGGGCCCAATTGGAAAAAAAAGTCATTTTGATCAATGTTGACTTCATGCATATTTCCAAAAATTGGTCAACTTTGACAATACACATCTCTCTCATTTTTAACCCTAAGAAGTTGTTCTTGTACCTTTTAGAAAGCTTAGGATGTCCCCTAAACAACCCTTTTGGTTTCATCTCAATTGGGTCTTCCATGTTCATGTAAGAAGCTTTGACCCAAAAGGTGTTTTTGTTGACTTTTTAAAAGGAGCTATAATGTAGAAATTCATAACTTTTGATGAGTGCATATTTTGAACTTATGGGATGAATATGAGTTGTAGAGAAATGCGTCCTCTTCAAAATGAGCCTTGGATGGAAAATTTCTAATAAAGTATGAAGAAGTTATGCTTGGTCAAAGTTTGGTTGACTTTTCTTAAGAAACCCTAATTTAGCAACTTTTGGGTTTTGATGAATTTGGGGAATTCCTTGAGGAATCATGATCAACCCTTGATAAAATGATGGATATCACCTCAAAAATGTTTATGTTGACCAAAAATCTTGAAGTTTGACTGTATATGGGCCACAGTTGACTTTTGACCTAGTGCAATTGATTTTCAGGCATCTGGGCAATTGACTGAGCAAACTTCTTGTGCAAGGCATGAAACTTGACATGGATGATATTGATAACATATTGGGACCATGGAAGGAATTTGGGACCTTTGGAGTTCCCACACCCTGATGAAAATGGAAACCCTAGTTTGAGGTACATTGCCTTAGGAGAGAGTTTGTCTGGTCAACTCTTGGGCATCCTTGAGCCAGTTGAGGACCTCAATGGGCATGTGTTGAGTAAAATGAGAGGGCAAATTTTGGGGTACAATAGCTGCCCATGTTCAATCTTCTTAAACCTAAGGATGTAGATTGGCTTGTCTGCCTTTCGTAATCTGAAGGTGGAAGATGATTGAACATTAGAGTGTCCAGAAATTTGCACTCGTCTGAGATGGTGCTGGACTGTGTAGGTAGTATCGGGAATGGGCTTACAGATGCCATTTGGAGGATATGATGGAGAATCATCATAGATGGGGTTAAAGATGCCATCTAGAGGATGTTGATTTCCCGAGATATTCTTTTGATGAGAATTCTTGTTCCTGTCGTTGAGGAGGAATCTGCTGAGGAATGTTGGTCTCTGTCTTGGGAGAAATAGAATTTTAGGAGCTTCAGTTGTGCGTTACTCTACTGGGGAATCATCTCTTAGTCGAGGAGATGAAAATGAACTGCTATCTGGTCATGCTTCAGGCCTTACAGTGAATTGCTGAGGATAATAAGACTGACTGCTATCTGGTCGTGCTCCAGGTTTTACAGTGACTTACTGGGGAGATGAGATTAAACTTGCTATCTGGTCGTGCTCCAGGATTTGCAATCTCAAAAATTGTTATCTGGTCGTGCTCCACGCTTCAGAAGGAATTAAGTGGTTATCCAGTCGCATTCGGGTTTTAACTTGAATTTAAGGCATACTAACATCCGGTCGTTTCCAGGCTTCAATAGTAATTGGCCAAGTAAACTACTATCTGGTCAAAATTCCAAGCTTCGCAGTACCTTGTAACACCCCAATTCTACCCCAAGCAATTATATAAAATAAATCAGAGATATAAAATTCAATCATGCAAACGAACCGGGGCGTCACAAATTCTTCTATAAAACTCATTGCATTCATCGTGGATATATAACACTTTTAAAACATCGGATGAACCATCATCATAACATCTTTAATTAAATAACTCAACATCTACGCAGCGGAATTCTCAATAACAATTTTATCATCAATACAACAACTTCGAAACAACACAATTTAATAATAATCAACAATCAAAAACAGCTAGCATTCATCCCCCCCGAGTGTTACATATCAGAGCAATGACATCGACTCGAACTACTGAAGGTATACAGCCTTCACTCTAGATTACCTGCACGTTACCAACATAAGGGCAACATTCAAATAAAATGGGTGAGATATCTAACAATATAATAAAGCGCATGATAATTATTATATTAAATTATATCAATACACATCACCACTTCCCATCTCGTAATCAATAATAATCACAACAATAATATACATTCACAGCATTATCACACACTTCTTTATTGCAATCATATAATGCGACTCAATACTATACAAATGCATGTGGTACCATTGGAGCAAAACTCCCATCTCAAAAATTTGCCAATTAATAGAGGCATCAACAAGGCATAAGCCTTCATCTCAAAATTCGCCAATACAGGTCATCTCAACGAGCATAAGCTCCATCTCAAAATGCAATGTATGCGACACAATCATGAATGTAATAACAACACCCAACTTAACAAAATCTCAAATTAACAACATCTCAAAAGCATCTCAACGTCTCTTCATCAACATCTCATATCATCATAATAATTCATCAAACATCATTTATTTATTATAAATCATCAACACAACATCATTAACAACTTCTCACTAACAACTCAGCTGTACATTAATACACAGTAATTCATACTGCTATTCTGTAATTCTTACATCATTACTGTCATTACTCCTATTGTTACAAATCAAACAGCAGCCTATAAACATTTTATCCTTATCATTCTGCATAAAAACCAACATAATGATCAACACGGGAACTAACTCTAAATCCTAAATTGGCTACTAGGATTACACTTCCTATTCTTCATTTTAATCCTCTAGAATAAAGTTCATCGCGTTAGCTATTCAACGCTTTGAACGACACCTCAAACGGAATTCTAAAACTCAAGTTACAGCACTTTAAAGCTGAATCTGCCAAAAGTCAAACAATATGGGTCGACCCAAAACCCCTTGGATCGACGCGTACTGCTCTAACTGCACAACATGAGTCGACGCATCCTCTCATGGATCGACTCATCCTGAGTCTTGCACACAGCATGTATCGACACATGCATCCCACAGATCGACTCATCCTGAGTCTTTCAACCTTCATGTATCGACACAAGTCTCTTCGTGTCGACTCATACTGAGTCTATAAGCCCTCATGTATTGACACATCATGTTTGAGGTCGACACATCCCGATCCTTCCTGCATAATTCTGCGATTTTCTCTGCATTTCACTACGGGATTCATGTTTTTAACCCTCTAAACTTAATATAATCATGATAAATCATCACCTACAATTATCCTATAATACTACATCGATCAAATAACATCGGGACATCATTATTCATCTAAAATTCATCAAATATTCATTATACATCATCATATACATCCAATTCAAGAATAAGACAACAATCACCTCTAACCCCACATATCAATCATCATGAACCCAATTATAAAGTCAGAACCCCGCCGTTACCTTGGATTGAAGGTCGCTCTATAATCTTCCGGTCGAATCCTCGTTCTGTCGTTTTTCCACTTTTTCCAACAGCTTCACGTTCTCCTTCTCAATCCTTATTCTTCTACTGCTTCTCTCTTTTCTATTCTTTCTAACAACAATAAAATAACCTATTATTCTTTATTCCTTATTGGGCTTAAAACTAATACACCCCCTTATTACTTCTATTCCTTCGAATAAGTCCACACCAAATAATATTATAATTCTAATATTATTTCTCCACTTAATAAATAAATCTAATTAATCATAACACATCTTCTCAAATATTCCAAAAATAATTTAATTAAATGATTAATTAAATTACGGGCGTTACAACTCTCCCCCACTTAGAATATTTTCATCCTCGAAAATTTACCTCAATCAAACAACTCAGGGTAGGAGTCTCGCATCCTGCTCTCCAACTCCCAAGTCATGCTCTCTTCGGAAGCTCCTAGCCAAACCACTTTAACCAAGGCAATCTCTTTGCCCCTCAGAGTCTTTATTTCACGATCCTCGATCCGTACAGGCATTGTCTCCACCGTAAGATTATCCCGTACTTGCACATCGTCCATATGAATTACATGAGATGGATCTGAAATATACTTCCAAAGTTGCGACACGTGAAACACATCATGCAAATTCGAGAGATTAGGCGGTAAATCCACTCTATAGGCAACATTCCCCACTCTCTCCGAAATCTGATACGGTCCAATAAAACAAGAAGTGAGCTTCTTAGACTTCAATGCTCGTCCAACACCAGTCACAGGTATAACTCTCAAAAACACATGAACACCAGCTTGGAATTCTAAATCTTTCCTTCGCTTGTCATGATAACTCTTTTGTCTACTTTGTGAAGCTTTCATCTTTTCTCGAATCAACTTCACCTTCTCAGTAGTCTCACGAACAAGTTCAGGTCCAAGTACTACACTCTCACCAGATTCATGCCAACATAAAGGAGTTCTACATCTTCGACCATACAATGCTTCAAAAGGTGCCATCCCAATACTAGAATAGTAACTGTTATTATAAGTGAACTCTACCAAAGGAAGATAGGTATCCTACAAACCTCCCTACTCGAGAACACATGCCCTCAACAAGTCTTCCAATGATTGAATCATCCGTTCAGTCTGGCCATCTGTCTGAGGATGATACGCTGAACTCAATCTCAACTTAGAACCCAAAGCTTCTTGCAAACTCTTCCAAAAATCAGAAGTAAATCTTGGATCTCTATCTGACACAATGCACAAAGTAACACCATCCAAATTCATAATCACACTAATGTAAATCTCAGCCAACTTCGACACTGGAAAATTGATGTTAATAGGAATAAAATGAGCTGACTTCATAAGCCTATCAACAATCACCCAAATCGAATCATGTCCTCTTAAAGTATTAGGAAACCCCGTCACAAAGTCCATTGAAATGCTATCCCATTTCCATTCTGGAACTTCCAACGGTTGCATCAACCCTGCAGGCTTCTGGTGTTCAACTTTCGACTTCTGACAAGTCAAACATGCATACACAAAATGAGCTACATCACTCTTCATCCCAGGCCACCAAAACAAGCCTTTCAAATCTTGATACATCTTTATAGCTCCTGGATGAATACTCAACCTACTTCTATGACTCTCTTCAAGTATCACTTTCTTCATCTCAGCATCATCAGGAATACAAATCCGGTTATGAAATCTCAACACACCTTGTGCATCTAGCTTAAAATCATTATTCTCAGACTGATCAATCCCAACCATCAAATCTACCAGTTTCATATCCAACTTCTGAGCTTCTTTGATACTGTCTAGAAATTCATTATTAATCTTCAACATACCCCAACATAACACTCTGCGGAGTAACCTCGCAAACTAAGCTCATATCTCTGAACTGCTTAATCAATTCCAACTCATTAATCATCATTGCTAACATATGTAAAGTCTTTCGACTCAACGCATCAGCTACCACATTCGCTCTTCCTGGATGATAATTGAACCCGAAATCATAATCCTTTAACAATTCCAACCATCTTTGTTGCCTCATATTCAACTCCTTCTGATCAAATAAATACTTTAAGCTCTTATGGTCACTAAACACTTCAAATATAGAACCATAAAGATAATGCATCCAAATCTTCAACACAAAGATAACAGCAGCAAGCTCTAAATCATGCGTAGGATAGTTCTTCTCATGAGTCCTCAACTGCATTGATGCATAAGCAACTACCTTACCATTCTACATAAGCACACCTCCTAAACCCGTCTTAGAAGCATCACAATACACCACAAAAGGCTCTCCTGGATTAGGCAACGTCAAAATCGGAGCCGACGTCAACCTCTTCTTCAATTCCGTAAAACTTTCTTGGCACTGAACATCCCATACAAAAGCTCTACCTTTACAAGTCAACTTAGTCAACGGAAGGTACAATTTAGAAAACCCTTTGATAAACCTTATATAATAACTAGCTAATCCCAAGAAGCTTCTAATCTCATTAGCTGACCTTGGAGTTTCCCATTGCAACACAGCATCAACCTTTGATGGATCTACAGCAATGCCACTACCTGAAATCACATGACCAAGAAAACTAACCTCTTTCAGCCAGAATTCACACTTGGGCAGCTTTGCATAGAACTTCTTCTCTTTCAAAATCTGCAATACTACCCTTAAGTGTTTTGCATGCTCTTCTTCTGACTTAGAGTAAATCAAAATATCATCAACGAACACCACTACAAACCGATCCAAATAAGTATGAAAGATACGATTCATATATTCCATGAATACTCCCGGCGCGTTAGTAACACCGAAAGGCATCACTGAATACTCATAATGTCCATAACGCATTCTGAAAGTCGTCTTCTGAATATCTTCATCCTTCACTTTAATCTGATGGTAACCTGACCTCAAATCAATGTTACTAAACACACGAGCATCCACCAATTGATCCATCAAGTCATCTATTCTTGGAAGCGGATACTTGTTCTTAATCGTCACCTTGTTCAACTGTCTATAATCAACACAAAGCCTCATACTTCCATCTTTCTTCTTCACTAACAACACTGGAGCACCCCACGGAGATACACTTGGTCTTACAAACTTCTTCTCAAGTAACTCTTCCAATTGCTTCTTTAACTCTGACAATTCAGATGCAGACATCTTGTATGGTGCCATAGACACAGGTCTGGTACCAGGTACAAGATCAATTGCAAATTTAACTTCCCTCTCTGGCGGTACATCAGGAATCTCATCAGGGAAAACTTCAGGAAATTCACACACCACCTGCAATTCCTCAATTATAGCTTGAGTCTCTACAGATAGCGACGCCATCAACGAAAACATTTGTGCTTCCTCTTGCATCAACTTCCTCAACTGTCTAGCAGACAACAAACTACCTCCCTCTTCTTCAAGAGTAGAAAACCTCACAGACTTGTCATAACAGTTAATATGAACACAGTTATGCTCTAACCAGTTCATACCCAGAATCACATCCAAACCTCTTAACAGTAAACAAACCAAATTAACAACAAATTCTTTGTCGAAGATCGACAAGGGACACTTCAAACACACAAAAGAAGTAGTCACCGACCCCTTGGCTGGAGTATCGACGACCATTTATCCATTCAAAGAAGACAACATAAGACCCAATATTTCAACACAATCAGCAGCAATAAAACAATGCGTAGAACCAGTATCAATAATAGTAATTAAAGGAGTACTATTAATGAAACATGTACCTCTGATAAGTTTGTCCTCAACAGCTGTCTGATCCTCCACTAAAGCAAACACCTTTCCACTAGACTGAGCTCTTTTCGGTTTCGGACACTGGCTACCAATGTGCCCTTCTTCTCTACAATTGAAACAAATCACATCCTTGTATTCACACTCAGATACAACATGTCCATTCTTACCAGAATGGAAACACCTCTTCACTTCAATAGTGCACACATTACTCTTGTGTCCAGGTTTTCCACACTTAAAACAAACCACACAAGCAGGAGCATCTCCCCCACTAGTCCTCTGACTCTGAGCAACTTTTTGTTTACCTTTACTAGCTGGGACATCATAAGGCTTACCATGATTCTGTTGGTGCTTACCCCTCTTCTCACTGATAATCTTGTAATGAGCATTATTACCCTCTTTATAAATCTTACAGCTATCAACCAAATCAGCAAAGACACGGATTTTCTGGAACCCAACCGCCTTCTTAATCTCCGGGCGCAACCCGTTCTCAAATTTGATACACTTCGAAAACTCAACATTTGCTTCAGTGTAATGCGGATAAAACTTAGCCAACTCAGAAAACTTGGCAGCATGCTCAACAACTGACATACTTCCTTGCTTCAGCTCAAGAAACTCAATTTCCTTCTTACCACAGACATCTTCAGGAAAGTACTTTCTCAGGAATTCCCTACGGAACACAGCCCAAGTGACATTCTCACCTGTAGCTTCCAACTTCTTACAAGTCTCTAGCCACCAGTCATCAGCCTCGACTGCTAGCATATGATTACCATAACGAACCTTCTACGCTGGAGTGCAGTCCATCACACGGAAGATTCTCTCAATCTCTTTCAACCACTCTAATGCTCCATCAGGATCATACTTTCCCTTGAATGTAGGTGGATTCTCTCTCTGGAGGGTCGCCAAGCTACGAGATCCAGCATTCCCGTCAGCATTCGGCTGATTCTCCATCGCATGAGCCATTGCTTCTAAAGTAGCAGCAAGTGCAACATCATTCCTTCCAGCCATCTCAACTTCTCACTACAACATAAACAACGATTAGAACTCAAATTAACAATACTCGACTGTTAGACAACTACGACTTGACGACAAGGTCGGACCAACCTTTTGCTCTGATACCAACTTTGTAACACCCCAATTCTACCCTAAGCAATTATATAAAATAAATCAGAGTTATAAAATTTAATCATGCAAACGAACCAGGGCGTCATAAATTCTTCTATAAAACTCATTGCATTCTTCTATAAAACTCATTGCATTCATCGTGGATATATAACACTTTCAAAACATCGGATGAACCATCATCATAACATCTTTAATTAAATAACTCAACATCTACGCAGCGGAATTCTCAATAACAATTTTATCATCAATACAGTAACTTCGAAACAACACAATTTAATAATAATCAACAATAAAAAACAGCAAGTGTTCATCCCCCCGAGTGTTACATATCAGAGCAATGAAACCGACTCGAACTACTGAAGGTATACAGCCTTCACTCTCGATTACCTGCACGTTACCAACATAAGGGAAACATTCAAACAGAAGGGGTGAGATATCTAACAATATAATAAAGCGCATGATAATTAATATATTAAATTAGATCAATACACATCACCACTTCCCATCTCGTAATCAACAATAATCACAATAATAATATACATTCACAGCATCATCACACACTTCTTTATTGCAATCATATTATGCGAATCAATACTATGCAAATGCATGTGGTATCATTGGAGCATAACTCCCATCTAAAAATTTGCCAATTAATAGAGGCATCAACAAGGCATAAGCCTTCATCTCAAAATTCGCCAATACAGGCCATCTCAACGAGCATAAGCTCCATCTCAAAATGCAATGTATGCGACACAATCATGAATGTAATAATAACACCCAACTTAACAACATATCAAATTAACAACATCTCAAAAGCATCTCAACGTCTCTTCATCAACATCTCATATCATCATAATAATTCATCAAACATCATTTATTTATTATAAATCATCAACACAACATCATTAACAACTTCTCACTAACAACTCAGTTGTACATTAATACCACAGTAATTTATACTGCTATTCTGTAATTCTTACATCATTGTTGTCATTACTCCTACTGTTACAAATCAAACAGCAGCCTATAAACATTTCACCATCATCATCATTTTGCATAAAAACCAACATAACGATCAACACGGGAACTAACTCTAAATCCTAAATTGGCTACTAGGATTACACTTCCTATTCTTCATTTTAATCCTCTAGAATAAAGTTCATCGTGTTAGCTATTCAACACTTCGAACGACACCTCAAACGGCATTCTAAAACTCAAGTTACAGCACTTTAAAACTGAATCTGCCAAAAGTCAAACAATATGGGTCGATGCAAAACCCCTTGGATTGACACGTACTACTCTAACCGCAAAACATGAGTCGAAGCATCCTCTCATGGATCAACTCATCCTGAGTCTTGCACACAGCATGTATCGACACATGCATCCCACAGATCGACTCATCCTGAGTCTTTCAACCTTCATGTATTGACACAAGTCTCTTCGTGTTGACTCATACTGAGTCTCTAAGCCCTCATGTATTGACACATCATGTTTGAGGTCGACACATCCTGATCCTTCCTGCATAATTCTGCGATTTTCTCTGCATTTCACTACGGGATTCATGTTTTTAACCCTACAAACTTAATATAATCATGATAAATCATCACCTACAATTATCCTATAATACTACATCGATCAAAAAACATCAGGACATCATTATTCATCTAAAATTCATCAAATCTTCATCATACATCATCATATACATCCAATTCAAGAACAAGACAACAATCACCTCTAACCCTACATATCAATCATCATGAACCCAATTATAAAGTCAGAACCCCACCCTTACCTTGGATTGAAGGTCGCTCTATAATCTTCTGGTCGAATCCTTGTTCTGTTGTTTTTCCACTTTTTCCAGCAGCTTCACGTTCTCCTTCTCAATCCTTATTCTTCTACTGCTTCTTTCTTTTCTACTCTTTCTAACAACAATAAAATAACCTATTATTATTTATTCCTTATTGGGTTTAAAACTAATACACCCCCCTTATTACTTCTATTCCTTCGAATAAGCCCACACCAAATAATATTATAATTCTAATATTATTTCTCCACTTAATAAATAAATCCAATTAATCATAACACATCTTCTCAAATATTCCAAAAATAATTTAATTAAATTACGGGCGTTACATACCTCATACTGTTATCTGGTCGTGCTCCAGGTTTCAGTGTCTCTTGCCGCTATCTGGTCGTGCTCCATACTTCACAGCGTCTTATACCGTTATCTGGTCGTGCTCCAAGCTTCAGTAATTTGGGGAAATTAAGCAGTTATACGGTCAGTTTCCGGGCTTCATAGCTTTTTAACTATAATAGAAATCTTAGTATCGATTTGACTGAACCAGGGAAAAGTCTCGAGCTGACTTTGACTGGCATAGAAATCAGGAGAATCTTAGCGGCGATTCGGCTGACCCAGACGAAAGTCTTACAACATCTTCAACTAGAATAGAAATCTTAGTATCGGTTTGACTGAACCAGAGAAAATCTTGAAAAGTGTTGGAATATCTTCAACTGGAATAGAAACCTTGGTGTCGGTTTGACTGAACTAGAGAGAACTTGTGAGAACTTGATTGCATCTTTCCCTGAAAGGTAAAGAGTTAGTCGTATGTAATATCATGATGTATGAAATGTATTGAGTAATGATGTTCTCAAAATAAATGAGATTGTGTTGTATAATATGTATGCATGTGCCATGATGTATGGATATGCAATGCTATTGTGATATTCTCTAGCTGGGGAAAATAAATCTTGGACTACTACTGGAGGGTATAAGGAGTTGAGTTCTTCATTTCTGCTGGGGATAGTGACCGAAGATGATTAGATGGGGATTTACATCCATTCTGCTTGAGAGCATTCTACCGGAGGAGACTCTGTTTGAGAATAATCCTGCGGGGGAATGACTCTATGGGGAAGAGAGATACTATGTTGGAAGATCTGCTGATTTGGAGAAATAAACTCAGTTGGGGATGAACTTCCATTGCGGGAGAGAAGAGCTCTATTGGAGATTGAGCTTCCTCTGTCAGAGAAATAAACTCTGCTCGGGAGATGGCTTTATAAACTGCTCATGGTTATAAAACTCGGCTGGGGAATGTAGATATCAACTTTCTGAAGGAACCTGTTGGGGAAGGAATTCCTGCATGGGGATACGGAGGTTGGACCTTGGTTGTCTCGGCTCTGTGGGGAATATAGGTATCATTGGCTTGTATGTGATAGTGACTTCGCTTCCAACTGTCTCTGCCCCTTGTACCATGCTGGAAAAAGTACATGCACTGATTTTGTGGATGGATCTATGTCGTGATTGTACTTGAACATGTATTTAATGAGTGTCAGGATGACATTTGTCTCTGGATCGTATCTAAACTGTACTTGAAACATGTGTTGAATGAGTGTCAGAATGACATCCGTCTCTGGATCGTATCTGAACTATACTTGAAACATGTGTCGAATGAGTGTTAGAATAACATCCGTCTCTGGATCGTATCTAAACCGTACTTGAAACATGTGTTGAATGAGTGTCAGAATGACATTCGTCTCTGGATGGTATCTGAACTGTACTTGAAACATGTGTTGAATGAATGTTAGAATGACATCCATCTCTAGATCGTATCTGCACTGTATCTGAAAGTTGAATCTGAATGAGTATCAGAATGGCATCTGCATCTGGAGCATATCTGAAATGTATCTGAAAGCTGAATCTGAATGAGTATCAAAATGGCATCCATATCTGGAGCGTATCTGAACTGTATCAGAAAGATGAACCTGAATGAGTATCAGAATGACATCCGTATCTGGAGCGTATCTGAACTGTATTTGAAAGTTGAATCTGAATGAATATCAAAATGGAATCCGTATCTGGAGTGTATCTGAACTGTATTGGAAAGCTGAACCTGAATGAGCATCAGAATGGCATCCGTATCTGGAGCGTATCTGAACTGTATTTGAAAGCTGAATCTGAATGAGTATCAGAATGGCATCCGTATCTGGAGCGTATCTGAACAGTATCTAAAATTTGAATCTGAATGAGTATCAGAATGGTATCTGTATCTGGAGCGTATCTGAACTATTTCTAGAAGAGAAATTTGGAATAAGTACCAGGATAACATTCATCTCTGGATCGTACCTGAACTGTTTCTAGAAGAGAAGTCTGGAATAAGTATCAGGATAACATTCGTCTCTGGATCGTACCTAAACTATTTCTAGATGAGAAATCTGGAATAAGTACTAGGATAACTTCAGTCTCTGGATCGTACCTGAACTGTTTCTCAATTTTGGTGTTCTTGATGAATGTTGATCAAGGTATAAGTCCTCCACTGATAGACAGGTGATGGGACATAGTCGTACGTTTTAAATCCCTAACTTTTTCCTGGACCGCCCTTTCGGGTTTTCAGTCCACTGGGATACCTTTTTGCCCAATCCGCCTTTTCAGGTTTTCGACTTGTCGGGTGTACAGATTTTTTTATGTATATCCCTAACTTTTTCCCGAACCCTTTTTGTTCGTCGGGATTCCCTTATTTTTGCCTAGGTGTGTCAACCTAGCGGGTCTTTTTTTTCATGCGTAGTATTTTCCGACTATGTCCATGCTTTCAGGATGTAGAGAGTTGTCACTGTCCATAGTGTTATGTTGTAGTACTGTCAAAACAAATTTCTTGGTGGCACGTGATTCGTTGCTGGAATGCGTGCGTAATTCCCCAAGCGATTCAGGTGGAGATCAGCCCCTGGTTATTTGGCACTTTTGGAGAGACTGTCCCAGGTGTGTTTAGACATAATGTCATGCCCCTTGCTTATGAAAGACCAGGGAAGTGTCTTTCCCGCTGAGGTGATTATGTCCATTGAGAGGATGTCTGTTCATTGAATATCCATTGTATGGATTTCTCTGCTGTCAAACAATTAGTCATATGCAAACAATGTCATTTAAAGAATGCAAAACTCAGGTTTGTCTTGAAATTTTTTTGAAAATGTGTTTTGTGTAGTAAAACTAAATTTGCAAGAATGTGATATCAACTCAGGATTCGTAACAAAGCCTACAGGAGTCAGGATACCTTTGTAACAGTATGCTCTCGAACTAACCCATGCTTCATCTAGGACTTTTAAGGGTTATAATGTAGCCTGGTTCACGGTTCAAGAAACAAAGGATAAAGGCTCAAATTTTATTTGTACCCAACCCGCTCTTCGTGATGTTCTTCAGTCCTATGCTCATTTAATTGTGCATTTAAATCCCGATTGAGTCTGGCATCTTGTCCTTGATGTTCCGATGATGGTTCGGATACTGAAAGTTTATTTGGAAGAGGCATTCATTTTGTAATCTTTTTTTGTCGAGGATTTGTAGCAACCTCTTTTTTTTGGTTTTCATTATCCCTTCTTTTTCCTGAACTGTTTCTTTTGTGAATACAGTCAGCGGGATGCCCCAATTTTTCTCTTAAGTCTCCTTCATAGGTTTTGACTTAATGGGATTTTATTTCGAGAGATAATGACTGCATGTCTTGACGATTATACGGAACCATCACCGTCTTTTATTTGAGAAGGACGTCTTCGATGCCATTCATTGTGTACGAAGCGGCAGATTGTGACTGAATGCGCCTCTGAATTAACTGAGAAAACTACCCTGCCCCAGGTTATGATTAAGGGTTTTAATTTGTGTGAAAAGAAAAACTCCTACTTCTTTGGCTCGAAGGGGTTGACTAGGGATTATCTTCCTTATAACTCCACTGTTTAGGATTTGAAACAACGCCTGTACATCGTTAGCGGGGTCTGTTCAAAAGCATAATGTAGAGATTATGGTATCATTTTCGTCATCCTCCCTCTAAGGCTTAGAGTTTTTAATCGAGAGTTGAATATCACGAAAAGGAAGTATAGAGAAGTTTAAGCATAGTGAAAACAGATTAATTCAAGACAAACATGTATAATGCATTAATTAAATAACAAAGTTTTGACATGACAATAATTGTTCGAGTAAGCAAAGAAAATACAAATTGAGAATTTAATGAACAAAAATGTTTTCAATCCTAGCTATGTTTTGGCACGGGAGCAGTGATCACGTTGGGAGTATCTGGAGGGTCGAATTCAATCTCTTTGGTGTCAATCATATCCTGAGTTTTGTTCTTCAGAGCCCAACAGTCATTTGTATCATGTCCAGGACTATCAGAATGGTATGTGCACCTTTCACCGGGGTGGTAACTAGGAGCAGAAGTATTGGGATTTCGCAGAGGAGCCTTTAACGTAATCAACACTACCTTTAACATGTATTGTAACGCTTGAGCTAGTGACATATTAATTCTGGTGAACTGCCTCTTAGGCGTGACCTCTTTACGTTGATTCCCCTGTTGGTGTCGTTGCATAGGCGTAGGATTAGAGACCAGTATTGCCCCCACAGATTGATTGTGGTCGTCTGCCTTATTACGAACCTTCTGGCTATACACAACATTGGCTTCCCTCTTACCAGCAAGTGGCTTCTTCTCAGCATTACAATATGCAGCCATCGGGATCTTCCCACTCTTGATACCACTTTCGATCCTTTCTCCAGTCATAACCATCTCTATGAATCCAGATGAGGAACTCCCAATCAGCAAATTAAAGAACGGGCCAGTCAAAGTGCCCATGAATATATCTACCATTTCCCGATCATTCAGAGGAGGTTGTACCCTGCCAGCTAGATCCCTCTATTTCTGGGCATATTCTTTGAAGCCTTCGCTAGAATCCATATACATGCTTTGAAGTTGTGTACGAGTTGGAGAGAGGTCAGCATTGTATTGGTACTGCTTGTAGAAAGCAGCAGCCAAGTCTTCCCAAGTATGAATTTTTGTTCTTTCTAACTGGTAGAACCACTCCAGTTGCGTGCCAGCTAAACTTTCTTGGAAGAAATGGACCCATAACTTCTGGTCAGCAGTGTGGGGTTGTATCTTCCTCACATAGGAACGGAGATGCATTTTAGGACAAGAGACCCCATCATACTTAGAAAATACCGGTGCCTTGAATTTTGGGGGGATGACAACCCCGGAGACCAGACCTAACTCTTCAAAATCCAGCCCATGAACCTTCTGGATTTCCATAGCACTCAGACGCTCTTCTAACTGCTTATAAGTTTCATCAGCTGGAGGGTACTGCTCCTCATTATAATCAGTTTCATTGTCAGAATCTTTAGGACTAGGGTCCTCTTCTCTGGCTTTGCCCTCTTGATTCTCTCCCTCTTTAGATGAAGAAGCTAAATCAACAACCCGTCTTGGAGGCCCTCTGAACCTTCTGCTCATATGTGCCACACTGGCTATCCTCTTGGTCTTCTTAGTGTTCTTATTAACAATCAGAGCCTTCAGCTCTTCCTGTCCTTTGGCCAGAGCCACAATCATTTGCTGAAGATCTTTCATAGTTTGTTCAAGAGCCATTGCTGAAATAAACAGCGAAGGAGATGACAAACCTGTTATGAATCCTGTTATGCAATGATATGTATGTAATGTTTTCAAGGGTTCTTAAAGGCTCAAATTTGCTTAAATAAAAAGGAACAAACGCAAATTGCATTAGTAAACTTGAATTGTTACAAAGAATGTATTTTGAGAGTACAATTAAGCAAAATAAAACAAAAAGAAGACTAGGTTTCCCATGAGCGCATCCTTTTTGGCGCGATGTAGGCGTTGATATTCCTCTCTTCAGGAAGTAGCCTAGTGAGTTCCAAGACCTTGTTCTCGCTGGCATAGAATTGGGCTTCAAACGTATCCCGCTCCTCTTTAAGCTGAATCCGGGATTTTTGTAACTCTTCATGATCAGTTGGCATGTCTGGATGAAGAACAAGATGAGGAGTGTCCCCCTCGGCAACTAGTTCCATAATCATATGTCGGATAACGGGATAAGGCATCAAAAGAGTTTGAGCACGGGCTCGTACCCATCTGAGATAAGGCTCGAGAGGTACGGAATTCTTATGCCCAAGTGTCTTGCTGTCAACCCTATGTACCATACTCCAAGCTTGTATGAACCTTTTGCGGTAACCCTAAACATCATTCTCATAGTTGAAGGCGATTCCTTGAATAAGTGTATCATGAGGACCATCCCTTGTTGCATAACCAAACTGTCGTAATGCTAAGCAAGGGTTATAAGTGATTCCTACCCTAATGCCTAAGAGAGGGACATTAGGGAATTCACCACAGCGATCGATGATAGTAACATCTTCTGAGAATTGTGAACACCAATGAATGTCTGAATGCGTAAGGAACATCAATCGATGAGACCATCTTTTACCTTGTCCATTCTTCAAAGTAGATATGGGTAGGTGAGAAATAAACCACCTAGCCAATAGAGAAGTGCAACACTGGATGGTCCCCCTTCTTTTTAGAGTGTGGGCGTGCAGAGAGTGTAGAATATCCACGAGTAATGTAGGTACCGGATTCCGAGACAGAAAAACCTGGATTATGCTCACATCTACGAGTTGATCCGCATTAGGGAACAATACCATCCCGTAGACAAGGAGCACCAAAACCTCTTCAAAAGCTTGTAGATCCATAGTATCCCAAAAATAGTAAGCCTTCTCGAACAGAAATTTAACTGGAATTCCTTGAACACTCCCTCTGGTTTCCCAATTTTTCACTATGTTGGACCGTTGTAAGGATAGAGCTTTAGCAATTTCTTCATGTTTGGGATGTCTTTCCGTACCGCTGAAAGGTAGCTGATCAAGAATGGGTATCCCTAATAACTGAGAAAATTCTTCCATAGTAGGCACTAACTGGTAATCCGGGAATGTGAAACAATGATGCAGAGGATCGAAGAACTGAAACAACACTTTCAACATTTCTTCGTCAGGTTTTGCAGTGACCAAGTTGAGCAATCTACCATGCTTTTCAGTGAAAGGAGAGCTTTCGAGAATCCTTACTGCCAAGTCCCTTAATTGGGGAGATACTTTCACTAGGTTAATCTAAATAGTGTTCCTGCGGGCGGATGCTATATCCTACAAAACAGAGCAAAGATGAGCCCTAGAAACCCTTGAAACAATTAGTATGATATGTTATGGTATGATGTTTATGATGTCATGATAAATCACAGGTATAGCAAACACAGACAAATCACACCAAGTCCTTAGGTTTAAGGCCTGCTTGAGTTTTAAGGTCATACCCTCTTGAAGCTGGATTGGTTCAACCTGTCCTATAAATATGTAACCGGGTTCTAAAGGGATCTCAATATCACCAATCTTTCCCCTAAGCCTTGTTCAATCGATGATTGACTCGTAATCAAACAAAACTCAGAAGTCAAACCTCAATGAGTGTAGCATCGAGTATCTATCGACCTTGGGCATACACCAAAGACGGTCGTCTTGCTATGTCCTACTGGCCAAGTTGTGCAATTAAAGGTTCTAAGGTCAGTTAATGCTTTGTGACACCACGCGGCGGCCCCGTATATCTCCATGATTGACTCAAGGGTTACGGGTACCAACCAAAGTGCCACATCAACGTAGCTACTGCTTCAACCGTGTTGGTATACCCCAGCACAACTCCCTCACAGTTTATTGCTACTTACCTAAAAGGTGTTTCCCGATTTGGGTGTAGGATCAAATAACCCAAACAGTTCCCATAAATATAAAGCAAGCAAGACAATCAAGAGAAAGCAATTAAATATGACCTAGATCCTAAGGTTTACCCCACTTTATATTTTATTCCCCAGCAGAGTCGCTAGTTCTATGATACGGTGGCAGAACCGACTGTTAATACTGGTTAGCGTTTTTTGTTCGCAAATATCGCGGTAAGCAAGAGTTGCCATTGGCTTTTATTTTATCCAGTCAGGAAAAGGAAAAAGGATAGAAAAAACCTTTCTCGAGATGTTTCTGAGTATGGGGGGTAAATTATAGAAAGGGAAGGTGTTAGCACCCTTTCTATTCGTGGTTTTCCACGGGCTCTTAGGTACTTGCTCATTTTGAAATTGCTTTTGTGTGTTTATGTTTGCTTGTTTTGAAAAGTTTTATTTTACTTCATTTTAACCCTTGTTTCTGTCCTCAAAAGTGTTACGAAGTTGTTTTTGAAAACTTTGTTTGGGAAAGTGTTGGTTTGAAAAAGTTTTTGTTTGTTTGAGCAAGTACCTAGGAACTAATCTACCTACTCAAAAAAGTCTGCTCGTTTTCCTTTAGACAGCGCTATCCTATTATTAAGGAATGGGTAGCACCTTCTTTGGATTTTTAAAGGGACGTTCGAAGGGACGAAATGGTCTCTGAAGGCAACAAGTAAGGATACCTTAGCATTTCGAAGGGACTATCGTCATAAGATCAATTCGTAGGCAACTCGAGGGACAAGTAGGGACTATGATCTTTATGACGACTTTGAATCGCGGGTCATTGCTAAGGTATCCCTACGTTCGAGGGACAGGGCCATTATTTCCGAGGCAACCAGTGAGGCAAACCTAGGAGTGAGCATGTGCATGTGTTTGATTTCAGTTATTTAATCTTTGCACAATTAAGGTGATCTACTGTTTTAATTTTATTTATCTTTTGCATGCAATCCTATTAATATCTAGGCAGTTTATAGTTTGCGAAAATTAAAAGCGAAAAAGTAAATCTACGCTATTACAAGGCTTCGGGGAGGGGGTTACATGACCAAAAAACGGGGATTAAATAGTAAATAATATGTGGTAAACTCTAATTAAAAACTATTACAAACCCGAAGCAAATACAATAATTGGAAAATAAAATATTGTGCGCGAGAATTAAGTACGGGAATCAAAGTTTAAATTCTAAAATCTAATCAATTAAAGAGAAAATATTTTTTAGTATTTTATTGTTGAGAAAAATATTTGAAATCTTAACCTAAATCTAATTAATTAAAGAAAAATATTTTTTGGCATTTTATCGAGAAAATTAAATATTTGTGAATTAAACCTAATTTGTCTAATTAATTTTAATTATGAAAACAATCAAGTCAATATCATTAAATTAATTATTTTCCAAAAAAAAACTAATTTTAATAAATAAAAACTAATTCTACATTTTTGTGGTTTTCTTGATTTTATTATTAAACAAAAAAATGATTTTGTGTTATTTTGTGAAAAAAGATAATTAGTAAATAATAAAAATAAGAAATAAAAAGAAAAGAGAAAAATTGGGCCTGTTTAGCAAGCAATCCAGGGGGTGCAATGTTGAATTGTTTAGGCCCAATAGCTGGTCAGCCCAATCCTTGCGCCTGATTCAGTGTGATACTCTTTCTGATGGTCTATGGTATGACTTGAGCGTTGGGCGTTGGACCTGGATTGATGATGAATCCAATGGTTGAGATCAGGGTGTATAGTGGACGTCTGGAATGGGTTGTGCACAAGATCTGCATGTAAATGTTAAGAAAATAATAAAATGTTGGGATGGTTAGTTGTAAATATAGTAACATAAATAAAATATAAAGGAAATAAAGTGGTCTTTCCCAAACGCGCGCGTGATTCAAATCACCCAATGGGATTCTGCCACCTAATTGTCTTCTTCCCCATAACTGTTGTTTTTGGCCACACTTTTACCTACAGTTGTTTCCGTCACTAAAAGCTATAGTGACGGATTTTGTTTGTATCCATAAACCTGTAAAATTCAAGAATGCAGCACAAGCAGAATAAATTCAAACCAAAGACATGGATCAATTGCAAATCATCTTCTAAGCATGATAGTACCCTTGATTTTGTCCAATTTCGCCTCTATATGGAATTCCCAAATTGGGACCTCAAAACCCTAACAATGGCATCGTGCCATTCCTGCACTTAAACTTCAATCAAACCAATCAAAAACATTGCAAATATGATAGCAAGCATGGATATATGATCAAAACATGTTTATGATGGTTAAATTATTGAAAATGAATCTTGAAAAAAGATGCAAACCGTGGTACTGGGACGCGCGATTTCTAAAGGTTTTAAGGCTTGAGGATAATTGGAATGGCTTCAGAAAATGGCCAGGAACGGATAGCTGGCCTTGGAATTGCTTGAATCGGTCTATGGAGGAATATGTGATCAGCACTTTTTTTGACAAAAAATTGAAGTTGACCTCCTTGTTTTCACGACCCAAAAATCCTTTCTTATGCTTTGGAAATATTGTGTATATATCATAGAATGATTTAGGTCAACAAAAACTGATCATATCTTTGCAAATTATGGAGATTTGATTTCATTCTTTACCTTGTATGATTTGTTTCCAAAATAGACCAAATTAAGATCTTTTCCAATCAATTAGCTCTTGCATGAATTTTTTGATTTGCTAGCTGTTCATGGACTCATAATATGCTCATAAAATCAAATATTTGATTTTATTTGATTATTCTACTATTTAAATTGATTTATTTTTATTTAAATGGATAAAAAATCAAAATAAATAATAAAAATAATAAAATAATAGGTGGATAAGCTCAGGGGTCGTGGGTCCTCTTAGGAACAAGTTTCAAACAAGAAAACATGGGCCCATTTGGAGAAAAAAAAGGTCATTTTGATCAATATTGACTTCATGCATATTTCCCAAAAATAGTCAACTTTGACAATACACATCTCTCTTATTTTTAATCCTAAGAAGGTTTTCTTGGACTTTTTAGAAAGCTTAGGATTTCCCCTAAACAACCCTTTTGGTTTCATCTCAATTGGGTCTTCCATGTTCATGTAAGAAGCTTTGACCCAAAAGGTGTTTTTGTTGACTTTTCAAAAGGACCTATAATGTAGAAATTCATATCTTTTGATGAGTGCATATTTTGAACTTGTGGGCTGAAGATGAGTTGTAGGTAATTGCATCCTCTTCAAAATGAGCCTTGGATGTAAACTTTTTGATAAAGTATGAAGAAGTTATGCTTGGTCAAAGTTTGGTTGACTTTTCTTAAGAAACCCTAATTTAGCAACTTTTGGGTTTTGATTAATTTGGGGCATTCCTTGAGGAATCATGATCAAACCTTGATAAAATGATGGATATAACCTCAAAAACATTGATGCTGACCAAAAATCTTGAAGTTTGACTGTATATGGGCCACAGTTGACTTTTGACCTATTGTAGTTTATTTTCAGGCATCTGGGCAATTGACTGAGCAAATTTCTTGTGCAAGGCATGAAACTTGACATGGATGATCTTGATAACATATTGGTACCATGGAAGGCGTTTGGGACCTTTGGAGTTCCCACACCCTGATGAAAATGGAAACCCTAGTTTGAGGTACATTGCCTTAGGAGAGAGTTTGTCGGGTCAACTCTTGGGCATCCTTGAGCCAGTTGAGGACCTCAATGGGCATGTGTTGAGTAAAATGAGAGGGAAAATTTTGGGGTACAACATATTGTGATGCATTTGTTGTGAATTAGAGGCTTTAGGAATTATTGGAGTTAAGATGATAGGGGTTTATGCCCAAAAGTGTAGAAACGTGAGGTGCAGAAAGATAAACAATTATTGACATTATATGAATTAAAATATTAGATTTAATAATATAGTATAATAATTAAATAAATATTATTAGTAGAATAATAAAATTCTTATTTATTTAATTGAGAATGGTAAGGTTGGTATTATGATTTAGGGGTCCTAAGGTTAGTGTTGGAATAGAGAGAAGAAGAGAAAGAGGCCAGGGCAAGAAGTTTCACCGTAAGAGTCAAGAACTGGCAAAATCCAAGATAAGGGTGTAATTTTAACACTATAACGGGTTGTATAATTATGGGATATGGTAGTGTTTAAGTTCCATGATTTTGTATTCTTGATTTCTCCTTATTTGGTTTTATGGGGTTTTACCCATTGATGAATTTCTTTGATGCATTTTGTTTGGAATTGGTGAATTTTGATGATGTAAATTGAATAAAATTGATAGGCAATGTTGGTGAATAATTGATATGATTAAAAGATATTGTTTTGATTGAAAAATTAGGAGTTGGAGTTTTGAAACAATGATTTTCGTATTCATAAAAATTACATATTTTTGAACTCTACATCAGGTGTAATTAGGTACCCATCTGGCAATAACCGATTACCCTGTGCAAATTTGGGCGAAATAGACAAAAATGATAAGGTTTAACCAGGTACAACCTGGGAAGTAATCGGTTACCCAACTGGATAGTAGAGTTGTAATTCTAAATCACATGGGTGTAACCGGTTACCCTCCTGGCAGTTACCGGTTACCACTGAAACTGTCAGATTTTTCAAAAATTGTAAATTTCATAATTTCCACCTCGGGTGCCCATTTGATGCGTCATTTGGACCGGTGGAAAGATAAAATTATTTTCTATCCTATAAAAATAAATTGGAACACAGTAGCAAATTATTTGACCAACATTGATGCCTATATGCATATATTTTTGAGTAATGTGTTATGATTAATGTTGCGTTTGAGTAAGATGATGTTATATGAATGGTTCAATTGTTTAGTGTGATGTACTGCATGATGATGATGATGATGATGATGATGGCCTGTATTGGTGTGGCATTGGTGAGTAGTAATATCAATTCATTTTATGTTGGTGTGTGTCAGTGTCGCATGCATTCATGATAAAGGCTTATGATCTGCAAGATGGTCTGTATTAGCGAAAGATGACATGTATTGACGAAATATGGCTTGTATTGGAGAGAGATGATCAGTATTGACGTAAAGATGGGGGCTTATGCCCTGTTGGTACCACATGCATTGAGTCAATGTCAGTCTCATTTCATTTCATTATGATTAATTAACTTGATATCTTGATGCTGAAAGAGTGTGAGTTATATTATGATGAGTATTATGTGTTACATGTATATTTGCTTATATATTGATGTACTTTGTAGTGTGATGAATGAAGTAAAGGTGTAAGGTACAGAAGTATGATTATGCATACTTAAATTACTATCTACTCATCATTATGCTCTCTTTTATATTGTTATGATATCTCATCTCTTCTATTTGAATGTTGCCTCTACGTGGGTAACATGAAGATGATCTGAAGTAGCTCGACGTCGAGGTTAGGTGAGAAGTTACCTCATTTTATGTAGATTGAGTCGGTGTCAGCTCTGATACGTAACACTTGGGGATTTTGCGCTTGTTTTGTTTATGTTGGGATTAAACTATTATAGAACTCCGTTTGTTGGATTTAATTGATGGTTTGCGTTGAATTTTGAATTACGATAACTATCACTCATGCTGAGAATAATTGCTAGTGATGTTTTATGTTGCGAATAAATGAAAAAAAGTTCAGACATGATGAATAAGTGACTATGTGTTGCATATCTTTTTATATGAGCATTTATGATGTATAAAGATGTGGTATCCTATTCTTGACATTTTATTTTATGAATTAATTTTACTTTGATTTTTGGTTAAATTATCGACGGGGAAATAGGGTGTTACATTAGTGGTATCAGAGCCTGGTTGGTCCGTCCAGCTAGGTTGTTAAGTCAATAGTGTAGTGTGATAGTTAAATAGTGTCGATGTGTTTCGTCTAACCATTGTTTGATATTATGATGTGTAACAGAGTAATGGCTAAAAGGAACACTGCACTTGTTGCTGCTTTGCAGGCTTTGGCTCAGGTTGTGTAACATCAGCCAAATGCTGGTGGGAACAATGGATTCCGCGTCTTGGAAACATTTGAAAGGAACCATCCACTTACGTTCAAGAGTAAGCATGACCCAGATGAAACGCAAAGTTCTCTCAAGGAGATCGAGAGAATATTTCGGGTTATGGATTATACGGATGCACAGAAGGTACGCTTCAGTATGCATCACTTGGCATGCGAGGCTGGAGACTGATGGGTGAGTACTCGCCAAAGGCTGAATGGTGAAGAAGAAGAGATTATGTGGGTTGTGTTCAGCAGAGAATTTCTAAGAATGTACTTCCCAGAAGATGTTCGCGAGAAGAAAGAAATTGAATTTCTGGAGTTGAAACAGCGAGACTTTCCGGTAACTGATTGTGCTACTAAGTTCGTTGAGATAGAAAAGTTCTACCCTCATTACAACGAGGCAAATTCTGAATTTCAAAGTGTATAAAGTTTGAAAATGTCTTGCGTTAAGAAATCAAGAAGGAAATTGGGTATAAGTGGATCCGTAAGTTTCTAGATTTGGTGAATGGGTGTAGAATTTATGAATAGGACAATAAGGCTCACTACAAGACCATGAATGATAGGAGAGGTAGGAAACAACATAACTGTGGGAAGCCTTACAATGCTCTGAATGACAAAGGAAAACAGAAAGTTGTTGATGGTAAAAGGCCAAGTGGGAGAAGTGCTCCTACTGGTATTGTATGTTTCAGATGTGGAAAACCTGGTCATCAGAGTAATGAATGTACTATTGAATTGAAGAGGTTTTTCCTTTGTGGAAAAATTGGGCATGATGTGGCTGAATGTAGACACAAAGAAGTAATTTGTTTCAACTGTGGTAAAGAAGAACATATCGGTGCTTAGTGCTAGAAACCGAAGCAAGCTCGATCAGGTGGGAAGGTGTTTGCTTTAGCTGGGACTCAAACATCTAGTAGAGACTGCTTGATCAGAGGTATATGTTTTATTAATATTACTCCTTTAATTACTATTATTGATCTGGTGCTATACATTGTTTTATTGTTGTTGAGTGTGTGAAAAGGTTAGGTCTTGTGTTATCTTCTATGAATAGAGAGATGGTTAATGATACTCCCGCTAAGGGATCAGTGACTACTTCTCTAGTATGTTTGAAGTGCCCTTTGTAAATCTATCATAGAGATTTTATGGTGGATCTAGTTTGTTTACCGCTGAATGGTCTTGATATGGGTATGAACTAGTTGGAATATAATTATTTTCATATTAATTGCTACAATAAATCCGTTCAATTTTCTGCTCCTGGCAAGGAGGAGGAAGCTGAGTTCTTATCTGCTAGGCAGTTGAATGAGTAGATGCAGGATGAAGCTCAGATATTTTCGTTGCTGGCGTCTTTATCTGTTGAGAATCAGGATGTGATTGATGAGTTGCAAGTAGTATGTGATTTTCTTGAAGTTTTCCCTGATGATATTCGAGACGTGCCTCCAGAAAGAGAAGTGGAATTTTCTATTCATCTTGTACCTGGTACTAGACCTATTTCTATGGCACCGTACAGGATGTCAGCGTATGAACTAGAAGAGTTAAAGAAGTAGTTGGAAGACTTACTTGAAAAGAAATTTGTGATACCAAATATATCGCCTTGGGGAGCTCTAATGTTACTAGTGAAAAAGAAAGATGGTAGTATGAGGCTTTGTGTTAATTACCAACAACTCAATAAAGTGACAATAAAAAACAAGTATCTACTTCTGAGAATAGACGACTTGATGGATCAACTGGTGGGTGCGTGTGTGTTTAGCAAGATTGACTTGAGATCAGGTTATCATCAAATTCGATTCAAGAATGATGATATTCAGAAGACAACTTTCAGAACTCGATATGGATATTATGAGTATTCAATGATGCCTTTCGGTGTTACTAACGCGTCGGGAGTGTATATGGAGTATTTGAATCGAATATTTTTCACTTATTTGGATCGGATTTTAGTAGTATTTATTGATAATATCTTGATATATTCCAAATCGAAATAAGAACATGCTGAGCATTTGTGAATTGTATTGCAAGTGTTGAAAGAGAGGAAGTTGTATGCAAAACTGTCAAAATGTGAATTCTGGTTAACAGAAGTCAATTTTCTTAGTCATGTTATTTCAGGTGATGAAATAGTTGTGGATCCATCCAAAGTAGACACAGTGTTACAGTGGGAAGCTCCAAAGTCAATTACGTAGATCATAAGCTTTTTAGGCTTGGCTGGTTATTATAGAAGATTTATTGAAGGCTTTTCTAAGTTAGTACTTTCGCTAACTCAACTGACTTGTAAAGGCAGGGCGTTTGTGTGGGATATCTAATGTGAAGAAAGTTTTGTTGAGCTAAAGAATAAATTAACAATGACTCCAATTTTAATATTACCTAATCCTGAAGAACTGCTTGTGGTGTATTGTAATGCTTCTAAATTGGGTTTAGGTGGTGTGCTTATGCAGAATGATAATGTAGTAGCTTATGCGTCAAGGCAATTGAGGATTCATGAAATCAATTATCCTACTCACGATCTTGAATTAGCTGCAGTGGTGTTTGTACTAAATATTTGGAGACATTACCTATACGGTTCCAAATTTGAAGTGTTTAGTGATCACAAGAGCTTAAAGTATTTGTTTGATCATAAGGAATTAAACACGACTCAAAGGAGGTGATTAGAATTATTGAAGGACTATGACGTTGGCTTAAATTACCACCCTGGTAAAGCTAATGTTGTAGCAGATGCCTTAAGAAGGAAATCATTGCATATGTTTGCTATGATGGTTAGAGAATTAGAATTGATTGAACAATTCAGAGACATGAACATAGTCTGTGAAGTGACACCACAAAGTGTGATGTTGGGGATGTTGAAGATTAACAATGATTTCTTGGATAATATTAAATAGGCTTAATAGTTAGATGTGAAGTTGGTAGACTTGATGGTTGGGAGTAGCCAATCTAAAAATAGTGATTTTAAAGTAGATGTCCAAGGTGTGTTGAGATTCCAAGACAAAATTTGTATTCCCGATGACACGGAGATGAAAAAGATGATTATTGAAGAAAGTCATAGAAGTAGTTTGAGTATTCATCCGGGATCTACTAAGATGTATCACGACTTGAAGAAGTTATTTTGGTTGTCCGTATTAAAACAAGATGTGGCGCGGTTTGTGTGTGCGTGTTTAACTTGTCAGAAGTCAAAAGTCGAACATCAGAAACATGTGGGATTATTGAAACCATTAGAGGTTCTGGAGTGGAAGTGTGATAACATATTGATGGACTTTGTGATGGGACTGCCAAATACTCCAAGAGGGAATGATACGATTTCGGTAATTGTTGATAGGTTAACGAAATCAGCTCACTTCATTCCGATCAATATCAGTTTTCCAGTGACGAAGTGGCGGAGATTTACATCCGTGTGATTACGAAACTTCATGGAGTTTTATTAAGTGTTGTATCCTATGGAGATCCGAGATTTACTTCTGATTTTTGGAAGAGTCTACAGCATACGTTGGGCTCTAAGTAAAGATTGAGTTTTGTGTATCACCCATAGACAAATGGCCAGACAGAGAGAAATATTCAGCCATTAGAATATTTGTTGAAGACTTGTGTTCTTGAGCAGGGAGGTGCATGGGATAGTTATCTTCCACTGATTGAGTTCCCTTATAACAATAGTTTTCATTTAGTATTGGTAGGGAACCTTTCAAGGCATTATATGGTCGGAGGTGCAGAACATCTTAGTGTTGGCATGAATCTGGTGAAATTGTAGTGCTCGGACCTGAAATTATGCGAGAAACTACAGAGAAAGTGAAATTAATTCGAGAAAAGATGAAGACTTCCCAGAGTAGGCAAAAGAGTTGCCATTACAAGAGGAGGAAGGATCTTGAGTTTCAAGAGGGATATCATGTATTCTTGAGAGTATCTCCGACAACCAGCATAGGTCATGCTTTGATGTAAAGGAAGTTAACTACTCGATTTATTAGTCTGTATCAAATTTCAGAAAGAGTGGGAAATGTTGCATATAGAGTGGCATTTCCACCTAATCTGTCGAATTTGCATGATGTGTACCATGTGTCGCAACTCCAAAAGTATATTTCAGATTTGTCGCATGTGATTCTAATGGATGGTGTACAAGTGTGGGATAATCTTACTGTTGAAATCGTACCTGTGAGGATCGAGGATCATGAAATAAAGAAGCTGAGAGGAAAATAGATTGCTCTTGTGAAAGTGGTTTGAGGAGGATCTGTTGGAGAGAATACGACGTAAGAATTAGAGAGCAAGATGCAAGAGTCTTATCCAGAGTTATTCGCATCAGGTAATTTTCGAGGACAAAAATATTCTAAGTGGAGGAGAGTTGTAACACCCCGATTTCGTTGAATTATTTTATTTAATTAATAGATGATGTGATGTATTTGTGCACATTAGTGAATCTTTTGTTGTATTATGATGCATTTGTTGGGAATTAGAGGCCTTAGGAATTATTGGAGTTAAGATGATAGGGGTGTATGCCCAAAAGTGTAGAAACATGAGGTGTAGAAAGATAAATAATTATTGACATTATATGAATTAAAATATTAGATTTAATAATATAATATAATAATTAAATAAATATTATTAGTAGAATAATAAAATTATTATTTATTTAATTGAGAATGGTAAGGTTGGTATTATGATTTAGGGGTCCTAAGGTTAGAGTTAGAATAGAGAGAAGAAGAGAAAGAGGTCAGGGCAAGAAGTTTCACCGTAAGAGTCAAGAACCGGAAAAATCCAAGATAAGGGTGTGATTCTAACACTATAACGAGTTTTATAATGATGGGATATGGTAGTGTTTAAGTTCCATGATTTTGTATTCTTGATTTCTCCTTATTTAGTTTTATGGGGTTTTACCCATTGATGAATTTCTTTGATGTATTTTGTTTGGAATTGGTGAATTTTTATGATGTAAATTGAATAAAATTGATAGGCAATTGTGATACGGTGGCAGAACCGACTGTTATACTGGTTTGCGTTTTTTGTTCGCAAATGTCGCGGTAAGCAAGAGTCACCACCGTCTTTTATTTTATCCAACAAAGGAAAAGGGAAAAAGAACAGAAAAAACCTTTTTCGAGATGTTTCTGAGTACGGGGGGGGTAGATTATAGAAAGGGAAGGTGTTAACACCCTTTATATCCGTGGTTTTCCACGGGCTCTTAGGTAATTTATCATTTTGAAATTACTTGTGTGTGTTTTGGAAAGTTTTTGTTTAACTTCGTGATAACCCTTGTATCTGTCCTCAAGAGTGTGACGAAGTTGTTTTTGAAAATTGTTTTGAAAGTGTTTGTGAAAAAGAGTTTTTATTGTTTTGAGCAAGCACTTAAGAGTTTCTACCTACTCGAAAAAGATTGTCCATTTTCTCGTTTCCTTTAGACAGCGCTATCCTACTATTAGTGAGTATGTAGCCCTACCGTTGGATGCTGAGGGACTATAGAAAGGGACGCTATGGTCATCGAAGGCAACATGTAAAGATATCTTAGCATTCGAAGGGACTGTCATCATATAGGCAACATCGAGGAACAAGATCATTTCTCGTAGGCAACTCGAGGGACGTTAGGGACCATGATCTTTATGATGACTTTAGAATTAGGGGTCTTTGCTAAGACATTCCTACGTTCGAGGGACATTACCATTATTTTCCAAGGCAACCAAGTGAGGTATACCCTAAGGGTGCATATGTGCAAGGTGTGTTATGTTCAATTATTTTAGTCTTGTGTTAATTTTGCTAATGTTTGATTATTCTTGTCATACAATCCTATTAGTCATACATCTAGAAGTTAATAATTGCAGTAATTTAAAAGTTCATAAATATAAAACCTAGCTATTACAAGGCTTCGGGGAGGGGGATTATGTACATATCCAAAACTGGGGGGGGGGGGGGGGGGGGGGGGGGGGGGGGGGGAAATAAATAAAAGCGGTAAAGGTCCTACTAATCATCTATTACATCCAAATATACAGTTTCAATAATAAAAGGAAGTGCGAAAGAATAATAACGCGGAAATTTGAAAAGACGTCTAAAAATCCTAAGATATAAAAAATATTTTTGTTGTTTTTGTTTTAATTTATGAAAATGGTTTAAGTTAAAAAAATAATTGATCTAGATCTATATTTTAAAAAAAACGTTAATTAATAAAGAAACATGAAATTTAAATAAAATTAATTAATTCTATGTTTTTTTGGTATTTTTGTTACGAAAAGGAAAATGAATTAAAATGAAATTAAACCTAAGTTCTATTAATTTTAATTTTTTAAAAAAAGTTAAAGTGATTAGTTAATTAATTTACCAAAATTAAAATTTAATTAAGAAAAATCCTAAATCTACTTTTATGTGATTTTTATATTTGTTTATTGATTAAAATAAAAAAAAGGGATTAAAAGAAATAAATGAAATGAATAAAACAAGAAAATAAAGATGGGTCTAGTAGCAAAAGTAAACAGGGGGTGAAATCATCAGAAATTCCCAGGACCGAATCTTCGAAAGCTCCATGCCCTAACCATGGTGTTTTCAGATTCTTGCATGGAACCTCTGATTCAACCATCCATAATTGTTCTATATAAACTCAAACAAACGTTAGCATGCCATGAAATGTGATTAAAATTAGAGATTCGAAGTTTAAAATTTTACCAAACCGGTGTTGTCAAATGGGGGCGTGCTAGACGTGTGATGGATTGCTCTTGGGCCTTGTAAGACTCCTGAGGACTTCAAGAGGATGGTTTGAGGCTTGATGTCAATCGGGAGAGACCGGAACCTCGAGATATGACTTGCACCAATTCTTTGATTTCTGGAGAGCTTTTAGAGAGCTTTTTGAAGAGCTTTTTGAGAGCTTTTATAGAGGAGAATGAGGAGACAAGAAAGCATGGAAAGAATTTCCCTCATAATGTTGTGTTTTAAGACCATGATCAAAATTTGAAATAATGCCATATTTGATGATTTTATGCCATTTTCACATGTGGATGAACATGGACATATTTGAAGGGTTATTGCACGAAATCAATTGACATAAACCAGCATAAAACTTTCCCAAAATGGATTCACATCAAAATTTACATTATTTCTATTATTTATTTATTTAATTCTGAATTCTAATGAATAAAATATCAAAATAAATAGCATAAATAGTATAAAATGTATGGGTGGGCTTAGAGGTCGTGGACCATGTTAGAAATGAGTTTCAAACTTGAAAAGATAGGCCCATTTGGAAAAAATCCAAGTTTGGTCAATATTTGCTTCATGCATTTTTTTCAAAAATTGGCCAACTTTGACAATGTATATCTCTCTCTCAATTTTAACCCTATGATGGTGTTCTTGGACTTTTTATAAATATTAGGATGTCCCCTAAGCAACCTCTTTGGTTTCATCTCAATTGGATCTTCCATGTTCATGTAAGAAGTTTTGACCCAAAAGGTGTTTTTGTTGACTTTTGAAAAGGACCTATAATGTCTGAATTTATATCTTTTCATGAGTTCATTTCTTGAACTTGAGGAATGAATATGAGTTGTAGGGAATTAGATTCTCTTAAAAATGATCCTTGGATGATAAATTTATGATAAAGTATGAGAAAGTTATGTCTGGTCAAAGTTTGGTTGACTTTTCCTATAGGAACCCTAATTTAGCAACTTTTGAGTTTTGATGAATTAGGAGCATTCCTTGAGGAATCATGATCAATACTTGATCAAATGATGGATATAACTTCAAAATGTTTATGTTGACCAAAAATCTTGAAGTTTGACTGTATGTGGGTCACAGTTGACTTTTGACCTAGTACAGTTGATTTTCAGGCATTTGAGCAGTTGATTGAGCAAACTTCTTGTGCAAGGCATGAAACTTGGCATGGATGATCTTGAGAATATATTAGGGCAATGGAAACCACTTAGGACCCTTGTAAACTCAAACATCTTGATGAGGAGTGAAATCCTAGTTTGAGGCTCATTGTCTTAAGAGGAGGATTTATCTGGCCAATCGTTAGTCAACTTGAGCAATTGAGGACCTCTAAGAGTTTATCTGGTGTGAAAATTGGAGGATAAATTTTGGGGTGCAACGGAAATGTGGGTGAATAATTGATATGATTAAAAGATATTGTTTTGATTGAAAAATTAGGAGTTGGGGTTTTGAAACAATGATTTTTGTATTCATAAAAATTACATATTTTTGAACTCTGCATCAGGTGTAATCAGTTACCCTTCTGGAAATAACCGATTACCCTATGAAAATTTGGGCGAAATAGACAAAAATGAGAAGGTGTAACCAGGTACAACCTGGGAGGTAACCGGTTACCCAACTGGGCAGTAGAGTTGTAAGTCTGAATCACATGGGTGTAACCGGTTGCCCTCCTGGCAGTTACCGGTTACCACTAAAACTGTCAGATTTTTCAAAAATTGTAAATTTCATAATTTTCACCTCGGGTGCCCATTTGACGCATCGTTTAGACCGGTGGAAAGATAAAATTATTTTCTATCCTATAAAAATAAATTGGAACACAGTATCAAATTATTTGACCAACATTGATGCCTATATGTGTATATTCCTGAGTAATGTGTTATGATTAATGTCGCGTTTGAGTAAGATGATGTTATATGAATGGTTCAATTATTTAGTGTGATGTACTGCATGATGATGATGATGATGGTCTGTATTGGTGTGGCATTGATGAGTATTAATATCAATGCATTTTATGTTGGTGCGTGTCAGTGTCGCATACATTCATGATAAAGGCTTATGCTCTGCAAGATGGTATACATTAGCGAAAGATGACATGTATTGACGAAAGATGGCTTGTATTGGTGAGAGATGATATGTATTAACGTAAAGATGGGGGCTTATGCCCTGTTGGTACCACATGCATTGAGTCAGTATCGATCTCATTGCATTTCATTATGATTATTTAACTTGATGTTTTGATGCTGAAAGAGTGTGAGTTATATTATGATGAGTATTATGTGTTGTGTGTATATTTGTTTATATATTGATGTACTTTGTAGTGTGATGAATGAAGTAAAGGTGTGAGGTAAATAAGTATGATTATGCATACTTAAATTACTATATACTCATTATTATGCTCTCTTTTATATTGTTATGATATCTCACTCCTTTATATTTGAATGTTGCCTCTACGTGGGTAACATGAAGGTGATCCGAAGTAACTTGAGGTCAAGGTTAGCTGAGGAGTTATCTCGTTTTGTGTAAATTGAGTCGGTGTCAGCTCTGATACGTAATACTTGGGGATTTTGCGCTTGTTTTGTTTACGTTGGGAGTAAACTATTGTAGAACTCCATTTGTTGAATTTAATTGATGTTTTACGTTGAATTTTGAATTACGATAACTATCACTCATGTTGAGAATAATTGCCAGTGATATTTTTCACTGTGAATAAATGAAACGAAGTTCAAACATGATGAATAAGTGACTATGCGTTGCGTATCTTTTTATATGAGCATGTATATTGTATGAAGATGTGGCATCCTATTCTTGACGTTTTATTTTACGAATTAATTTTACTCTGATTTTTGGTTAAATTATCGACAAAGAAATAGGATATTACACCCACTACTAGGTGTAAAGAGAAATTCTCAAAATAAAAACAATATTTTTTAATTTAAGAAAATAAATATTATCATTTTTATATCAGACAAAACTTATATTTAAAAAATAAATTTTTTATATCACATATTGCGAATTTGCACATTCTTACATTATCATTTAATATTTTTGCACAACTACAAACAAAATTTTCTCTAAATTTTTTTAAACATTATTGCATATTCATAATTGAATTCGAAACTAAATTTTTAATTAAGTTAAAATAGATCTTTTACCATCTCATTCGAGTATTAAAATAATTTATTTAGTAAACACTAATTTAAAATTTAAAAAATAATTTATTTAGTTAATATTAATTTACTATTAAAAGAAGAGAAAATAAGTGACGCATTGAAAGTGTAAAATAGTTTTATATTGTCAACCAATCACAACCATATATTGAATTATAATTTACTTTTATTTTTAAAATTTTTTAATAATATGGTAATTGTTAATTTTCTATTGGTTGATTGTGTTAATAGGAGTGGAAATAAGTTAGGCTAGACTAGATTTTATAAGGCTTGAGCACGGCCTACAATAAACTTACAAGGCTTGAGTCTAGCATATGGCCTACTATAGGCTTATTTTTTGGGTCTGATATGACCTTTTTAAAAGTCTGGTCTAACCTAAAAGCTTATTTAAAAGTCTGTTTTTCATTAAGATTTTCAATAAATTCATATTAGTTAAGAAGTTTTATAAGTCGATATATATATATATATATATATATAGGATGACCTATTTAGCATTTTTATAACATTTTTTCTAATATATACACACTAACCTATTTAGACTATTTTTAATATATATAAAAATATAGGCCAACCTATAAGATTTCATAAGTTTTTTTAATAACTTAAACCTAATCTATTTAATTAAATAAACTTTAAAAAAATTAAATCTTAGTTTTTTAATAAATAAATCTGACATGATCTGACCTCAAATAGATTAAGTCATAGACCTATGTAGATCAATCTAACATATTTCCACCCCTAATTATATAAAAGAAACGTACATGTATAAAAATTATTCTCTTAAAAGAATATGTCTAGGTTCATTTCATATAAAGATGCATGGTCCCACCCACACACACTCATTTTCAACACAAAAATCTTAACTCCCTCTTCTATTCAAACTTCAATGATATTACATATTTTTCTCTTTTCTACCAATTTTGATCTCTTTTCTACCAATTTTGATCTCTTTTATTATTCCAATAACTCCAATCTTTCTTTCACTATTATTCTATTCCATCAACACCCTCAAAAATCATCAAATGCCGTAACTTTTAAGAAACTATCATAAACCATTCAAATTTCAACACACGTTTTATCTTCAATCACTCATTATTCTATCATTTTTTTTTTCTGATTATTTTCTTCTTCAGTATAATTAACCTAAATTAGTGATGTTATTATTCACTTCAATTTGAATTTCAATTTGAATTTGCTTAATTTTTGTAGTTAATTTAGTTGTTTAGATCTAAATGAGCTATGGAATTAGGGTTTGTTTCTTCTCCTTTGATATTGTTGTTAATGTTATTGATTTGTAATGCTCTTGTGATATCAGTTTATGGTGAATACATACACTGCAACTGTGATGATGATGGAATTTGGAGTGTACAAAGTATTTTAGTTTGTCAAAAAGTCAGTGATTTTTTCATTGCTATTGCATATTTTTCAATTCCTCTTGAGCTTCTTTATTTTGTGAGTTACTCCAATGTTCCATTTAAATTGGTGTTTCTTCAATTTGTTGCTTTCATTGTTCTATGTGGTTTGACACATTTGCTCAATGCTTATACTTACTATGGTCCTCATTCCTTTCAATTGTTTCTGGCTCTTACTATTGCCAAATTCTTCACTGCTCTTGTTTCGTGTGCGACTGCGATTACTTTTCCGACTTTGATTCCGCTTCTTTTGAAGATTAAGGTGAGGGAGTTGTTTTTGAGGCAGAATGTGTTGGAGTTAGGACAAGAGGTTGGGATTATGAAGAAACAGAAGGAGGCTAGTTGGCATGTTAGGATGTTGACTAGGGAGATTAGGAAGTCGTTGGATAAGCATACGATATTGTATACCACGCTTGTTGAGCTTTCTAAGGCTTTGGATTTGCATAATTGTGCGGTTTGGATGCCAGATGAGGGTATCAGGGTCATGCATTTGACTCATGAGTTGAAGCCGAATCCGGGGAGGAATTTTCATAGTTCGATATGTGTTAACGATTTGGATGTGTTGGAGATAAGAAAGAGCAAGAAGGTGTTGGTTTTAAGGCTTGATTCTGCGCTTGGAGCTGCGAGTAGTGGTGGATCTGAGGACTCGGGTGCTGTAGCGGCCATTCGTATGCCGATACTTCATGTTTCGAATTTCAAAGGAGGGACACCGGAGTTTGTTGAGACGTCTTATGCTATATTGGTTTTGGTTCTTCCGAAATCGAATTCTAGAGTTTGGACCTTCGATGAGATGGAGATAGTGGAAGTAGTTGCTGATCAGGTGGCTGTGGCGTTGTCTCATGCATCTGTTCTTGAAGAGTCTCAGATCATGAGAAAGAAACTTGCAGAGCAAAACCGGGCGTTGCAGCAGGCACAAAAGTACGCGATGATGGCTAGTCAGGCAAGGAGCTCGTTTGAGAAAGTGATGAGCCACGGAATGCGGAGACCTATGCATTCAATCCTGGGATTGCTTTCAATGTTTCAAGAGGATAGTATAAGATCCGAACAGAAGATTGTTGTTGACACAATATTGAAAGTTAGCAATTCTCTCTCACGTCTGATAAACGATGTCATGGAGATTTCGGCTAACGACAAAGGAAGTTTCCAGTTAGAGTTGAAACATTTCCATCTACATTCCATGATGAGGGAAGCTTCTTGCATTGCAAAGTGTTTGTGTGTATATAAAGGCGTTGGTCTTGAAATTGATGTGCAGAGGTCTTTGCCCGATATGGTAATAGGCGATGAGGCAAGGTCTTTTCAAATAATTTTGCACATGATTGGCTATTTGTTAAACTTATACGATAGAGGGACTCTCGTTTTTCAAGTTTCTCTCAAAAGCGATACCGGCGTGGATATGGATGATAGAAGTTCCAGAATATGGAGATCCTCAAGTATGCAAAATGATAATGTATATATAAAATTTAATTTCCAGATAACCGGTACTAGTTCCCGTTCAGACGAATCGACTTTAACTAGTAAGATGCACCACAGAAATGAACCTAAGGAGGGCCTGAGCTTCAGCATTTGCAAAACACTGGTGCAGGTAACCATTCTGATTTTCAAATTTATATAGATCGTTAAGATGCATTTTCAAATTTATGTGCTGTAAATCTGACCATACAATTTGTGACATACAGATGATGCAAGGTAATATCTGGATATCACCAAACTCTCTAGGTTTGGCACGAGGCGTAACACTTGTTCTCAAGTTTCAATTAGGATCATCGCATGGGAGATTCGTTCTTGCTAATAAAGATTTTTCAAACCAACAGCTTAGAGGGCTTAACGTTATTTTAGCCGACGATGATAACGTAAACAGGACTGTAACTAAGAAGCTACTTGAGAAGCTTGGTTGTCATGTAACCGCTGTTTCATCGGGTTTTGATTGTTTAGCTGCTATAACTGCCTCCAGTATGTCATTCAAAATCATCCTATTGGATCTTCACATGCCTGAAATGGACGGTTTTGAAGTTGCAAGGAAGATTCGAAAGTTCCAAAGCCGAAATTGGCCTTTGATTATTGCTCTTACAGCAAGTGCAGAAGAACGAATAAAGGAGAGATGCCTACAGGCGGGAATGAATGGATTGATTCGAAAACCTATCATCCTTCATGACATAGCCGAAGAAATTAGAACAGTTTTGATACGCGCAGGTGAAAAATTCTAAAAACAATTTTCAGTGTCTCAAAGTTTTCTTAGGCTCCTCATAATTGATGACTTCAAACCTGGGATTTCTAACATACTGAATATACTAGGTTCACTTAGCTCACTATTTTCTGTTTTATCAATTTGCCAATAATACAACAATTAACGGATGTATAAGCTATAAATGACGATGTTATTATGCAAAAAAAATTGGTGATAACAAAAACTATACACTTTAAATCCAAAAAATTGAGATGACTAGTTGTTCATAAACTAAATAGAAATAGCAACTTGTAAATCCTATAGTTTTAATTAAGGTACTTGGAAGAGGCAGAGTAGAAGATGTAGATGGGATGAAAAGAGAAATGTAGAAAGTTTTTTAGGAGATATTTCAAGAACCAAACAAACACATACCATGTTAGAGGGAATTGAAGTAAGGCATATATTTCAGATGATGAAAGGGTTGCAATAGAAACATAATAAAATTGTTGGAGTTTCCTGGAAGGAGATATAGTAAAATTTGTGAAGGAATTTCATATGAATGCCACATTGCTAAATCTATCACAACTTCTTTCCTTGCTTTAACTCCAACAAATAAGAACCCTTGAGGCATGTGAAAGTATAGACCAATATGCTTGGTGGAATGTATGTACAAAATTCTGTAAAAAAAATTAGCATCAAGATTGGAAGGGATTATGAACAGGATCATATTAGAATGTCAGACTCCTTTTGTGTTGGGAAGACAAATATTAGATGAAGTTGTTGTGTTGAATGAAATAATGATCTAGCAAAGAAAGAAAGAAATGAGTGTATGCTACTAAAAGTTTACTTTGAACAAGTCTATGACTGTGTAAGTTGGAGTTACTTGAGATTTATGCTAGAGAAGTTTGGTTTTGGAATCAAGTGGATCAAGTGGATAGAGGCATGCATCTTCAATAACAACATGTCAATCATTGTTAATGAAAGTCCAACAAGTGATTTCATAATTGGGAGGGGATTTAGGCAATGGGATCCACTGTCCCATTTCCTGTTTACAATTGTGGTGGAAGGTTTGACATGATTGATTATAGGCTAATGCAATTTGCTGATGATACTATCATAGTAGGAAAGGGAAGTTAGCAGAATTTATTGAGTATAAAAGAAGTGTTGAGGGATTTTGAAATGGTTTGTGGATTGAGTCTCAATTTAGAGTAAAATGTATGGCATACATGTAGGGGAGACTTTTATGCAAGCAGGTTCCTGATTCCTCTCTTGATGTCTATATCAGATATCTTTTAAGTTTTTAGGGTATACAAATGGATTATAGTCCTAAAAGATGTGCCACATGGTCTAGTCATAGAAAGCCTGAGGAAGAGGTTATCAACATGGAAAGGAAGGTTGTTATCAATTGGAGAGAGACTAACACTCTTGAACTTAGTACTTTCCAGCATATCAATATACTTCATGTCATTCTACAAAGCACCAAATAAGATCTTACAACAAATAATTCAAATTCAAAATAGATTTTTGTGGATTAGAAAGGAAGATAAAAGAGGAATCATCTTGGGGAAATGGAATAACATTTGCATATCAAAAGAGGGGTGAACTTAGAGTAAGGAATATAGAGATTTTCAGTTATGCTCTACTTTACAAGTGGAAATGGAGGATGTTAAGTGAAGAGAAGCCAATATAGAAGGACATAATCACTTCTAGATATGGCAACTTACCGGAACACATTATTGTTGGAGCAGAAACAATGAGACTGAAGAAAACATAAATATGGTGGAAATACTTGCAGCTAGTTAGGAAGAATGTTGTAGAAGATAGAGACGGGTTTGCATAGGACTTTCAATATTAAATTGGAAAATGAAACATTGTATATTTTTGGTTCAACGTGTGGATAGGAAAAGTGAATTTAAATAAATTCACATCTTCATGAATGGACTTCAGCAACAACCAAAGTTACTTCTAGCTGCTATTATTGGGGGTTTTCTCACATCCAAAAGTGTGGAAGATGCAATAACTATCATTAAGTGTATGTCACTCCATGATCATCAATGATAACATAACAACAAAATTTCTCATGGGAAGTACAATATCATGAAACTGAACACCAGTGATGTTATTCATGCTCATCACAAGTTGTTGACCCAAATTATGGATGAGCTGACCAAATAACTAACTGTTGAAGTTACCACAACAATTAAAACAAATGCATGAAGTGTCACCTCACAAGCAGTTTGCATTCTGAGAACTTTTCACCGGAGACCATCTAACTGTATGTTTTCCCCATTTGATGAAGAAGTGAAATACATAGGAAATCAAACTCCTTGGTAATATCATGAATACAACTTCCCATAGAGCAACAATTTCAATCAAGGATGGATATTCAAAGTTGGTCCATCAAACATACAACATTTTCATCAATATTCACAAGCACCTCCACAACCACACAAAACAAACAAGTTGGAGGACACACTCAATTAGTTTATACATGTGCCTATGGCCAACCAAAAGAATACTAAAGATTTCATTGAAAACCTTGAAACTTAGGTGGGAAAATTAACAAGCATTTTTTAGATCTCCCTAGTTACACATTTAGTGCAAACACAAAAAACAATCCAAATGAGCATTACAATGTTGTTCTTGCAGACAAAAAGAATGGTGTTGGTACCATGGAAGAAAGAGAAGAAAGAACAGGAGAAGGAAAGTCGCAGAATGAAGTCTGGAAAGATGATCAACAAGATCTGCCCAGGAAAAAAGTCGGGCCTAGTTTAGTTGTATTACATGTCTCTATATGTAATATGAAAATTAGAGTTGTTATTAATTTAGGTGCAAGTGTGAATATAATACTGTTATCAGTGGTAGACAAAATCTGGTATATGCAAATAGAGGCAATTGTATCAATATTACAAATAATAGACATAACATTCAAGACACCAGTGGGAGTTATCAAAGATGTACCGATACAAATTAATAAATTCTTATTTCAAGAGAAGATGGGTTATTACCATCAATATCATCATTGTCCAGATATGGTGATTGTCACTTGTTCTGAATTGTCCCTAAAAGATCAAGGGTCCTTTTGTATTAGGGTCTTCTCCTATCAATAAGAAGATACAATGATCAATCAACACTAGTTGGAGATGTCAGTCATTAGGATCATTCCCATCAAGACACATGGTCTTCCTTCTCTACAAGCTTCCCAAAAATCATCAGGTGATCAAAGTTCATTGATTGAAGATAGATCACAAGCTTCCATTTAATTGGTTCCCGGAACTAGGATTTTGATTTATAGTTACCATGGTCTTCTTTCTTTTCAAGCTACAAGGCGGTTCACCATCGAAATTCATCGAGGTCAAGAATTAGGGTTATTTCCCTACATGAGTGATGGATTCCATGCCATTCTTCCATGCTCATTTGTGGGATTCGTGTTTCTATTTCAATTTCATCCATTATCCAAACCTCTGCACTCCATATCCATCAAGAATTTTATTCATCATTCAAGTTTGCTTCCAACTATTCAAAGTCATCAAAAATTCATATCAAGCCACATACATGAATTTCTGCAAGTGATATTCAATTTCACTCACTATCATAGCAAATTCCAGGTAATTCTTATGGCTTAATCCAATAATTGATAGGGAAAGATGAGAGCGATACACGGTTGTTTATGGTGGCGATTAGAGATGCGTCACGGTGTAGGTGACAGTCGTGGAAGCTAGGGTTTGGAAGTTTGAAGAGAAATGGAACAATGAAAAGAGGGAAGAGATGTGCTTAAGAGGTTTGAAGGCGTTTTGGCACTTCTCTCTACTAATTTCTTTTTTATTCAATCATTAATAAAAGATAATAATAAATAAATAAATGAAAAATGGAGTGGATCTGGACTGAGCAATGTAGCGCTTGGGCCTCGCACCATTGGGCTCATTATTCTACACCCCTTCAATGATCCACACACCACCTGATTTTCTTGTGAATTCATTTAGTTTCTTGACTTTTATCATTTTAGTTTTGATGATTCTTACATGATTTTTCGCTGAATTGTTTTGTGAATATTATTATTTTAATCCATGACTTAGATATAATTTTTTTCATGATTTTTACTATTAGTTTAGGAATTAATATGACTAAATGTCTAATTGTGGTTAAATTTAGGTTTTTGTGATGCTATGGTTGATTCCTTTTTGTTTTGATCGATTTCTTGGCATAATGATTGATTATATGGAAGTTCCCAATACTTATATGCTTGGTTGTGTTTCACCCTAAAATTTTCCCTCCTAATTGTATTATTATTTGGCTTAGGCTTAACATTGCATTCGCATATTTTCATTAGGCCACTTGCATATCATGCATTTCATTCAATAATGTACCATGGTTCAAAAGATCAGTGATAGTGCAAGTAGGGCTTCAGAGTATATTTGAGGTGTATATATCAAATAAAGTGTGATTTCTCAGATTTTTCTTCAATCGGTGAAGTATGGTCATCAGGGACTTCTTCTTCGTCAAGATACAAGAGCATCCCTTCTGGGATTTCCTTACAAAGGTTGGTATTTTATCTGAAGCTTTATGTTAACTCATGAATATATGATTTTATCTTATCAGGGGTGATCCTGAGCACAAGTATTTCTTTGAATCATCTGCTCATATTCTATGTTCATCGGCTGAGATAGGGTTTTGTCAAGAGTTATTATTCTACTGGGGTTATGTACAACAATCCCATTGGGTTCCAATTCTGCTATTGCCCCTGTGTCTTCGAGCGTCTCATCACTTTGCTACTTGTCCGAAGCTAATTAGATTGATCAGTGTCGTTCGAGCTTAACAGTTGATACTGAGGTCTGATTGCAAGGTGATTCAATGGGACATAGTGATATGCTTTACATCCCTATTTTTTGTCTGGACTGCCCTTTCGGGTTTTCAGTCCATCAGGATACCCTTTGTTGCCCGAGCAGCCTTTTCAGGTTTTTGACTTGCCGGCTGTACAGATTTAAAATTTTACCAAACTGGTGTTGTCAATGGGGGCGTGCTAGGCGTGTGATGGATTTCTCTTGGGCCTTGTAAGACTCTTTAGGACTTAAAGAGGATGGTTTGAGGCTTGATGTCAATCGAGAGAGACCGGAACCTCGAGATATGACTTGCACCAATTCTTTGATTTCTGGAGAGCTTTTTGAAGAGCTTTTTGAGAGCTTTTTGAAGAGCTTTTTGAGAGATTTTTATAGAGGAATTTCGTGTCTTTAAAGCTTGTATGGCTCTATACTTATAGAGGAGAATGAGGAGACAAGAAAGCATGGAAAGAATCTCCCTCATAATATTGTGTTTTAAGACCATGATCAAAATTTGAAAAAATGCCATAAATCATAATGTTATTTATTTATTTAATTCTGAATTTTAATGAATAAAATATCAAAATAAATTGCATAAATAGTAGAAAAATGTATGGGTGGGCTTAGAGGTCGTGTACCATGTTAGAAATGAGTTTCAAACTTGAAAAGATAGGCCCATTTGGAAAAATCCAAGTTTGGTCAATATTTGCTTCATTCATTTTTTTCAAAAATTGGCCAACTTTGACAATGTATCTCTCTCTCTCACTTTTAACCCTATGATGGTGTTCTTGGACTTTTTAGAAATATTAGGATGTCCCCTAATCAACCTCTTTGGTTTCATCTCAATTGGATCTTCCATGTTCATGTAAGAAGTTTTGACCCAAAAGGTGTTTTTGTTGACTTTTGAAAAGGACCTATAATGTCTGAATTTATATCTTTTCATGAGTTCATTTCTTGAACTTGAGGGATGAATATAAGTTGTAGGGAATTGGATTCTCTTAAAAATTATCCTTGGATGATAAATTTATGATAAAGTATGAGAAAGTTATGTCTGGTCAAAGTTTGGTTGACTTTTCCTATAGAAACCCTAATTTAGCAACTTTTGAGTTTTGATGAATTAGGAGCATTCCTTGAGGAATCATGATCAATACTTGATCAAATGATGGATATAACTTCAAAATGTTGATGTTGACCAAAAATCTTGAAGTTTGACTGTATGTGGGTCACAGTTGACTTTTGACCTAGTACAGTTGATTTTCAGGCATTTGAGCAGTTGACTGAGCAAACTTCTTGTGCAAGGCATGAAACTTGGCATGGATGATCTTGAGAACATATTAGGGAAATGGAAACCACTTAGGACCTTTGTAAACTCAAACATCTTGATGAGGAGTGAAACCCTAGTTTGAGGCTCATTGTCTTAAGAGGAGGATTTGTCTGGCTAATCCTTAGTCAACTTGAGTAATTGAGGACCTCTGAGAGTTTATCTGGTGTGAAAATTGGAGGGTAAATTTTGGTGTGCAACGGAAATGTGGGTGAATAATTGATATAATTGATATGATTAAAAGATACTGTTTTGATTAAAAAATTAGGAGTTGGGGTTTTGAAACAATGATTTTCGTATTCATAAAAATTACATATTTTTGAACTCTGCATCAGGTGTAATCAGTTACCCTTTTGGAAATAACCGATTACCCTATGAAAATTTGGGAGAAATAGACAAAAATGAGAAGGTGTAACCAGGTACAACCTGGGAGGTAACTGGTTACCCAACTGGACAGTAGAGTTGTAATTCTGAATCACATGGGTGTAACCGGTTGCCCTCCTGACAGTTACCGGTTACCACTAAAACTGTCAGATTTTTCAAAAATTGTAAATTTCATAATTTTCGCCTCGGGTGCCCATTTGACGCATCGTTTAGACCGGTGTAAAGATAAAATTATTTTCTATCCTATAAAAATAAATTGGAACACAATATCAAATTATTTGACCAACATTGATGCCTATATGTGTATATTCCTGAGTAATGTGTTATGATTAATGTTGCGTTTGAGTAAGATGATGTTATATGAATGGTTCAATTATTTAGTGTGATGTACTGCATGATGATGATGATGATGGTCTGTATTGGTGTGGCATTGATGAGTATTAATATCAATGCATTTTATGTTGGTGCGTGTCAGTGTCGCATACATTCATGATAAAGGCTTATGCTCTGCAAGATGGTATAGATTAGCGAAAGATGACATGTATTGACGAAAGATGGCTTGTATTGGTGAGAGATGATATGTATTGACGTAAAGATAGGGGCTTATACCCTGTTGGTACCACATGCATTGAGTCAGTATCGGTCTCATTGCATTTCATTATGATTATTTAACTTGATGTTTTGATGTTGAAAGAGTGTGAGTTATATTATGATGAGTATTATGTGTTGTGTGTATATTTGCTTATATATTGATGTACTTTGTAGTGTGATGAATGAAGTAAAAGTGTGAGGTAAATAAGTATGATTATGCATACTTAAATTACTATATACTCATTATTATGCTCTCTTTTATATTGTTATGATATCTCACTCCTTTATATTTGAATGTTGCCTCTACGTGGGTAACATGAAGGTGATCCGAAGTAACTTGAGGTCAAGGTTAGCTGAGGAGTTATCTCGTTTTGTGTAAATTGAGTCGGTGTTAGCTCTGATACGTAATACTTGGGGATTTTGCGCTTATTTTATTTACGTTGGGAGTAAACTATTGTAGAACTCCATTTGTTGAATTTAATTGATGTTTTACGTTGAATTTTGAATTACGATAACTATCACTCATGTTGAGAATAATTGCCAGTGATATTTTTCACTGTGAATAAATGAAACGGAGTTCAAACATGATGAATAAGTGACTATGCGTTGCGTATCTTTTTATATGAGCATGTATATTGTATGAAGATGTGACATCCTATTCTTGACGTTTTATTTTACGAATTAATTTTACTCTGATTTTTGGTTAAATTATCGACAAAGAAATAGGATATTACACCCACTACTAGGTGTAAAGAGAAATTCTCAAAATAAAAACAATTTTTTTAATTTAAGAAAATAAATATTATCATTTTTATATCAGACAAAACTTATATTTAAAAAATAAATTTTTTATATCACATATTGCGAATTTGCACATTCTTACATTATCATTTAATATTTTTGCACAACTACAAACAAAATTTTCTCTAAATTTTTTTTAACATTATTGCATATTCATAATTGAATTCGAAACTAAAATTTTTAATTAAGTTAAAATAGATCTTTTACCATCTCATTCGAGTATTAAAATCATTTATTTAGTAAACACTAATTTAAAATTAAAAAAATAATTTATTTAGTTAATATTAATTTACTATTAAAAGAAGAGAAAATAAGTGACGCACTGAAAGTATAAAATAGTTTTACATTGTCAATCAATCACAATCATATATTGAATTATAATTTACTTTTATTTTTAAACTTTTTTAATAATATGGTAATTGTTAATTTTCTATTGGTTGATTGTGTTAATAGGAGTGGAAATAAGTTAGGTTAGACTAGACTTTATAAGGCTTGAGCATGGCCTACAATAAATTTATAAGGCTTAAGTCTAGTATATGACCTATTATAGGCTCATTTTTTGGGTCTGGCCTGACCTTTCTAAAAGTCTGGTCTGACCTTTCTCATTAAGGTTTTCAATAAATTCATATTACTTAAATATATATATATATATATATATATATATATAAAAGTCAATCTATAAGATTTTATAAGTTTTTTTAATAACTTAAGCCTAATCTATTTAATTAAATAAACTTAAAAAAAAATTAAATCTGAGCCTTTTAATAAATAAGTTTGACCTGATCTGACCTCAAATAGATTAAGTTATAGACCTCTGTAAATCAGTCTAACATATTTTCACCCCCTAATTATATAAAAGAAATTTACATGAATAAAAATTATTCTCTTAAAAGAATATGTCTAGGTTCATTTCATATAAAGATGCATGGTCCCACCCACACACACTCATTTTCAACACAAAAATCTTAACTCCCTCTTCTATTCAAACTTCAATGATATTACATATTTTTCTCTTTTCTATCAATTTTTGATCTCTTTTCTACCAATTTTGATCTCTTTTATTATTCCAATAACTCCAATCTTTCTTTCACTATTATTCTATTCCATCAACACCCTCAAAAATCATCAAATGCCGTAACTTTTAAGAAACTATCATAAACCATTCAAATTTCAACACACGTTTTATCTTCAATCACTCATTATTCTACCATTTTTTTTTCTGATTATTTTCTTGTTCATTATAATTAACCTAAATTAGTGATGTTATTATTCACTTCAATTTGAATTTGCTTAATTTTTGTAGTTAATTTAGTTGTTTAGATCTAAATGAGCTATGGAATTAGGGTTTGTTTCTTCTCCTTTGATATTGTTGTTAATGTTATTGATTTGTAATTCTCTTGTGATATCAGTTTATGGTGAATACATACACTGCAACTGTGATGATGATGGAATTTGGAGTGTACAAAGTATTTTAGTTTGTCAAAAAGTCAGTGATTTTTTCATTGCTATTGCATATTTTTCAATTCCTCTTGAGCTTCTTTATTTTGTGAGTTACTCCAATGTTCCATTTAAATTGGTGTTTCTTCAATTTGTTGCTTTCATTGTTCTATGTGGTTTGACACATTTGCTCAATGCTTATACTTACTATGGTCCTCATTCCTTTCAATTGTTTCTGGCTCTTACTATTGCCAAATTCTTCACTGCTCTTGTTTCGTGTGCGACTGCGATTACTTTTCCGACTTTGATTCCGCTTCTTTTGAAGATTAAGGTGAGGGAGTTGTTTTTGAGGCAGAATGTGTTGGAGTTAGGACAAGAGGTTGGGATTATGAAGAAACAGAAGGAGGCTAGTTGGCATGTTAGGATGTTGACTAGGGAGATTAGGAAGTCGTTGGATAAGCATACGATATTGTATACCACGCTTGTTGAGCTTTCTAAGGCTTTGGATTTGCATAATTGTGCGGTTTGGATGCCAGATGAGGGTATCAGGGTCATGCATTTGACTCATGAGTTGAAGCCGAATCCGGGGAGGAATTTTCATAGTTCGATATGTGTTAACGATTTGGATGTGTTGGAGATAAGAAAGAGCAAGAAGGTGTTGGTTTTAAGGCTTGATTCTGCGCTTGGAGCTGCGAGTAGTGGTGGATCTGAGGACTCGGGTGCTGTAGCGGCCATTCGTATGCCGATACTTCATGTTTCGAATTTCAAAGGAGGGACACCGGAGTTTGTTGAGACGTCTTATGCTATATTGGTTTTGGTTCTTCCGAAATCGAATTCTAGAGTTTGGACCTTCGATGAGATGGAGATAGTGGAAGTAGTTGCTGATCAGGTGGCTGTGGCGTTGTCTCATGCATCTGTTCTTGAAGAGTCTCAGATCATGAGAAAGAAACTTGCAGAGCAAAACCGGGCGTTGCAGCAGGCACAAAAGTACGCGATGATGGCTAGTCAGGCAAGGAGCTCGTTTGAGAAAGTGATGAGCCACGGAATGCGGAGACCTATGCATTCAATCCTGGGATTGCTTTCAATGTTTCAAGAGGATAGTATAAGATCCGAACAGAAGATTGTTGTTGACACAATATTGAAAGTTAGCAATTCTCTCTCACGTCTGATAAACGATGTCATGGAGATTTCGGCTAACGACAAAGGAAGTTTCCAGTTAGAGTTGAAACATTTCCATCTACATTCCATGATGAGGGAAGCTTCTTGCATTGCAAAGTGTTTGTGTGTATATAAAGGCGTTGGTCTTGAAATTGATGTGCAGAGGTCTTTGCCCGATATGGTAATAGGCGATGAGGCAAGGTCTTTTCAAATAATTTTGCACATGATTGGCTATTTGTTAAACTTATACGATAGAGGGACTCTCGTTTTTCAAGTTTCTCTCGAAAGCGATACCGGCGTGGATATGGATGATAGAAGTTCCAGAATATGGAGATCCTCAAGTATGCAAAATGATAATGTATATATAAAATTTAATTTCCAGATAACCGGTACTAGTTCCCGTTCAGACGAATCGACTTTAACTAGTAAGATGCACCACAGAAATGAACCTAAGGAGGGCCTGAGCTTCAGCATTTGCAAAACACTGGTGCAGGTAACCATTCTGATTTTCAAATTTATATAGATGGTTAAGATGCATTTTCAAATTTATGTGCTGTAAATGTGACCATACAATTTGTGACATACAGATGATGCAAGGTAATATCTGGATATCACCAAACTCTCTAGGTTTGGCACGAGGCGTAACACTTGTTCTCAAGTTTCAATTAGGATCATCGCATGGGAGATTCGTTCTTGCTAATAAAGATTTTTCAAACCAACAGCTTAGAGGGCTTAACGTTATTTTAGCCGACGATGATAACGTAAACAGGACTGTAACTAAGAAGCTACTTGAGAAGCTTGGTTGTCATGTAACCGCTGTTTCATCGGGTTTTGATTGTTTAGCTGCTATAACTGCCTCCAGTATGTCATTCAAAATCATCCTATTGGATCTTCACATGCCTGAAATGGACGGTTTTGAAGTTGCAAGGAAGATTCGAAAGTTCCAAAGCCGAAATTGGCCTTTGATTATTGCTCTTACAGCAAGTGCAGAAGAACGAATAAAGGAGAGATGCCTACAGGCGGGAATGAATGGATTGATTCGAAAACCTATCATCCTTCATGACATAGCCGAAGAAATTAGAACAGTTTTGTTACGCGCAGGTGAAAAATTCTAAAAACAATTTTCAGTGTCTCAAACTTTTCTTAGGCTCCTCAAAATTGATGACTTCAAACCTGGGATTTCTAACATACTGAATAAACTAGGTTCACTTAGCTCACTATTTTCTGTTTTATCAATTTGCCAATAATACAACAATTAACGGATGTATAAGCTATAAATGACGATGTTATTATGCAAAAAAAATTGGTGATAACAAAAACTATACACTTTAAATCCAAAAAATTGAGATGACTAGTTGTTCATAAACTATATAGAAATAGCAACTTGTAAATCCTATAGTTTTAATTAAGGTACTTGGAAGAGGCAGAGTAGAAGATGTAGATGGGATGAAAAGAGAAATGTAGAAAGTTTTTTAGGAGATATTTCAAGAACCAAACAAACACATACCATGTTAGAGGGAATTGAAGTAAGGCATATTTCAGATGATGAAAGGGTTGCAATAGAAACATAATAAAATTGTTGGAGTTTCCTGGAAGGAGATATAGTAAAATTTGTGAAGGAATTTCATATGAATGCCACATTGCCAAATCTATCACAACTTCCTTCCTTGCTTTAATTCCAACAAATAAGAACCCTTGAGGCATGTGAAAGTATAGACCAATATGCTTGGTGGAATGTATGTACAAAATTCTGTAAAAAAAAATTAGTATCAAGACTGGAAGGGATTATGAACAGGATCATATTAGAATGTCAGACTCCTTTTGTGTCGGGAAGACAAATATTAGATGAAGTTGTTGTGTTGAATGAAATAATGATCTAGCAAAGAAAGAAAGAAATGAGTGTATGCTACTAAAAGTTTACTTTGAACAAGTCTATGACTGTGTAAGTTGGAGTTACTTGAGATTTATGCTAGAGAAGTTTGGTTTTAGAATCAAGTGGATCAAGTGGATAGAGGCATGCATCTTCAATAACAACATGTCAATCATTGTTAATGAAAGTCCAACAAGTGATTTCATAATTGGGAGGGGATTTAGGCAATGGGATCCACTTTCCCATTTCCTGTTTACAATTGTGGTGGAAGGTTTGACATGATTGATTAGCAAGGCAAGTAGTCTAAGGGTTTTTTATGGGTTCCAAGTAAATGATAATATTGAGCATAGGCTAATGCAATTTGCCGATGATAGTATCATAGTAGGAAAGGGAAGTTAGCAGAATTTATTTAGTATAAAAGAAGTGTTGAGGGATTTTGAAATGGTTTGTGGATTTAGTGCCAATTTAGAGTAAAATGTATGGCATGCATGTAGGGGAGACTTTTATGCAAGCAGGTTCCTGATTCCTCTCTTGATGTCTATATCGGATATCTTTTAAGTTTTTAGGCATACCAATGGATTATAGTCCTAAAAGATGTGCCACATGGTCTAGTCATAGAAAGCCTGGGGAAGAGGTTATCAACATGGAAAGGAAGGTTGTTATCAATTGGAGAGAGAGAGTAACACTTTTGAACTTAGTACTTTCCAGCATACCAATATATTTCATGTCATTCTACAAAGCACCAAATAAGATCTTACAACAAATAATTCAAATTCAAAGTAGATTTTTTTGGATTAGAAAGGAAGATAAAAGAGGAATCATCCGGGGGAAATGGAATAACATTTACTTATCAAAAGAGGGGGTGAATTTAGAGTAAGGAATATAGAGATTTTCAGTTGTGCTCTACTTTACAAGTGGAAATGGAGGATGTTAAGTGAAGAGAAGCCAATATAGAAAGACATAATCACTTCTAGATATGGCAACTTACCAGAACACATTTTTGTTGGAGCAAGAACAATGAGGTCGAAGAAAGCATAAGTATGGCAGAAATACTTGCAGCTAGTTAGGAAGAATGTTGTAGAAAACAGAGACGGGTTTGCAGAGGACTTTCAACATTAAATTGGAAAATGAAACACTGTATATTTTTGGTTCAACATGTGGATAGGAAAAGTGAATTTAAACAAATTCACATCTTTATGAATGGACTTTAACAACAACCAAAGTTACTTTTAGATGCTATTATTGGGGGTTATCTCACATCCAAAAGTGTGAAAGATGCAATAACTATCATTAAACGTGTGTCACTCCATGATCATCAATGATAACATAACAACAAAATTTCTCATGGGAAGTACAATATCATGAAACTGAACACCAGTGATGTTATTCATGCTCATCACAAGTTGTTGACCCAAATTATGGATGAGCTGACCAAATAACTAACTGCTGAAGTTACCACAACAATTAAAACAAATGCATGAAGTGTCACCTCACAAGCAGTTTGCATTATGAGAACTTTTCACCGGAGACCATCTAACTGTATGTTTTCCCCATTTGATGAAGAAGTGAAATACATAGGAAATCAAACTCCTTGGTAATATCATGAATACAACTTCCCATAGAGCAACAATTTCAATCAAGGATGGATATTCAAAGTTGGTCCATCAAACATACAACATTTTCATCAATATTCACAAGCACCTCCACAACCACACAAAACAAACAAGTTGGAGGATACACTCAATCAGTTTATACATGTGCCTATGGCCAACCAAAAGAATACTAAAGCTTTCATTGAAAACCTTGAAACTTAGGTGGGAAAATTAACAAGCATTTTTTAGATCTCCCTAGTTACACATTTAGTGCAAACACAAAAAACAATCCAAATGAGCATTACAATGTTGTTCTTGCAGACAAATAGAATGGTGTTGGTACCATGGAAGAAAGAGAAGAAAGAACAGGAGAAGGAAAGTCGCTGAATGAAGTCTGGAAAGATGATCAACAAGATCTGCCCAGGAAAAAAGTCGGGCCTAGTTTAGTTGTATTACATGTCTCTATATGTAATATGAAAATTAGAGTTGTTATTAATTTAGGTGCAAGTGTGAATATAATACTGTTATCAGTATTATATCAGAATTGTGGCCCAGCTTCAAACAAACAAAGTTTCAGGGCAAAGCCGTGGAAAATTATAAGAAAAGAAAAATCATAAGAAAAGCTTAGCCAAGAATTGATAGGGAAAGATGAGAGCGATACACGGTTGTTTATGGTGGCGATTAGAGATGCGTCACGGTGTAGGTGACAGTCGTGGTAGCTAGGGTTTGGAAGTTTGAAGAGAAATGGAACAATGAAAAGAGGGAAGAGAAGTGCTTAAGAGGTTTGAAGGCGTTTTGGCACTTCTCTCTACTAATTTCTTTTTTATTCAATCATTAATAACAGATAATAATAAATTAAAAAATGAAAAATGGAGTGGATCTGGACTGAGCAATGTAGCGCTTGGGCCTCGCACCATTGGGCTCATTATTCTACACCCCTTCAATGATCCACACACCACCTGATCTTCTTGTGAATTCATTTAGTTTCTTGACTTTTATCATTTTAGTTTTGATGATTCTTACATGATTTTTCGCTGAATTGTTTTGTGAATATTATTATGTTAATCTATGACTTAGATATAATTTTTTTCATGATTTTTACTATTAGTTTAGGAATTAATATGACTAAATGTCTAATTGTGGTTAAATTTAGGTTTTTGTGATGCTATGGTTGATTCCTTTTTGTTTTGATCGATTTCTTGGCATAATGATTGGTTATATGGAAGTTCCTGATCCTTATATGCTTGGTTGTGTTTCACCTCAAAAATTTTCCCTCCTAATTGTATTATTATCTGGCTTAGGCTTAGCATTGCATTCACATCTTTTCATTAGGCCATTTGCATATCATGCATTTCATTCAATAATGTACCATGGTTCAAAAGATGAGTGATGGTGCATGTAGGGCTTCAGAGTATATTTGAGGTGTATATATCAAATAAAGTGTGATTTCTCAGATTTTTCTTCAATCGATGAAGTATGGTCATCAGGAACTTCTTCTTCGTCAAGATACAAGAGCATCCCTTCTGGGATTTCCTTACAAAGGTTGGTATTTTATATGAAGCTTTATATTAACTCATGAATATATGATTTTATCTTATCGGGGGTGATCCTGAGCACAAGGATTTCTTTGAATCATCTGCTCCTATTCTATGTTCATCGGTTGAGATAGGGTTTTGTCAAGAGTTATTATTCTACTGGGGTTTTATTTAGACTATCTTTCAGAATCCAAAGATTCATACATGTTTAGTTTCTTCGAATTCAAGTGACAAGGCTAAGGCATAAATTTGGTTTTCATCATGATTCAAGGACATTTTCTCCAATCAACTGTGAGTTTAAGATGCAGGATAGCATGAACAATTCTGTGTGACACAAGATGTTCTTGTGGACTTTATTCTAGTGTTGAGGTTCTGTAGGACTTGTTATTATTTAAAGTTTGAAACATAGTTGTTAGGATTTCAAAATGTAGGCAATGATGAAAATACGGTTATGGATCGAGTTCAAATTACGAAGACAAGACTTTTGACCAAAGTCATGTTTAGTTTTTAAGCCATTTCATCATCATCATTCAAGGTATTGAAGAAATAGTTGAAAGTTCAAATTTGGAAAAGATGGAAATAGGTATTTCATATCATTAATTTTGTTTATAAGTTACCAATTCCCTACATTACAAGTTCCATTATTCAATATATCAAATTCCATTCAAAACCATTTTCCATTAAGATTCATTCGTGATTCTTTTCAAAACAAAAGTCATCATTATCAAAATCTCATTACACCCTAAGCCATTTCAACTTTGTCATTGGTACAAAGAAAACCATAAAGACCTATGACAAGTCCATAAATTCATTCATTCAAGAACCATTACAAAAATTTCATAATTAAATGGAAATCAATTCCTAATCACGTAACTTCCTTTAGGCTTAGGTACCAAATCCAAAATGTTATTTCTGGAGAACTGATTTAGCTCTTCTTGCATTTATAGAATCCATTCATTATTTTTAAGAGTCTCTTGATAAGAAGTTGGTTCTATCAGAGACACCAATCCCAAAAGAGTTTCCTCGGATTGCTTAAGTGTGAATCTTGTTCTGACAGGTTCAAATTTATCTCCCAGAATCAAATCTTCAGATACCACTTGTCTTTGCCTTTGTATTTTCTGAACAAATGGACCTTCATGAAATTCTCATGTATTATCCTTTATATCGGAATCTTTCTCTTCGGAACTTTTGTCCTTATCTCCAGATCATGCAAGGTTAATTTCTAGATCTGCAAAGTTCTCAAATAGCTTCTACTTTTCAGGGTCAAGCTTATCATAGAATCTAACATGAATTGATGATTCCTCTACAATACGTGTTGTTGTATTGTACACTCTGTAGCCTATAGAGTGTTCTGAGTATCACAACATAATACACTTATGTGCTTTAGAATCAAACTTGTTAAGATTTTTTTAGTGTTTAGAATAAAACATGAGCATCCAAAAGGATGCAAATATGAAATGTTTGGTTTTCTTCCTTTATGCGGTTAATAAGAAGTCTTCTTTGTAATGAGTCTTATGGAGATTCTATTTTGAATATAACGCGTTGTATTCACAGCTTCTGCCTAAAAGTGCTTAGCCACATTAGTTTCGTTGGTCATGGTTTTGGCCATTTCTTGTAATATCCTATTTTTCCTCTCTACAACTCCATTTTACTATGGAGTTCCAGGGCAGGATAAATCATGGAATATGCCATTAGAATCAAATTATTCATCAAATTGTTTATGTTCAAATTTTTCACCATGATCACTTCTTACTTTAACAATTATAGAATCAAATTCATTTTGCAGCAGAGAAGCTCCAAATGTCTAGAAGTGGAAACAACATTTTACATTTGAAGGAAGCTTTAGAAAACTTGCCTTTATAACATGCTTCACAGAGAGCGTATGGAGTAAACTTTAGCTTAGGCATGCCTCCTCTGACTAACTCAAGTTTATTTAGCTTAGATATCCTTCTCATGCTAATATGACCCAAGCATCCATGCCACACCCATTTCTCTTCATTAACAGGCATTAAGCATTTTACATCTTGATTTTTTAGATCAGAAAGCTTTATTTTATAAATGTTGTTATTCCTTTTTCCAGTAAAGAGAACCGTGCCATTTTTATGACTCACAACCTTACACGTTTTCTAATTAAAAATAATGTCATAATCATTATCACTTAATTGGCTTATGGATGACAAGTTATGCACTAGACCTTCTGTTAGACAACTGCGAGAATCTAGAGGGGGTGAATAGAGGTGCAAAAATTATTCCAGACACAAATCTAGAATTTAATTTGTTTTCAAAACCTTTTTAGTACGAAAGCAATTAATTGGATAAGTCATCTAAAAACAACTTATTGGAAACTCAGATACACAAATTGATAAAGATAAATCTATGAGACAAAATTGAATAATTGATTAACACAAACTTAATTCAACAATCCACTTATTTATTGTTTGAACACAATCACTTTGCAATGCTATTCCCAAGGCTAAATAATCAAAGAACTAACTTGATTGTTTTATCAAACATTTTGCGTGCAAGTGAATTTTTAGAATTTCTCTTTGAATGGTGTATGTTGATATTGAAAACCACTTATAACAAAAAGCTATATCCACACCTAATTCAAAAAACATATTTGGAAAGAAAAATTATTACAATTAAATTACTATCACAATGTTATTTGATAAAAAGATTGATGAAATAGTAAAAGCGGAAAAGTAAAAACACACAAGAAATTTGTCTACACAGTTCCTCACTATCTTCCTCGCGTGTGGCTACGTCTGCGCCTAATTCCAATGGAACTAGAATAGTTCTTATATGCAAAATGTTTAATACAATGGAATAATTAGAAACAAAAATACATAATTCTCCAATTTGGTGTTGATGCTCCTTCTTCCAACCTTTGATCTTAAGCAAGATCAAATCAACTGATAGATGCAACCTATTTGCCGCTTAAGCTACTTTCTTAAAAGGATTTCAAACACCCAAAGGTTCCTTGCAAATATTTCAAACACTCCAAGGGATTTTTCACTCGAGTAAATCCGATTGCAAACTATAACATAAGATCACCGATTATATCATCCTATAATACGGTGGGAGAACTAACTTGGTTGTTTTGCGTTTGATCGCAATTGTTGCGGATAGCAAGAGTCGCCACTGACTTTTCTTTTATCCAATAAGGAAAGGGTGAAAAGAACAGGAAAAACCTTTGAGATTATTTCTTGAGTTCGGGGGTAGGTTATGAAAAGGGAAGGTATTAACACCCTTTTCATCCATAGTTATCTACAGGCTCTTAGTTGCTTGCTAGATCACTTGCTTTGTTTGAAAATATGCTTTGTGGTATGGGTTTGAAAATATTTTGAAAACGTCTTTGTAATGATTCTCATCTCTATAAGAATGCATACAAATTATTGGTTTTGAAAATAGTTCAAGAGGTGTTTGTGGAAGATGTTTTCGAAAGTGATTTTGAAAAGTGCCTTTGTAATGATTCTCGTCTCTATAAGAATGCGTACAAAGTGTTTTGTCTTTTGAAAATATTTCAATTGAAAGTGTTGGTGTGGAAATGATTTTTTAGTCGTGAGCAAGCAAGCAACTAAGAGCATCCTACCTACTTAAAAGGTCTAATGTTCTTTTCCTCCTCCTTTAGATGTTGTCATCTTACTATTGATTTAGTAAGAAGCCCCATCGTTGGATGTGAAGGGACGAGCGTAGGTCATTTTTATAGTCATAGAAGGCAACCTATGAGACGTTTTAGCAATTTCGTTTGGGACTAGATCGTCTACCAAAGACAACATTGAGGGTCATCGAGGGACTACAATTTTTTTATTGAGGGTCTTTGCTAAACGCCCATATTCGAGGTACATGACTATTTTCCGAAGCAACAAGTGAGATTACCCTAGAGGTACATGTGTGTGAATAGTGTGTTTGATTTCATGCATTTAGTCTTGAATTTAGGATTGTCTACTTGTTGGTTTTATCTTGCCATACACCTTAATTACTAACATTTATGAAAGCAATAAAAATGCGGAAAATAAAGGAACTACGCTATTACAACCATATTGAATAGCAAGAAAATATAAAGACAAGCATAAATAACATAAAAAGAGAGAAAAAGTGAGTCCTTCGATCCAGGTAGTAGGCTCTTTCAGTTCACCCTTCTTTTGCTTCTTTCGATTGGGGTTGGGAATCAACGTTAGTATTCACTCTTTGATTCGTCCTTCTGGATGCCTATTTTGATTGGGCCTGGAAGTCAACGTGAATGTGCACCCTTCGATTCACACTCCATGCTCTTTCGTTTGGTTTTCCACTGTGAAGCAGTAAGGGGTGAAGCCTAAGGTTTTGATTCACATGAAACCTTTTTTTTCATTTGAGTTTGTACAAGTTAGTTATACATATACTTGGACAAGGAAAGCATGCAATCTAAAGGACACAAATAAAAAGTGAACAAATGTTATTTACATGCTTGGAACGAAAGGGTTAAGGTCAGAGTGACTTACCTTGCTTGAAGATGGAACATGTGTGCTGGACCATGAGTTGCTACCCTGGGTGCTCCTGGATTCGAAGGAAAGAAACAAGTGTGATGTTTCTTTGAGTGGATTTGAAGGTCAAGGAGAGTGGAGTTGTATTTGCTGTTTCTGGATTCGAAGGAAAAGAACAAATGTAGTGTTTCTTTTGTTGGATTTGAAAGAAAGAACAAAGTGTGGGGTCGCTCCTGAATTCGAAGGGGAAAAGAAACATGTATTGTGTTTCTAGTGTTGGATTCAAAAGGAATAGAAACAAGGGTGCAGTCTTTTGATTCTGGGTTTGAGAGTGTGTTACGTGTTTGATGATTTTCACACAATCAAAGTTTTTCCAGCTACCAAAAGCCTATAGATATGTTGTTCAGCCCCCCTTTAGATGTTGTGGAACATCTTATTTATATATGAAGTTGGTTGAGATTTGAGAAGGAAAACAAAAGAATTTGAATAAATTCAGTATACTGTTTTTGTAGCTTTCGAGGTATAGTATTTGTATGCCAAATTGGTGCAAATATAGGAGAAACATAGCAAGACTGTTGTGCAGCAGTTTTGGAGCGTTGTTGCCAGTGTAGCAGGCTTGGACTTGGCAGTGCCTTGGACTTTGGTCAGCAAGCCTTCAACTAGACTCATTAAGAGACCAAACATTAATTGTGATCTTCAAATGGACCTTTTGCATATTCCTTTGAATGCAACAAATTCATGTTCTTTGGATGGGTCACCAAATACGTCCTTCGAATGGGACATCCAGGTATGTCTTGCATGTCTCTCGAATGGGCTACCATAGTGTAGAAACTATGTGTGTCGAAACAAAATTTCCAAGGGAGATATTGCCCAGTCAAATCAGGAATCAAACTTGCTCAAAAGAAATCGAATGCCCAATCGAAATAGGAATCAAGCTTGCATGCAGGTAGTTATCAAGACAAACCTGCAGAGGCCCTTGCTCAATCGAAACAGGCTCGCGGGTAACCATTGCATTATGAATCAAGCAAGCATGTAAGGCCAATAGTGCAATCGAAGCTTGCATGCAGGAGGTCCTTATTTGGTGAATCGAAGCATGCAGGAAAGAGGTAATTTCTCAATCGAAGGCTACATGCAGATAGCCATTGCTTTATGAATCAAAGTAAGCATGCCAGGGGCCAATGCTCAATCGAAGAATGTAAGCCAAGCTTGCATCGAAAGAGGCCAAAAGCCCAATCGAAGGATGTAAGCCAAGCTTGCATTGAAAGAGGCCAAAAGCCCAACCGAAGGAATTAAAATCAAAGCAGGCATGCTCTTCTTTGATTTGATGCTTGAAAGCCCAATTGTACTTTGTGCAAATTTGAACTTTTGAAAATCCTTGTGAGGAAATGTTTTGAGAGATGAGAGGGTAAATTTTGGGGTACAACAGCTGCCCCTATTCAATCTTCTTAAATCTGAAGAGTTAGATTGACGAGTCTGCCATTCGTGACTTGAAGGTGGAAGATGATTGAACACTAGAGTACCCATAAATTTGCACTCGATGATGCGGTGGTTGATTGTGTAG